>CM054939.1:1081074-1118156 GCA_029168755.2 Tillandsia fasciculata | reverse complement strand
TCTCATTGTGAGCCTCCTCCCCCTCTCTCTCTCCCTCTCTCTCTCTAACTGAGAGAGCTCTCACCGTGAGCCTCACAGTGAGAGAACCTCACTCATAGTGAGAGAGCTCTCACTGTGAGAGATCTCTCATTGTGAGAGATCTCACATTAGTCGTGTTTTTTATCAATTTGGACCTTCGATTCGTAGATTCGCACATTGTCGGCCGGTAGTGAGTATTGATGCCACACATATGTACGGCAAATACGAAGGTCATGCTTTGATAGCGACGGCTGCATACGCAAATAATGGACTATGTCCTTTAACATTTGCAATTTGTGAGGGAAAGAATGGCGAGAGTTGGCGATGGTTTATGCAAAACATGCGTTATTATGTTACTCGTGATAGAGCCATTTGTTTTATATCTGATCAATTTTCTAGATTGAGGGAAATAGTGGCTACTATCTATCCTCTAGGATAGGGTCACTCGCATCGTTGGTGTCTTCGACACATTAAAGCAAATATGAATAAGCGCTTCAAAAATGATACTTTGTTAGATAAATTCTGGAATACTATCGATACAAATAAGCTGAATTGATACTACTTATCAGGACTGAGGTAATAGCTATAAAATTTCATTTGATATTTAATACAAATAAGTTGAATTGATGTAAGAGCTAATTATATTTTTTTTGCATTACAGGGGTATCATGCTGTGCAGTTCTCAGAGCATGGGCGCAAGCTCTACCAGTGGGAGCTTGACCATCCAGCTGTACTAGATCTACTTCGACAGTCTAAATTTTACGGGGTAGCACGCCTGAGACGCGTGCAGCTGGATCAAGCTTTACTAGCCGCCCTTGCCGAGAGGTGGAGACCGGAGACCCAGACGTTCCACTTTCGCCATAGTGAGATGACTGTCACTCTCCAGGATGTGACGGTTATTTCAGGTCTTCGTGTCGACGGTCCACCAATGACGGGAACTGCACTGCAAGACTGGGAGCCTCTATGCGAGGTATTGTTGGGAGCTGTGCCCGACGAAATCGGGGTCGCAGATACGCCTAGCGTGGCTATATATGAGCAGTATGTGTAGTGGCCCTAGTTCCCATGCAGTGTTTTTCCGATGAATCCACTGTTGGAACACCTAGTATTGGTGTATCTGGCCCACCGTGCATTAATTGGATGCTATTGATGGACCATGTGTGCTTTGTTTTACTGTATTGGCCTTCGGCTGGGTTTGCCGAAATTTCTGGAAGGTTTTAGGCCAAACAGAGGTCGTAGATGGATTCAGCGCGGAAAAACGCTTAAAAACGACTATTTATTTGCTTAATTTGCAGTCCGGATGCCCAAAAACGGACACCCGAAAATTTTTAGTGGAAAATGGTGCATGGGAGGGGCCGTAGACCGCCGGGATGCCACGTGGCGGCCTGTCATTGGCCGGTTCAGGATGCGCGGTCCACAGAGCTGCGCGGCGGGGTGCACAGACCCGGCGCATGGACACGTGGCACCGCCTGATTGGCGGGCCCAGGGCGCGCGGTCTACCGGGTGGAGCGCGGCGGTGCATGGACCAGGCGGGGGACACGTGGCAGTCACCGGTTGGTCGGTGCACGCGGCGCGGTCCACGGAATTGCTGTGGAAGGCGTGGACCGGGTGCAGGGGACACGTGTCACGCCCTGATTGGCGGGTGCATCGTGCGCGGTGCACCGGCGCGCGGCGCAGGTGCCTCGGGAAGCGTGCCCACGTGCGACCCACGTCGCGCGACAGGCGCGCACGTCGCGCGGTCGGGGTCAACGCGGGTGGACACGTGGCGCCCGCTCATTGGCGGGCGCCACCGCCTTACTGTGCGGGTGGGCGGACACGTGGCGGGCGGTGAGTGGCCGCTTCGGTGTTTGCTGTTCGGGCGACACGTGGCAGGCTCTGAGGCGGGTCGGACGGATCGTGGATCCCGTCCGACGGCGTGTATTGGGCCGGGCCGCACTGTGCGCGCCCGAAAAACTTGGGCCGGGCCGCACTGTGTGCGCCCGGAAATTTCCGGGCGCCCGAAAGTTTGGGCCCGAGCCCATTTGACTTGATTTTTTGGGGCTTTTTCCTTGAGGCCTATATATAGGTCGGTTTGGGCCGAGTTTTTCACCCCTTTTTCGTGGGAATCAGCTAGTGAGTCCATTATGAAAAATCTTTCTCTCCCTCTTATCTATCTTCCGACAAAGTTTCAGAAAATCTGGAAGCCGTGACGACTGTGTTTCCTACCTCGTAGTGCGGAGCGACGTTCTACAGTGCGAGGCCCACTACCGTCGCATTTTCTTCTGGGAGACCTGCAGAGCTACCCCGACCACATTTTTGGGCGATTTCTTCGCCAGCGGTTGCACAAGAGGTATATCTACATTTTCCGTGTTGATCATTTTTCCCAGAAATAAGCTTTTGTGAGGGTTTGGGGTACATTTTTACGCCCCTTTGCTACAGTCTGGAATCTGGACAGCAGCGACTTCGCGGAATTTTATCTTCGCATCTGGATATCGGATTTCGACGATTCAAGAGCCTATCGACATCTACACTTCGCGAGGATCGTCGTGATATTTTTATTGGAATTTTGGGAAATTTATTTTCAGGTGAAATTCGCGTGTGAACAGTAACCTTGTTTGCAGATTTTTGGAATAGTAATTGTGTGTGTGAATTGTGTATAATTGAGATGTGTTATTGTACCCAGGACTGTAAGAGCACTTTTTCTGTGCTCTTTGCACTGTGGATCTGGGCAGTTGTCGTTTGCTGGACTGTTTATCTGTACCGTCTCGGACAGTTAGCGTTTTCAGGTGGGTGATTCTGCTTTCAATTTCTATGGACTGCACTCTAATTCTGCAACTATAAAGGCATGCATGATAGTATGTGAGCTAATAAATCTGTGCAATTTATATGTTAGTAGCCACAGTTGATAATTGCTAAAATTGATGATCTTTTTGGAACTCTTGCAACATATGAACCACAAATTGGAGAAAACTTGACTTAGCACATCTATTATGCATCGTACATCATACTCAGACGACTACAGTTAGATTTGGGCATTAGATCTCCCACTTTGCTTGTTACCCTTGTCACTCTGGACATAGTGGTTTCCCCTGAGTTGTGGGTTGGGAGGTTTAGTAGCTGTGGATGCATTGTACTCGTGTCTGGGGACCGAGTAGAGTCGGTAGCAGTCTGTAGATTATTTATCATTTAGATAGTGACATGTTGGATCTGGGATCTTTGGGTGATGATTATAGTGACAGTGTGGATCCTCTTTTAGAGAGTGAGTCAGGGATTGGATCATAGCCTGCAGGAGCCATACTTGAGATCGACAGAGATGCGCAGATATTTTGCTCGGTGGGGTCGCTACCCACGAGTGCCACTCCGGAGTTGGGCTTGCTACTTCTTTCGCGGCTTGTCGATGTTGGTGTCCCTCTGACTGAGCCAGTTTTGGCAGTCATGGACATCGTCCCTCTGGCTGAGCCAGTTTTGGCAGCTACGGACATACCTACAGCAGTAGGTAGGCGCAGGTTTGACTGGACCGTTTTGGCAGTCAGTTTGGATTGGGTGACTTGAGTCGAGTATCAGTAGAGACATATTGGTCTTCGATCCTTTTTCCTTGAGCATGTAGTTAGGGGCATAGTAGCAGTAGATGTTTACTTTCCTGCTTTCTATACTGCATTTTCTTTTGTTACTTTATGCCCCTTGTAGACTTAGTGGGCAGGCCGTCGGGCTTGTTGGCGGCACCCACTGAGAACTACTGTGGGAGGTAGTTCTCACACCCGTCGTGGTGTCTTTTCCCCAGGGACTTCAGCTCCAGTTCCTGCGGTGCCCGTTGCTGATCCAGCTCCTTCAGACCGAGGTAAGGGAATCGCGAGGTAGATCTTTTCCCTTTTCAGCAGCAGCGAGAGGTAGAGGTACCCGATGTACTTTTGGTTGTGTCCTTTGGTGTGAGAGATTTTGTAGTGAGGTATCGAGTTGTACTCTTCTGTTTTCTTTTGAGAGACTCCTGTATTTGGTGAGGACTTTATGTATATTTTTGTGGGACAGATTTACTTCTTATTACTGTTAGTTTTACTTTTACAGCTCTGATATCTGTTAGTTTAGATACTTACTTGCAGGTTAGACGCTACGTCTCTACGGGGCTTCCTGTAGGGGCGGCGGATCTGTTGGCGAGCCCGGGGTACAGTTCTGACCCCGGGGCGTGACAGATTAGAGTGGTATCAGAGCCTAGGATGTAGGTCTTGAGGACTTAGGAACCCTAGGCTTATGGTTAACCCTAGGATGACCCACGTGAGAGCCGAGACTTTTAGCGAAAGTCTTGATTGGGTATCTAACTCTCCCGAGTGGATAGGGACGAGTGATAGACATGTCTTCCTTTTGTAGCGACTATGTTGGCTGCAGACAACATAGTGCTTCGGAAAGGGGGACATGCCTTTTGACTTTCGCTAGATTGGGTCGAGTGTTGCTTCTGGTTCTGATTGTTTGTCTTGTCCCTCAGGTGGGGATGCCTCCTCGACGTTCGATGGTGACGCGTTCGCAGCCTTCGTCCTCAGAGCCCGAGCAGGAGGACTCGGGGCGAGGACCTCAGGCTGAGATTCAGGAGCTCCGTGCCCAGATGGCACAGATGGCTGAGGCGGCTAGACGCCAGGAGGAGGCAGTGGCGCGGCTGACGCTCTTATTGGAGCAGAGAGCACAGCCGGCAGTGGCACCCCCTGAGGCTTCGCCGGTGCCTTCTTCCCCTGTTGTGGCACCCCCTGTGGTGCAGCCTGCACCGGCGGTTCCTGCTGAGCCGGTTTCGAGTAGGCCACCGGCCGGGGCGACGGGAGCGTTGACTGAGACAGAGCAGCGGGAGGTTGTTGATTTGCTGATGAGATTCGGCGGTTCGATCCGCCCCGCTTTTCGGGCATGGATGCTGAGCCTTGGGCAGCCGAGACTTGGATTACCACCATGGAGCGCCACTTTGAGAGCTTATTTGTGGATGAGAGGTATCGGGTCATTCTGGCTACCCATTTTCTGGAGAGCAACGCCGAGGCGTGGTGGCGGCGTGTGCGACCAGCTGGTCCACCTGGGACGCAGCTTCTTTCCTGGGCCGAGTTCCGGAGCATGTTGCTGGGAGCCTTCTTTCCGGAGAGTGTCCGACAGCGGCTGGAGGAGCAGTTGAAGAATCTCCGCCAGGGAGATAGACCGGTGCACATGTACATAGCGAAATTCAACCAGCTGTTGGCATGTGTGCCACATGTGGCCAGGGACGAGAGCCATCGTGTCTATATTTTGAGAGAGGACTTCGTCGAGACATCTACCAGTTCGTCCGCTCCCGTAGACTGCAGACCGTGGAGGCCTCGATGGAGCAGGCCTTGTATGTGGAGTGTGGAGAGGCCGTGATGGATGAGGTGTCTCCCGCCCCTGTAGCGACTTCTGGGGCGAAGCGCCCGGCTTCTGCGGAGGAGGGGCAGTCTAGCAGGCAGGGACCCCCGAGACCTCCGCGTTTCCATCCTCAGGGCCGGGGGCACCAGGGACGCCAGAGGTCTGGGGCGTCTCGACAGGCACAGCAGCAGCAGCAGCGTCGACCCCCGCGACAGCAGCAGTCCTCACAGCAGTCTTCTCGGCAGCAGCGCTCAGATCGGTGTGTTATCTGTCGGGGCCCTCATCCGCCGACTCAGTGCCCGCAGAGACAGGGCCGGTGTTTTCGATGCGGGGAGGCCGGCCATATTGCGAGTGCTTGTCCCAGGGCCGGCCATCCAGCTCCTTCTTCTGCATCAGCACCGACCGTTCCTTACCAGCCAGCCGGACCTTCTGCAGCCTACAGCAGGCCAGATTTTGCCTCCTCTTCTTCTCGACAGCCAGAGCGACGTCCCCCGGCACCGAGCGGTCGTGTGTATGCCGCTCAGATTGAGGACGCTTTCGCAGCAGAGCAGGTCGTCGCAGGTATTATTCTGATCTCAGCAGTCCGTGTTCGGGCTCTTTTCGATACCGGTGCTTCTCATTCATTCATCAGCAGATCATTTGCATCCTTGCATGATATAGCGGTAGCTTCTTTATCATCTGCATTAGAGGTTGAGATACCGGGTCATGTTCTACATGTTGAGGAGTGCTGTAGAGATTGCCCCATTCAGTTGGGATCCTGGATTCTGCCGGCCGACTTGCTTGTCTTACGACAGCTCCAGGATTTCGATGTTGTTCTGGGTATGGATTGGTTGTCGAGATATTATGTCACCATTGATTGCCGCGATAGGACTGTTACTCTTCGTGAGCCGGGGCAGGAGGTGTTCGTCTTCCAGGGCTGTCAGAGCTCCTTGTTTGCCTTGACTATTTCTTCAGCGAGGGCCAGGCGGTTGATGAGTAGGGGATGCACCGCATTTTTGGCGACGATTGTTGAGGCGCCTTCGGCGGCACGGGGACTCGAGGATATTCCAGTGGTCCGCGAGTTTCCCGATGTGTTTCCCCCAGAGCTGACGACCATGCCGCCAGAGAGGGAGATTGAGTTCGTGATTGATGTGGTACCCGGAACCGCACCAATCTCGAAGGCACCTTACAGGATGGCGCCTGCTGAGCTGAGAGAGTTGAAGGCCCAGCTACAGGATCTTTTGGACAGAGGCTTCATTCGGCCCAGTGTTTCGCCGTGGGGAGCGCCTGTTTTGTTCGTGAAGAAGAAGGATGGGACACTTCGCTTATGTGTGGATTACCGGGAATTGAACAAAGTGACCATCCGGAATAAGTATCCTCTACCAAGGATTGATGACTTGTTTGATCAGCTACAGGGAGCCTCCGTATTTTCGAAGATTGATCTCCAGTCAGGTTACCACCAGCTGAGGGTGAGGGCCGAGGACATTCCCAAGACGGCGTTTAGATCCCGGTATGGACATTACGAGTTTACGGTTATGCCGTTTGGTTTGACCAATGCCCCAGCTGCATTCATGGATCTGATGAACCGGGTTTTTCAGCCGTACTTGGATCGATTCGTGGTTGTATTTATTGATGACATCCTGATTTACTCCCGGAGCGATGAGGAGCATGAGGGTCACTTGAGGATAGTGCTGCAGCTTCTACGTGATAAGAAGCTGTATGCAGCGTGGTAGGGTAATTGCCTATGCTTCACGGCAATTAAAGGATTATGAGAAGAATTACCCTACACATGACTTAGAGTTTGCAGCTGTTGTTTTTGCACTGAAGCTGTGGCGGCATTACCTCTATGGGGAGCATTGTGAGATTTATACAGATCATAAGAGCTTAAAGTATCTGTTCACCCAAAAGAAGCTGAACCTTAGGCAACGCCGGTGGTTGGAGCTGTTAAAGGATTACGATCTGAGTATCCTTTATCACCCCGGCAAGGCCAATGTGGTGGCAGATGCTTTGAGCAGGAGGTCAGTGCATAGCTTGAGTTTGATGATTACCCAGCAGGCACAGCTGATAGAGCAGATGAGGCGACTCCAGATTGAGGTTGTATCCCCTGGGGTCTCTGCGAGGCTTATGACTATGGTCTTGCAGCCCACTCTGCTGGACAGGATCAGGGAGACGCAGAGTGAGGACCCCCACTTGGAGAGGATCAGGGCACAGATTCAGACAGATCAGAGAGGGGATTTCTCAGTGGACAGCTCGGGAGTACTACGGTACAGGGACCGAGTTTGTGTGCCATCAGATTTGGAGATTAGAGATCAGATTTTGAGAGAGGCCCATTATACACCTTATACCATCCATCCTGGAGGTACTAAGATGTATAAGGACCTTAAGGCACACTTTTGGTGGTCAGGGATGAAGCGGGATATTGGAAGGTTTGTTGCTCAGTGCTTAACTTGCCAGCAAGTGAAGGCAGAGCATCGGGTTCCTGCTGGCAAGTTGCAGAGCCTTCCAATTCCCGAATGGAAGTGGGACCATATCACCATGGATTTTGTGACTGGGCTACCGAGATCGCAGAGTGGAGCCGACGCAGTCTGGGTGATTGTTGATAGACTTACCAAGTCAGCACATTTCCTGCCTGTACAGATGACTTGGTCCTTAGAGCGCTTGGCACAGCTTTATTTGGATGAGATCGTGAGGCTGCACGGAGTACCAGCGTCCATTGTTTCAGATCGAGACCCGAGATTCGTGTCACGGTTTTGGGGGAGCTTACAGTCAGCCATGGGTACTCGGCTTAGTTTCAGCACGGCATTCCACCCACAGACAGACGGTCAGTCAGAGCGCACCATTCAGACGCTTGAGGATATGTTGCGTGCGTGTGTTATGGATTTTGGAGGAGGCTGGCACCGACACCTACCCCTGGTTGAGTTTGCGTACAACAACAGCTTTCAAGCGAGCATTCAGATGGCTCCGTTTGAGGCGTTGTACGGACGCAAGTGTCGGTCGCCCCTATACTGGAGTGATGTGGGTGAGAGGAGGACGCTGGGGCCAGATTTACTGCTGGAGGCGGAAGAGAAAGTCCGTGTTGTTCGTCGGCATTTGAAGACGGCCCAGAGTCGCCAGAAGAGTTATGCAGATGTTCGGCGGCGAGACCTTGAGTTCCAGGTTGGTGATCATGTCTTCTTGAAGGTCTCGCCCTCGAAAGGGGTCCGGAGGTTTGGAGTGCGGGGGAAGCTCAGTCCCCGCTTCATTGGACCCTTTGAGGTGCTTGAGAGGGTAGGCCCTGTGGCTTATAGAGTTGCTTTACCTTCCCGTTTGGCTGGTGTTCATGATGTCTTCCATGTTTCGACCTTGAGGAGATATGTATTCGATCCGTCTCATGTCATCGACTTCGCATCCTTGGATATCGGCGAGGACTTGGTTTACGAGGAGCGCCCATTGCGGATTCTGGCTCGTGAGGTGAGGGAATTGCGCAACCGGGCAATACCTTATGTGAAGATCCTTTGGAGCAACCATGAGGAGCGAGAGGCTACCTGGGAGCTTGAGACGGCGATGCGAGATGCCTACCCTTTTCTGTTCGAGACTTCTGGCTGAGGTATGTTTGTTTTTGCTCTGTTTCGTTTCGAGGACGAAACTTTCTTTTAGTGGGGGAGGATGTAGTGGCCCTAGTTCCCATGCAGTGTTTTTCCGATGAATCCACTGTTAGAACACCTAGTATTGGTGTATCTGGCCCACAGTGCATCAATTGGATGCTATTGATGGACCCTGTGTGCTTTATTTTACTGTATTGGCCTTCGGCTGGGTTTGCCGAAATTTCTGGAAGGATTTAGGCCAAACAGAGGTCGTAGATGGATTCAGCGCGGAAAAACGCTTGAAAACGACTATTTATTTGCTTAATTTGGAGTCCGGATGCCCAAAAACGGACACCCGGAAGTTTTTAGTGGAAAATGGTGCATGGGAGGGGCCGTAGACCGCCGGGATGCCACGTGGCGGCCTGATTGGCCGGTTCAGGATGCGCGGTCCACAGAGCAGCGCGGCGGGGTGCACAGACCCGGCGCATGGACACGTGGCACCGCCTGATTGGCGGGCCCAGGGCGCGCGGTCTACCGGGTGGAGCGCGGCGGTGCATGGACCAGGCGGGGGACACGTGGCAGTCACCGGTTGGTCGGTGCACGCGGCGCGGTCCACGGAATTGCTCTGGAAGGCGTGGACCGGGTGCAGGGGACACGTGTCACTCCCTGATTGGCGGGTGCAGCGTGCGCGGTGCACCGGGCGCGCGGCAGGTGCCTCGGGAAGCGTGCCCACGTGCGACCCACGTCGCGCGCAGGCGCGCACGTCGCGCGGTCGGGGTCAACGCGGGTGGACACGTGGCGCCCGCTCATTGGCGGGCGCCACCGCCTTACTGTGCGGGGGGCGGACACGTGGCGGGCGGTGAGTGGCCGCTTCGGTGTTCGCTGTTCGGGCGACACGTGGCAGGCTCTGAGGCGGGTCGGACGGATCGTGGATCCCGTCCGACGGCGTGTATTGGGCCGGGCCGCACTGTGCGCGCCCGAAAACCTTGGGCCGGGCCGCACTGTGCGCGCCCGAAAATTTCCGGGCGCCCGAAAGTTGGGCCCGAGCCCATTTGACTTGATTTTTTGGGGCTTTTTCCTTGAGGCCTATATATAGGTCGGTTTGGGCCGGTTTTTCACCCTTTTTCGTGGGATCAGCTCGTGAGTCCTTTATGAAAAATCTTTCTCTCCCTCTTATCTATCTTCCGACAAAGTTTCAGAAAATCTGGAAGCCGTGACGACTGTGTTTCCTACCTCGTAGTGCGGAGCGACGTTCTACAGTGTGAGGCCCACTACCGTCGCATTTTCTTCTGGGAGACCTGCAGAGCTACCCCGACCACATTTTTGGACGATTTCTTCGCCAGCGGTTGCACAAGAGGTATATCTACGTTTTCCGTGTTGATCATTTTTCCCAGAAATGAGTTTTTGTGAGGGTTTGGGGTACATTTTTACGCCCCTTTGCTACAGTTTGGAATCTGGACAGCAGCGACTTCGCGGAATTTTATCTTCACATCTGGATATCGGATTTCGACGATTCAAGAGCCTATCGACATCTACACTTCGCGAGGATCGTCGTGATATTTTTATTGGAATTTTGGGAAATTTATTTTCAGGTGAAATTCGCGTGTGAACAGTAACTTGTATGCAGATTTTTGGAATGTGATTGTGTGTGTGAATTGTGTATAATTGTGATGTGTTGTTGTACCCAGGACTGTAAGAGCACTTTTTCTGTGCTCTTTGCTCTGTGGATCTGGGAAATTGTCGTTTCTGGACTGTTTATCTGTACCGTCTCGGACAGTTAGCGTGTTCAGGTGGGTGATTCTGCTTTCAATTTCTATGGACTGCACTCTAATTCTGCAACTATAAATGCATGCATGATAGTATGTGAGCTAATAAATCTGTGCAAACTTATATGTTAGTACCACAGTTGATAATTGCTAAAATTGATGATCTTTTTGGAACTCTTGCAACATATGAACCACAAATTGGAGAAAACTTGACTTAGCACATCTATTATGCATTGTACATCATACTCAGACGACTACAGTTAGATTTGGGCATTAGATCTCCCACTTTGCTTGTTACTTTTGTCATCTGGACATAGTGGTTTCCCCTGAGTTGTGGGTTGGGAGGTTTAGTAGCTGTGGATGCATTGTACTCGTGTCTGGGGACCGAGTAGAGTTGGTAGCAGTCTGTAGATTGTTCATCATTTAGATAGTGACATGTTGGATCTGGGATCTTTGGGGATGATCATAGTGACAGTGTGGATTCTTTTAGTGAGTGAGTCAGTGATTGGATCATAGCCTGCAGGAGCCATACTTGAGATCGACAGAGATGCGCAGATACTTTGCTCGGTGGGGTCGCTACCCACGAGTGCCACTCCGGAGTTGGGCTTGCTACTTCTTTCGCGGCTTGTCGATGTTGGTGTCCCCTGCTGAGCCAGTTTTGGCAGTCATGGACATCGTCCCTCTGGCTGAGCCAGTTTTGGCAGCTACGGACATACCTACAGCAGTAGGTAGGCGCAGGTTTGACTGGACCGTTTTGGCAGTCAGTTTGGATTGGGTGACTTGAGTCGAGTATCAGTAGAGACATATTGGTCTTCGATCCTTTTTCCTTGAGCATGTAGTTAGGGGCATAGTAGCAGTAGATGTTTTACTTTCCTGCTTTCTATACTGCATTTTCTTTTGTTACTTTATGCCCCTTGTAGACTTAGTGGGCAGGCCGTCGGGCTTGTTGGCGGCACCCACTGAGAACTACTGTGGGAGGTAGTTCTCACACCCGTCGTGGTGTCTTTTCCCCAGGGACTCCAGCTCCAGTTCCTGCGGTGCCCGTTGCTGATCCAGCTCCTTCAGACCGAGGTAAGGGAATCGCGAGGTAGATCTTTTCCCTTTCAGCAGCAGCGAGAGGTAGAGGTACCCGATGTACTTTTGGTTGTGTCCTTTGGTGTGAGAGATTTTGTAGTGAGGTATCGAGTTGTACTCTTCTGTTTTCTTTTGAGAGACTCCTGTATTTGAGTGAGGACTTTATGTATATTTTTGTGGGACAGATTTACTTCTTATTACTGTTAGTTTTACTTTTACAGCTCTGATATCTGTTAGTTTAGATACTTACTTGCAGGTTAGACGCTACGTCTCTACGGGGCTTCCTGTAGGGGCGGCGGATCTGTTGGCGAGCCCGGGGTACAGTTCTGACCCCGGGGCGTGACAGATTAGAGTGGTATCAGAGCCTAGGATGTAGGTCTTGAGGACTTAGGAACCCTAGGCTTATGGTTTAACCCTAGGATGACCTACGTGAGAGCCGAGACTTTTAGCGAAAGTCTTGATTGGGTATCTAACTCTCCCGAGTGGATAGGGACGAGTGATAGACATGTCTTCCTTTTGTAGCGACTATGTTGGCTGCAGACAACATAGTGCTTCGGAAAGGGGGACATGCCTTTTGACTTTCGCTAGATTGGGTCGAGTGTTGCTTCTGGTTCTGATTGTTTGTCTTGTCCCTCAGGTGGGGATGCCTCCTCGACGTTCGATGGTGACGCGTTCACAGCCTTCGTCCTCAGAGCCCGAGCAGGAGGACTCAGGGCGAGGACCTCAGGCTGAGATTCTGGAGCTCCGTGCCCAGATGGCACAGATGGCTGAGGCGGCTAGACGCCAGGAGGAGGCAGTAGCGCGGCTGACGCTCTTATTGGAGCAGAGAGCACAGCCGGTATATTAACTAATATTTTAATTTCAGTATTATGTTAATATATAGGTATTTAATATTTTATTTATTATATTTAGCCGTTGGTGTTAATATATAGATTTGGGCTTGGGACCACATTCATATTGGCTGATCTGCAGGCGTCCTAGCGCTAACCGACATAGTAGATCTCCCTTTGGGTTGCCGGTAAGATATTTATTTGATATAGTAGATTTTTGTATTTTAAATATAATTGTAACTAATATATGTATTTTATAATCTAGATGAGCAAACGCTGGTGTTTGAGGTAAAAAAAAAAAAAAATTTTAAAAAAAAAAGGGAGGGGGAAATTGTGGTTGGTCCGTAATATTGATTTGTCCCCCGTAAAAGCCCAAAACTTTTAACATATTAATAATTTGGGTCCAACAAATTTTACTACAAGTTCAAACTCCCTTAATAGATCATTTGCGAATACAAGCTTAGGTCATTTGTGAACACAAGCTTATGGGTCTCATCAAAGTTCCGTCGATTTTTTAAGTCGGATCCTATTTTTGTGCCCAGTGGGACTTACATTATAGTAAATTGTTTGTTTAAAAATTCAATTTCAAAAAAAAAAATTATATTCAAATTGAATTTTGAATTTTTAATTTTCAATAAAATATTTTTCAACCGACTTATCCAAATTCATATTCAAATCTCCAATCAAATTTTAAAGTATCTCTCAATCTAATTTTGAACTTCCCCCGTTCGTTAGCCGTTTAATTTTGAAATTTAAATACAAACATACTTCCTCAAATTTAAATGTAACATATTCAATTTTGAAATTTAAAATTTTCAAATTTAAATACAAACATACTTCCTCAAATTTAAATATAACATATTCAATTTTGAAATTTAAAATTTGAAATTCAAATACAAACATACTTTCTCAAATTTAAATATAACATATTCAATTTTGAAATTTAAAATTTGAAATTCAAATACAAACATACTTTCTCAAATTTAAATTTTGAAATTTGAAATTTGAAATTTAAACATACTTCCTTATAACATACTCAATTTTGAAATTTGAAATTTAAAATTTAAATACAACCATACTCTCTCAACATATTTGAACATATTCAATTTAAACATATCCTTTCAATTTTAAAATTTAAATCTGAAATTTGAAATTTAAAATTTGAAATTCGAATATAATAACTTCCTCAAATTTGAATCTCGTACTTTCCTCAACGAAATCATACGTCGTTTCCCAACGAACCCACATTTTCTCGCCAACCCCTCAACGAATCCTAACAAACCTCACGCGATATTTCTCTGCCACTTCCCACTATAAATAGAGAGGATTCTTTTCTTTTGGGCCTGGTCTGAAAACACATCCGATATTCCACCACAAAAAAAAAGAAAAGCTCATCCCATATTCCACACAAAAAAAAAACTTGTCCGATATTCCACCACAAAAAAAAAAAAGGGAGAAATCGTCCCATATTCCACCTCATCCACAGCTCCGATCAACTCCCTCAGCTCCGGTCAACTTCCTCAACCCTCCGGCTAAGTTCCTCAGCAACTCCGGTCGACTTCCTCGGCACCACAATCGACCTCCTCGGCTTCTTTTTTCTCTCAAGTAAAAATAAGCAAAGAAAAAAAAATAAAAAAAAATAAAAAAAGAAAAAAAAAAGAAAGAGAAAAAAAGGAAAAAAATAAATAAATTTCTTTGAAAACCGGTTTGGGGAACTCTGCGGACGCATCTTACTTCAGGCTGAAAGAAAGAAAAAAAGAAAAAAGAAAAAAAAAAAAAAAAGAAAGAGAAAAAAAGGAAAAAAAAATAAATTTATTTGAAAGCCGGTTTGGAAACTCTGCGGACGCACCTTACTTCAGGCTGAAAAGAAAGAAAAAAGAAAAAAAAAAAAAAAAAAAGAGAAAAAGGAAAAAAAAAATAAATTTCTTTGAAAGCCGATTTGGGAACTCTGCGGACGCACCTTACTTCAGGTTGAAAAGAAAGAAAAAAAAAAAAAAAAGAAAAAAAAAGAAAGAGAAAAAAAGGAAAAAAATAAATAAATTTCTTTGAAAGCCGGTTTGGGAACTCTGCGGACGCACCTTACTTCAGGCTGAAAAGAAAGAAAAAAAGAAAAAAGAAAAAAAAACAAAGAGAAAAAAAGGAAAAAAATAAATAAATTTCTTGGAAGCCGGTTTGGGAACTCTGCGGACGCACCTTACTTCAGGCTGAAAAGAAAGAAAAAAAAAAAAAAAAAAGAAAGAGAAAAAAAAATAATAAATTTCTTTAAAAGCCGGTTTGGGAACTCTGCGGACGACCCTTACTTCAGGCCGAAAAGAAAGACAAAAAAAAAGAAAAAAAAGAAAGAAAGAGAAAAAAAATAATAAATTTCTTTAAAAGCCGGTTTGGGAACTCTGCGGACGCCCCTTACTTCAGGCGGAAATGAAAGAAAAAAAAAACCGGTTCGGATGATTTCTTCGGACATCCGAACCTAGGTTAAGCCAAAAATGAACCGCTTCGGATCCCAAATCAAATTACATTGAACCTCAAGATAAATCAAAGTGGATTTCCTTCAGATCCTAAGTAAAAAAAATATATAGAAACTTCTTCGGACCCCAAATAATTCCAAAAAAGGAATTTCTTCGGATCCCACATCAAAATAAAATAACGGTGTTTCCCCGATAAAATTAGAAAATTTTCTTCGGACGCCAAATAAAATAAAATAAAAGGGGATATTGAAATAAATAGGAATTTCTTTGAATCGAGACAAAATTCAAAGGCCTCAAATTTACCCATATGAAAATAAGGCCCAATCCATATACGGGTTCCAAATCCAGACCATATATGGACACTGAATCAAATCCACATATGACATAAGGCCCAATCCATATACGGGTCCCAAATCCAATCCGCATACGGATCTCAAATCCAATCCACATACGGATCCCAAATCCAATCCACATATGACATAAGGCCCAATCCATATACGGGTCCCAAATCCAATCCATATACGGATCTCAAATCCAATCCACATATGACATAAGGCCCAATCCATATACGGGTCCCAAATCCAATCCATATACGGGTCCCAAATCCAATCCACATACGGATCTCAAATCCAATCCACATATGACATAAGGCCCAATCCATATACTGATCCCAAATCCAATCCACATACGGATCTCAGTCCACATACTATCCCAAATCCAGTCCATATATGGGCACGGAATCAAATCCAGATATGACATAGGCTCAGTCCACATACTATCCCAAATCCAGTCCATATATAATATAAGCCCAACCCGCAAATAAAACCCAAAACACATTCGATCCACAAATAAAACCCAAAGCCCAATCCAATCCATAAATAAAACCCAAAACCCAAGGCAAAATCATATTCAAACCGACTAGATTCTAAATCATATCCATAGAATTTAGCCAAATCCAATTCGACCGAGCTCTAACACATATACTTAGAGTTCATCCAAACCAACCCAACTAACCCTAATATACATACTTAGGGTGTAGTTAACTTTTTACTCTAGCACATACATCTAGGGTAGAAACCAAATCAACTCAACTAATCCTAATACATATACTTAGGATTAGTCAACCTTTTACTCTAGCACATATAACTAGAGTGAGAAAAACATATCAAAACTCGGCCAATCCTAATATATATATAGGACTTAGCCACCTTCTACTTTCGAGTAGCATCAAATCTGACCCACCTCAATACATATCCTTGGGGTTTGGTCTCTCCATTTTGGAACATACGCCAAATATGGAAGCAAACATAATTGGACTCTAATACATATACTTAGAGCCAATTGAACCCAATTAAACTCTAACACATATAATTAGAGTTTAATATCGACTAGTCCTCAACACATATAAGCAGGATCAAGTCAATTTCAAACCCAGCTAAATCCTAACATATATACTTAGGATTTGTCTAATCATTAGGATACGATTTATTCTATCCTTCCCACAAAGGTCTCTTAATCGAAGGTGCCCCAATCATAAGGGGGTAATTAACAATAGATGCTTGCGTCTATTGGAAGTCATGGATCCACAATACCTGATACCCACATACACCCATCAACCCATAAAAATATTCATCTGGATCGTGAATACCATCCCACGGGAAACTCTAAAAAAGGTGAACCGCGCGGGGTGAGTCATTCAAGATCGCAGACAAAATGGCACGCCCGGTGGGACCTGACTTCTCCTTCCATCTTTGAGACCTTTAATATATAAATATATATATAAAAAAAAAAAAAAAAAAAAAAAAAAAAAAAAAAAAAGCGGTAAAGGTAAATCCTAATGCTTACATCGAGAAAATAGCACCAACATATATGAACATTGCTGCTTTTACTGGGGGCATGATTACGTTTACTACCCTTTCCCAATAATATGGTCAATTACTCGGCGTGCAACCTCGAAAAGATAATCTAATGGGGCATACCCATCCTCTTCACCAACCCGCAGGTGAATGGCTCACCTACTCACCTGCATCAAAAAGGATGATATTCAAAGGCAAGTTCATATTTTCGAAGAACCAGTAATAGAAATCGTCGGTATTCGATAGGCTGATATTCCTAGTGACACGACAATTATAATTCCTCCAACCGAAACTTCCTTTAAGAGGAGTAATCGCTAATCCCTCCAATCGGAGCTTCCTTTAAGAGGAGTAATCGCCACCGACTCAACTGAGAAAAGGTTACCAGAGGTTCGCGACCATTTTTGTCGAAATGCGTCGACTAAAAAAAAAAAAATGTCACAAAAAAAAAATCTCTAAAAAAAAAAAAAAAAAAAAAAAAAAAAAAAAAGAAAAAAAAGAAAAAGAAAAAAAGAGAGAAAAAAAAGAAAAAAAATAAAAAAAAAAAAGAAAAAATCCCGGCTGTGGTATAACCCACAGGCAAAAATGGGATCCCGCTGTGAGGATTAACCATTCAAACTCATAGGCAAAAGTTAGGGGAAGGCATCGGGTGAAAACCCATGTGGGCGCCTGATTGCCACCAAAACATATTTTTCTTTCAAAAAAAAAAAAAAAAAAAAAATCCATATTTTTCAATAAAATCGTACTTTTTAAAATAAACCAAGATAAACCCATATTTTTCAATACTCAAACATATTTTGTCTACAACAGCTAACTGATTTTAGGACCGGTTATATAGCAAAAAAAAAAAAAAAAAAAAAAAAAATCTCAAAAGAAAAAATGATACGTAAAACAAAAAAATCATACGTAAAAAAAAAAAAAACAAAAAAAAAACGAAAAAACAAAAAAAAAAAAAAAAAAAAAAACCAAAAAAAAGAGAAAAAAAAAAAAAAAAAAAAAAAATTATTCCCGGCTGTGGTATAACCCCACAGGCAAAAATGGGATCCCCGCTGTGAGAATACACAATTCAAACTCACAGGCAAAAGTTAGGGGAAGGCATCGGGTGAAAACCCATGTGGGCGCCCGATTGCTACCAAAAATATATTTTCTTTCAAAACAAACCCATATTTTTCAATAAACCCATATTTTTCAAAATAGACCAAAATAAACCCATATTTTTTTTAAACTCAAAAAATATTTTTCTTTCAAACATATTTCTTGTCTACGACGGAATGCTAACTGATCTTAGAGTCGGTTATGTACAGCAATTTTGTTTGCTCATCGAGACAAAATACACTCGTATTTTTCATTACAAAAAAAAATCTCAAAAAAAAAAAAGAAAGAATAAAAAAAATAGAGAAAAAAAAAAGAAAAAAAAAAACAATTCCCGGCTGTGGTAAAACCCCACAGACAAAATGGGATCCCCGCTGTGAGAATACGCAATTCGAACTCACAGGCAAAAGTTAGGAGAAGGCATCGGGTGAAAACCCATGTGGGCGCCCGATTGTCACCAAAAATATATTTTTCTTTCAAAACAAACCCATATTTTTCAATAAATTCATATTTTTCAATAAATCCATATTTTTCAAAATAAACCAAAATAAATCCATATTTTTCAATACTCAAATATATATATATATATATATATATATATATATATATATATATATATATATATATATATATATATATATTTCAAACATATTTTGTCTACGACGGAATTCTAACTCACCTTAGGGTCGGTTATACGCAACAATTTCGATTGATTCCCGAGACAAAATAAACTCATATATTTCAATACAAAAAAAAAACAAAAACAAACAAAAACAAAATGCCCCCAAATTATAAGCTAGTTCAACCTAAATTGAATTTAGGTGGAATCATATGAACTGGACCATGCACCGGCTCGACCCCAAATCAAAGTCAAAAGGTTTTGAGCCAAACCGCAAAGAGGGTGACTCAAACCAAACTCGAAGGCGTCTTAAATCAAATCCAAACCAAATGCAATGGGGTTTCAAGTTCAAACGGATCTCGAACCTAACCATAAGGTTACGAGCCGAACCAAACTGAACTGCAGAAGGATCCAAGTCGAGCCGAATTATAAGGGCCCGACCGAAATTGAATTCAAAGGGTCTCGAACTAAGTCATAATGGTTCGACCTAAACCATGTCTCAAAGGGTTCTGAACCAAAGTATAACGGTTCGACTCAAATCGAATTCAAAAGGGACAAATCAAGTGAAAGCCTAAACCGGTTCAGCCCAAATCAAATACAAAAGGTTCAAACCAATTCAATTCGAACCCAACCTGAACAAAGGTTCAAATCGAACTTCAGGGATGATCCAAATCAAGCAAACCAGCTCCACCCGAACTGAAACAAATCAAGAGTTCTAACCGAGCTGCTGAGTCAACTTAATCGACTCACAAACCAAAATCGAAACGACCGAAAAGTCATTAAACTAAACCCAATTTCAAACGACCGAAAAGTCATTAAACTAAACCTAATTCCAAACGACCGAAAAGTCATTAAACTAAACCCAATTCAAACGACCGAAAAGTCATTAAACTAACCTAATTCCAAACGACCGAAAAGTCATTAAACTAAACCCAATTCCAACGACCGAAAGTCATTAATTAAACCCAAATCGAAACGACCGAAAAGTCATTAAACTAAATCCAAATCCAAACGACCGAAAAGTCATTAAACTAAACCTAATTCCAAACGACCGAAAAGTCATTAAACTAAACCCAAATGCAAACGACCGAAAAGTCATTAAACTAAACACACATCCAAACGACTGAAAAGTCATTAAACTAAACCCAATTCCAAACGACCGAAAAGTCATTAAACTAAACCCAATTCCAAACGACCGAAAAGTCATTAAACTAAATCCAAATCCAAACGACCGAAAAGTCATTAAACTAAACCTAATTCCAAACGACCGAAAAGTCATTAAACTAAACCCAAATGCAAACGACCGAAAAGTCATTAAACTAAACACACATCCAAACGACCGAAAAGTCATTAAACTAAACCCAATTCCAACGACCGAAAAGTCATTAAACTAACACACATCCAAACGACCGAAAAGTCATTAAACTAAACCCAATTCCAAACGACCGAAAAGTCATTAAACTAAACCCAATTCCAAACGACCGAAAAGTCATTAAACTAAACCCAATTTCAACGACCGAAAAGTCATTAAACTAAACCTAATTCCAAACGACCGAAAAGTCATTAAACTAAACCCAATTCCAAACGACCGAAAAGTCATTAAACTAAACTCAAATCGAAACGACCGAAAAGTCATTAAACTAAACCCAATTTCAAACGACCGAAAAGTCATTAAACTAAACCTAATTCCAAACGACCGAAAAGTCATTAAACTAAACCCAATTTCAAACGACCGAAAAGTCATTAAACTAAACCTAATTCCAAACGACCGAAAAGTCATTAAACTAAACCCAAATCCAAACGACCGAAAAGTCATTAAACTAAACCCAAGTTCAACGACCGAAAAGTCATTAAACTAAACCCAATTCCAAACGACCGAAAGTCATTAAACTAAACCCAAATCCAAACGACCGAAAAGTCATTAAACTAAACCCAAGTTCAAACGACCGAAAAGTCATTAAACTAAACCCAACTCCAAACGACCGAAAAGTCATTAAACTAAACCCAAATCCAAACGACCGAAAAGTCATTAAACTAAACTCAAATCCAAACGACCGAAAAGTCATTAAACTAAACCCAAATCCAAACGACCGGAAAGTCATTAAACTAAACTCAAATCCACATAGACCGCCATGTCACTAAACTGAGCAACTCACATTCATATAGACCGCCATGTCACTAAACTGAGCAACCCATATTCAAATCGACCGCCATGTCAATAAACTGAGCAACATATATCAAATAGACCGCCATGTCACTAAACTGAGCGACCCATATTCATATCGACCGACATGTCACTAAACTGAGCAACCTATATTCATATCGACCGCCATGTCAATAAACTGAGCGACCCATATTCATATCGACCGTCATGTCAATAAACTGAGCGACCCATACCCATATCGACCGCCATGTCACTAAACTGAGCAACCCATATTCATATCGACCGCCATGTCAATAAACTGAGCGACCCATACCCATATCGACCGCCATGTCAATAAACTGAGCGATCCATACCCATATCGACCGCCATGTCACTAAACTGAGCAACCTATACCCATATCGACCGCCATGTCACTAAACTGAGCGACTCATACTCATATCGACCGCCATGTCAATAAACTGAGCGATTCATACTCATTTCGACCGTCATGTCAATAAACTGAGCAACCCATACCCATATCGACCGCCATGTCAATAAACTGAGCAACCCATACCTATATCGACCGTCATGTCAATAAACTGAGCAATCCATACTCATATCGACCGCCATGTCACTAAACTGAGAAAGCCATGTTTAATTGACCGCTATGTCATTAAACTGAGAAATTAAATTGGATGCGTAAAAAAAAAAAATGCAAAAAAAATGTGGAAAAATAAATGAAGAGAGAAAAACAATTGAATATGCATCTTTTCACCGTACTCGTAACTCGTACAACGAAAAGATGGGGGGCATTTTGTTTAAGGTAAAAAAAAAAATTATTTTTTTAAAAAAAAAGGGGGGGGAATTGTGGTTGGTCCGTAATATTGATTTGTCCCCCGTAAAAGCCCAAAACTTTTAACATATTAATAATTTGGGTCCAACAAATTTTACTATAAGTTCAAACCCCCTTAATAGATCATTTGCGAATACAAGCTTAGGTCATTTGTGAACACAAGCTTATGGGTCTCATCAAAGCTCCGTCGATTTTTTAAGTCGGATCCTATTTTTGTGCCCAGTGGGACTTACATTATAGTAAATTGTTTGTTTAAAAATTCAATTTCAAAAAAAAAAATTATATTCAAATTGAATTTTGAATTTTTAATTTTCAATAAAATATTTTTCAACCGACTTATCCAAATTCATATTCAATCTCCAATCAATTTTAAAATATCTCTCAATCCAATTTTGAACTTCCCCCGTCGTTAGCCGTTTAATTTTGAAATTTAAATACAAACATACTTCCTCAAATTTAAATGTAACATATTCAATTTTGAAATTTAAAATTTTGAAATTTAAATACAAACATACTTCCTCAAATTTAAATATAACATATTCAATTTTGAAATTAAAATTTGAAATTCAAATACAAACATACTTTCCAAATTTAAATATAACATATTCAATTTTGAAATTTAAATTTGAAATTCAAATACAAACATACTTTCTCAAATTTAAATTTTGAAATTTAAAATTTAAAATTTAAACATACTTCCTTATAACATACTCAATTTGAAATTTGAAATTTAAAATTTAATACAACCATACTCTCAACATACATATTTGAACATATTCAATTTAAACATATCCTTTCAATTTTAAAATTTGAAATCTGAAATTTGAAATTTAAATTTAAAATTTGAATTCGAATAAAATAACTTCCTCAAATTGAATCTCGTACTTTCCTCAACGAAATCATACGTCGGTTCCCCAACGAACCACATTTTCTCGCCAACCCCTCAACGAATCCTAACAACCTCACGCGATATTTCTCTGCCACTTCCCACTATAAATAGGAGGATTCTTTTCTTTGGGCCTGGTCTGAAAACACATCCGATATTCCACCACAAAAAAAAGAAAGCTCATCCCATATTCACACAAAAAAAAAAAGCTTGTCCGATTTCACCAAAAAAAAAAAAAAAAAGAAATCGTCCCATATTCCACCTCATCCACAGCTCCGATCAACTCCCTCAGCTCCAGTCAACTTCCTCAACCCCTCCGGCTAAGTTCCTCAGCAACTCCGGTCGACTTCCCTCGGCACCCCCCAATCGACCTCCTCGGCTTCTTTTTTTCTCTCAGGTAAAAATAAGCAAAGAAAAAAAAAAAAAAAATAAAAAAAAGAAAAAAAAAAAGAAAAAAAGGAAAAAAATAAATAATTTCTTTGAAAGCCGGTTTGGGAACTCTGCGACGCACCTTACTTCAGGCTGAAAAGAAAAAAAAAAAAAAAAAAAAAAAAAAAGAAAGAGAAAAAAAGGAAAAAAATAATAAATTTCTTTGAAAGCCGGTTTGGGAACTCTGCGGACGCACCTTACTTCAGGCTGAAAAGAAAGAAAAAAGAAAAAAAGAAAAAAAAAGAAAGAGAAAAAAAGGAAAAAATAAATAATTTCTTTGAAAGCCGGTTTGGGAACTCTGCGGACGCACCTTACTTCAGGCTGAAAAGAAAGAAAAAAAAAAAAAGAAAAAAAAGAAAGAGAAAAAAAAGGAAAAAAATAAATAAATTTCTTTGGAAGCCGGTTTGGGAACTCTGCGGACGCACCTTACTTCAGGCTGAAAAGAAAGAAAAAAAAGAAAAAAAGAAAGAGAAAAAAAAAATATAAATTTCTTTAAAAGCCGGTTTGGGAACTCTGCGGACGACCCTTACTTCAGGCTGAAAAGAAAGACAAAAAAAGAAAGAAAAAAAAAGAAAGAGAAAAAAAAATAAATAATTTTCTTTAAAAGCCGGTTTGGGAACTCTGCGGACGCCCCTTACTTCAGGCGGAAAAGAAAGAAAAAAAAAAAACCGGTTCGGATGATTTCTTCGGACATCCGACCCTAGGTTAAGCCAAAAATGAACCGCTTCGGATCCCAAATCAAATTACATTGAACCTCAAGATAAATCAAAGTGGATTTCCTTCAGATCCTAAGTAAAAAAAATATATAGAAACTTCTTCGGACCCCAAATAATTCCAAAAAGGGAATTTCTTCGGATCCCACATCAAAATAAAATAACGGTGTTTCCCCGATAAAATTAGAAAATTTTCTTCGGACGCCAAATAAAATAAAATAAAAGGGGATATTGAAATAAATAGGAATTTCTTTGAATCGAGACAAAATTCAAATGAGTCCTAATCAACTTGTAGCCTAAGTCCGATTCAAAAGGGAATAATAAATGAACTCAATAAGGCTCACCCCATATGAAGGCCTCAAATTTACCCATATGAAAATAAGGCCCAATCCATATACGGGTTCCAAATCCAGACCATATATGGACACTGAATCAAATCCACATATGACATAAGGCCCAATCCATATACGGGTCCCAAATCCAATCCGCATACGGATCTCAAATCCAATCCACATACGGATCCCAAATCCAATCCACATATGACATAAGGCCCAATCCATATACGGGTCCCAAATCCAATCCATATACGGATCTCAAATCCAATCCACATATGACATAAGGCCCAATCCATATACGGGTCCCAAATCCAATCCATATACGGGTCCCAAATCCAATCCACATACGGATCTCAAATCCAATCCACATATGACATAAGGCCCAATCCATATACTGATCCCAAATCCAATCCACATACGGATCTCAGTCCACATACTATCCCAAATCCAGTCCATATATGGGCACGGAATCAAATCCAGATATGACATAGGCTCAGTCCACATACTATCCCAAATCCAGTCCATATATAATAGAAGCCCAACCCGCAAATAAAACCCAAAACACATTCGATCCACAAATAAAACCCAAAGCCCAATCCAATCCATAAATAAAATCCAAAACCCATTCAATCTCATAGCCTTAACACATATAATTAAGGCAAAATCATATTCAAACCGACTAGATTCTAAATCATATCCATAGAATTTAGCCAAATCCAATTCGACCGAGCTCTAACACATATACTTAGAGTTCATCCAAACCAACCCAACTACCCTAATATACATACTTAGGGTGTAGTTAACTTTTTACTCTAGCACATACATCTAGGGTAGAAACCAAATCAACTCAACTAATCCTAATACATATACTTAGGATTAGTCAACTTTACTCTAGCACATATAACTAGAGTGAGAAAAACATATCAAAACTCGGCCAATCCTAATATATATATAGGACTTAGCCACCTCTACTTTCGAGTAGCATCAATCTGACCCACCTCAATACTTATCCTTGGGGTTTGGTCTCTCCATTTTGGAACATACGCCAAATATGGAAGCAAACATAATTGGACTCTAATACATATACTTAGAGCCAATTGAACCCAATTAAACTCTAACACATATAATTAGAGTTTAATATCGACTAGTCCTCAACACATATAAGCAGGATCAAGTCAATTTCAAACCCAGCTAAATCCTAACATATATACTTAGGATTTGTCTAATCATTAGGATACGATTTATTCTATCCTTCCCACAAAGGTCTCTTAATCGAAGGTGCCCCAATCATAAGGGGGTAATTAACAATAGATGCTTGCGTTTATTGGAAGTCATGGATCCACAATACCTGATACCTACATACACCCATCCACATACAAATACTCATCTGAATCATGAATACCATCCCACGGGAAACCCCAGGTGAACCGCGCGGGGTGAGTCATTCAAGATCGCAGACAGCTGGAGGACTATGCTTTGGAGCCAATGTTAGGACCACTTACATTGAGTTTTATAGAGATGAGTTGGATCAGCAAATAGAGATGCAGGTACATAGATGTTTTATTCAATACTTTAAATATATTTTTTCTAAATATTTTTATACTAACCGATCATTTTGTGTCATTAACAGGTTATATGGATGCCGTACATAGATAAGATTTTAGTCGTATTCCCAGCCTTCTGTGTACATGGCTCGCAAGTCTGGCGTTCAAAAACAGTCATCATTTGCTTTCACATTGTAAAGATGCATGTATCAGACAGAGTCCTGCGGCAGTTCGGTCTTCTCCAGTATATACCTCTCAATGTGGAGTCCATCTGACGCGTGACATCACGTGGGCGTCCGGATGAGGATTGGATTGCATTTCACGCTGCACACATTGAGAGGTGGTATGAGAAGCTAGATCACATTGTTGATCAGCTCTCAGCTGCTGTTGAGGACCCATTGCAGGCGGCATCTATATACATACAATGGTACTGGACGATTATGAGGAGATAGATATCTCGTCCAGTACAGCGTCCTCCGACGACTTTTCATCCTCGTGGGCATATAGAGAGGGCGCTGGTATATTAATTTATATATCTAAATTTAACATGTTTTGTATATTTAATATAAATTTAATTTGTAAATTAAAATGCAGGCCGACACACTACGACAGATGGATGATACTATAGGCTAGTTATTGTATGATCGACCGTCGCGTGTGATCACATTCGAAACTCTTGTATATATGCACAGAAATATTCAAATGGTACTGCAAAATGTAACAATATTACTTACTATCAGAGTTTTAGGGGACGAGAAGATTATACTCACGCATCGTCCTCGAATCATCAGGTGCCTTCACATCACCAGAAAATTTAAATTAAGTCTTCAAATTCAAATTAACTAATTATTTACATCCTTTCAGGTGCCACGATCTCCATCTCCTTCTATTCAGGTCCCTACGACATTTTCCTCAACTTCGAAGTCGCTGCCGCCACCTGTATCAAGGACATCTTTTGCTTCGACATATTCACGTTGTCGTCTGTCGTCATCATCGCCATAAGAGATCCAGCATATTGCTGAGCATGATGAGGATGGTATTATCGAGAAGCTTGATCAGTTAGCAGCCGTCGAGCATCTTGATGATATACCGATTATCGAGCTTGCTATTTCTCGTGGGCGTGGGCTGGGCGTGGGCGTGGGCGTGGACGCGGGTGTGGCCGAGGACGTCGAGGGAGAGGACGAGCTCAATTTTGAGTTCGAGGTTGTATTATTGACATTTTTGTGATTATGTCTTTTTGTTGTTACTCAACTGCTATTTCTGAATATTGTGAAATTGTTCTACATAATTTATGAATATTTTAACTCAATATCTGAATGTTGTGAAACTTGTTGTACTTTTAGCTAAAATTTTCATTCTGTTATGAAACTTATTCTACAAAATTTGATTTTTTTTGAGTTGAAAAAAAATATTGGCTTTAATGTGGTTAAAGGCGCTTAACCATTCAATGCCTTTAACATAAATGCTAAAAGCGCTAAATCTTTTAGCCCCATTAGTGTAACGCTAAAGGCGTTAAATCATTCAGCGCCTTTACTGTAATACTAAAGGCGCTGAACCATTCAGCGCCTTTAGCTTTTATGTTGATTCAGAGCCTTTACCATTTATACCATAGGTCCTAAGAACTTAGCCAATTTTCGTGTCCGCAGTGCATATGATGAAGGCGGTGAATGGTTCACCACCTTCAGCATATATACTGAACCATTCACCGTCTTCAGCCTGCCATCCCAACATGGCACCCACGTGGCAAAAGTATAGTTAGTTTTACAAAAAAAAAATTTAGAGGGTCATTTTGCAATTTTTAAAAGTTTTGAAAGTTATTTTTTTAAAAAAAATCCCAATATTTTCTTATCCAAATATCCATTTCACAACACTTTTTCACACTTCACCACGACAATAATTACCCACGAAACTCCCCCAATCTTATGTTGGGGAAGTTATTTGGTACATTTGTTATTCCGCACGCCCTCTACTCTTTGCCTCGTGATTCGCGCCGGGATTGATCAGTCAACGCTTTTGACTCCCTCCCCCCACATCTCACTCACACTTCCACTGTAGTGAAAACGGTTCTATAACACCACCAGTTCGAAAATGTCGTACCTCTCTCTCTCTCTCTCTCTCTCTTTCTCTCTCTCTCTCTCTCCTCCGATTAGGGTTTTGGCGATCCCAGCTCCTCTTCTCCCTCGCATGCTGGGGCTCTAGAACGGGGGAGGGGGAAGGAGCTGACGATGAGCGGCAATGGCGGCGCCCTCACCTTCGCCTACTACGTCACCGGCCATGGATTCGGCCACGCCACCCGCGTCGTCGAGGTAGTTCGGTTTAATTGCAGATCTCCCGTACGTTACGATTTTTCGTAGATCTGATTCGTCTTCTGGATCTACACTGCGCCGGCCTTTTCTACATTTGTTCTTTGAATTGGGGTTTTGTTGATGGTAATTTCGGAATAAAATTTGGCGAATGGGTGTTGTTATTGGACTGCTGTTATATATGATTTTTTTTTTTTGAGAGAGAAAGCTGTTATAAATGATTAAAGGGCAAAAATTGTGTTTTTACATGCGTGTTTGTATGAATCTAGATCTGATTGAACTGTTGTATGAATCTAGATCTGATTGAACTGTGCTATCTGTTGATTATTTATTTTTCATTGTGGCATAGCGTGGCGATTTTCTACTTAGATGCAATTAAGTCTGCAAATTTGTATTTTTACGAGTGGGCATGCATGCATCCATACCTGAATACGCTGTGCTATCTTGTTACTTTAATATAATTGGAAGATTTGCTGATGGGGATCATTATTTTCCTCTGTTTTCTACTTGCAGGTAGTGCGGCATCTGATTGCAGCCGGTCATGTAGTTCATGTTGTAACGGGCACTCCGGATTACGTTTATACGACGGAGATTGACTCGCCTAATCTCTATCTTAGGAAGGTTGGTTGGTTCAGTTTAGAAGTGATAGTATTAAAATTAGTAGATTTTGTGCTTCTTTTGTATGGTTACTTTGGTGAAAATTGGATGAATAGGTTTTGTTGGACTGTGGATCTGTGCAAGCTGATGCTTTGACTGTCGACCGCCTTGCCTCTTTAGAAAAGGTAACTTCTTCATCCCCAATTTTTTTTTCCCATTTTTCTTAAGATACCTCTCTCCCGCTCATTTTTGTAGGAGATTTTATTTTGTGTTTGATTCACTCTGCTAAGCTTTAAATTTTGGTTAATACACTCACTCAAGTAGAGTTGATCAGCTGTACACTATTAGAAGAAGTCTGAACACCTTTTTTATTATGTTCCTTTCATAGCTGTAGCTTCTACTAGTCGCTTTGAAGCTTAAGCTTTGAATCTGAGCTTTTGGTTTTGGAGACTGACAATTCATTTTGCTTCCTGCCACACCCGGAAGCTTTAGAATCTTATTTTGCCTTATGCACAGCTTTTGCCTCTCGAGGAGAGAAACCGCTTTGGAATTGTGTTGTATAAAAGAAGTTATTTGAATTGTAGTATGATATATTGTTGATATTCTGATTTGTCCTAGATGCCCTTAATAATTTTCTGTATGCGCAGTATGCTCAAACTGCAGTGGTGCCTCGGGCTACTATTATAGCAACTGAAATAGAGTGGCTGAAATCCATTAAAGCTGACCTTGTGGTACTTTCTTACAATCCCATCAATTTCGCAACTAAAACTCACATTATGCTAATTTATGTCGTCCATGTATTGTTACTTGCAAGAACGTACTGTTACTTTTCAGCAAAGACACTTGATGAAGTGACATTGCTCTTTTCCATTTGATGCATGCTAAATGACTTGATTCCGATAACATAATTTGTGCTTTCTGAGGAGGAAATTTTGTTGCTAAATTTGTTGTTGCAAATGATTTTGTTGGGGAGGTCTCCGATGTTGTTCCGGTGGCATGTCGAGCGGCAGCAGATGCTGGAATCCGATCAGTGTGCATCACAAACTTTAGGTATTTGATTATTTCCTATAAGTTTCACTTGCATGTGCTTTTACCAAAATGGTACATTTAGTCATCAAACATTCTTTTTAGAATAACTTCATTTAGGTGGAATAATCAATTGATCAGCTTTCTCAAAGGCTTACTCTGCTCTAAATAGGTGTTCTTTTGCTATTTAAGTAACTACATGATGGGTTGAAAGATATGAGATTGGAGGGCGAAGAGAGGAGTATATGAAGTTGAAGGTGACATTGTTGGATCGTCGACAGTAACCACAATTCCAAAAGCTCGAGCTGTTAGAAAAGAAACAACCAATTCACTTAAAGTGAATGGTCACCCAGTGCCTATAGGCTTCAATTGTATCTGGGTCCAAGCTAGCCACTGTCACGAGGTAGGATGCTGGTTTTTTTAAACCAACAATCTCCCCCTACTAGCACGTGCACAAATTTGTGGCATGCAGGAGTCGAACCCACGCCTTGGCTCTAATTTCATTTGTTGGATTGTTGGCGCTAACCATAATTCCAAAAGCTTTAGCTATTAGAAAGGTAGCCTATTCACTTAAAGTGAATAGGCACACAGTACCCGCGGGCTTCGATTGTGACTCAGTCTAACCCGGCCTGGCAAAATGCTGACTCTTTTAAGCCAACAAATATAACTCTCTATAGTGAAAAATATATATATCAGGTTTGTGCGAAAGTAGACATTTCTATGTCATATATATCTGGAGTCACAGCTTGGTATGCTAAGGCACTAGAAAATAAGGAAATCATATATAAGGTGATGCAACAGTTGTTGACATCAAGGATTTTAGTGCCATGGCATGGGGGTGTGCCGAGCACTTGTTGACATGGTACAACATGGTGCATGCCAAGTTGTGCCATGCTGATATGTGTCGTTCACTAACTACCTCTGCCAAACTGCCAACACTTTTTTTTTTTTTTTTTTTTTTGGAGAGAGAGAGAGAGAGAAAGGTAGCATGCTACCCGCTTCGTTTATTTTGAAATAAACTTAGCTGAAAATGTGAAGCAACTAGGTTTCGAACTCAGGACCTTGGGTATCAACCACCAAGCCCTTTGCCACTTGCTCTAGGGACAATTGATGGTATGAAATGTTAATTTTCTTTGGCATCAGTATATTCTAAGTACTTATTATATATCTTTATCAAATCTTTTGCGCTTTACAGATGCAACTACTTACTAATTTTTAAAAAAAGATGTTTGAACCATGCCATAAACACAGATGCTGTATCGTGCCAATATCTTGTTAGCATGATGATGATGGACATGACCCGTGCCGATGGGCACTAAAATCCTTAGTTGAAATTATCAAGAAACTAACGTTAATACTTTGAAGTATTCAATGATTTGATAACTACCTGCCATTTTATGAAAGATGATTTTTTTCATCTTTTTTGGAATTGAATCATATTAACGTCAGAGAATATTATCTTACAGTTCATTACTGTCAATTATCAATGCTGAAAACCTAGAATGTGCAATAGTTAGCACCTTTATATTTGTAAATATTTATGATAGATGATTTACTTTTCATTATTTTCTTAATTATGTAGTTGGGATTTCATATATGCAGAGTATGTCATGACCGCTGGTTACCAGCATCGTTCTACAGTCTGGCAGGTAGCTTTTTTTTTTTTTTTTTTTATTAGGCCGTACAGTGTGTCGTAATTGACATTTTTTGCTTCAAAGAAGATCTGCCATACCCTCGTGATTTACATGTATTTGGAAAAATAAACTTCTGAAATATCTTTCCATTTCATCTTTTGATGCAGATTGCTGAAGATTATTCTCATTGTGAGCTAGTTCTCCGACTTCCAGGTTATTGCCCAAGTATGTTGACAAACATTCCACTTATGTGGTTTTTAAAGGTACCTTCCGTATCTCCTTTTGGATATAAATGAATTTATATAATGAACATTTGTTTTGAGGTTTGAAGTGCCTGCCTTCCGAGACGTAATTGATGTTCCTTTGGTTGTGAGGAGATTGCACAAATCTCGACAAGAGGTAATTTTTCCCCTCGTAAATTGGGTTATGTTTTAACGAAAGATAACTGTTTGATGTATGGTATATCATCTTCGTAATGGTTCAGGTGCGAGAAGAACTGGGAATTGGAGACAATGTCAAGATTCTTATTTTTAATTTTGGCGGACAGGTAGGATATTTTTTGTTTGTGTTCCTCGATAAGAAAGTTTACAAAATTTTCATTTAACGTTTTAACGTTTTTCTCTTTTAATAGTTTACTAAATGGAATAAATCAAGTACTCAACTATTCATATTCTAGTTGATTGGTGGCTAACCGCATGAAAAGAAAAAAGAGAGAGAGAGAGAGAGAGAGAGAGAGAGAATCTTTTTTTTCTTGAAAGGGGATGTTATCGTTGTATGGATGGAAGTCTGTATCTATATATACACATGTATATGCATAGATATTTTTCTGCCATTTGAAACATCCCTGTTCTCTATGGAAGATATATAGGAGAGTTTTTTTCATATATATATATATTGAAATTCCATTTAGTCTTTGCATTTCACCCCTAATCTTCGCCCCTAATCTGTCCTACATTAAAGCAGCTCATCGTTTAAACAGGTTGTTGCTTTAGTCTAATTAGAAATGTCCTTGAGTTAATTTCTACTTGCGGGTGAATTACTGATGATTTGGTTTTACACTTGTAATCTTATGTTATTCGATGTTTTACACCCACAGCCAGCTGGATGGAAGCTGAAGCAAGAATGGTTGCCTACTGGTTGGCTATGTCTGGTATGTTCTTTTTAGCTGGTTTTAAGAAGTTAATTTATTCGAACAAACAGAGAATTGTCGAACTTTTACATCTAAGCAATCATCAGGAGCTTTTACACACACACACACGCACACACACACACACACACACATATATATAGTAGAGCTTATATACTTTTAAAAGCATATGCTCAACCATGCTTGTGAATTTTTTACCATTAGATTTGTATTGAGATTTGTGCTATTCTAAAGTCAACTAAAAAGAGAGAAAGAGAAAGTACAATTGCACAAATCTCAATACAAATCTAATGGTAAAAAATTCACAAGCATGGTTGGGCTTGTGCTTTTAAAAGTATATAAGCTCTACTCATATATATATATATATATATATGCTTATAATATATTATATATATAGCTTGTAAATTTTTCACTGATAGATCTATCCCTTTAATCAATTCCACCCCTTAGATCATACTATTTCACCAACAACCACCTACTAAACCCTAGGGGACTACTATCATTCTAACCGCACATCCCTTCATCCAAGGGCAAAAAACTCACAAGCACCAGGCACTTGGTGCTTGCAAGTTTTCCACCATTAGATCTCCTTTTAACCAATTCCACCCCTTAGATCATGCTATTCCACCAACCACCCACTAAACCCTAGTGCTATATTTGATATGGGGATAAGGAGGGGGATAACACCTCAAACCCTTAACGGGCCGACCTGTTAAGGGAGGGACAATAGTTCCCCCTTTGGGGGGAACAAGGTTGTTCCCATTCTTTTTCTTAATTATTTTTTTTTTTAAATTAAAATTTTTAAAATTTTAAATGTATAAAATTTTAAATTTTTTATAAAATTGAATTGTATAAATTTTAAAATTTTTAACTTTAATTTTTAATAAATTTAAAAATTTTAAAAATTTATCAGTTTTTAAATTTTTAAATTTATACTAATTTTCTATATACGAATTTTTAAATTTTTTATTGAAATTTTTAAATTTATACAAATTTAAAAATTAAAATTTTTGTATCATCTTTTGCACATTTTTCGAGACAATTAAAATTTAAATTTTAAAAATTCATAAATTCATAAATTCTTTAATTTATAGAATTTTTAAATTTTATAACTTTTAAATTTTTAACTTTAATTTTTAATAAATTTAAAAATTTAATTTTCTTAAAAATTTATTAATTTTAAAATTTATACAAATTTATAAATTTTTAAAAATTTATAAATTTTCAAAATTTATAAATTTTTTAACAAATTAATTTTTTTATATACAAAAGATAAATTTAAATAATACAAATTATAATTAAATTTCTTTTAAATAGATTTTTTAAAGAGTAATTTTTTCAGTTAATTTTTTTTTTTTCCTTTATTCTTCTTATTCCACTTTATCAAACCAAACACAATTTTTTTTATACCTGGTACAACTCTAATACTCATTCAAACACAAAATTACATTAGTTCCTACTTGTTCCTGAATTCATACCTACCCCTGGAATGCGCAGTTCTAGCTTATACCCGAACCAAACGCAGCCCGGGGACCACTATTATCCTAACCCTATAAATTTTCATCCAAAGCCCGAAAACCCACAAGCAAAAATGGCTTAGTGCTTTTAAAAGCATAGGAGCTCAATTATATATATATATATATATATATATATATATATATATATATGCCAGCATATATGCCCTATAAAATCTGTATACATATATCCCCTTGAAAGTGCAGCTTATTGGGAAAATGCTTACGAAAGGTGGGGAGTCATCCAAGACGTGGGGAAATTGATTTTGTACCAGGAAAATCTTTTCAATGAGAGGCATTTTGTAGTTACAGGGGTATATATATTTAAGAAATTAAGTTTTTACAGGAACATATAGTGATAGTTAATTCTGTAGAGATATAAGTAATTAACTCTAATTATAATTATTCTTTTTCGCTTGAAGGTCTGTGGAGCACTCGATGACCAAGAGCTTCCTCCTAACTTTATAAAGCTTCCAAAAGATGTGTACACGCCTGATGTAATAGCTTCATCTGATTGCATGCTTGGTAATATAATTGAAATGTTTCAAATTGCAGCTTCTTCTTGAAAAAATTAAGCTTAACATGGTTCATCTATTTGTTACTTTAGGTAAAATTGGATATGGCACAGTCAGTGAAGCTTTAGCATATAAATTGCCTTTTGTTTTTGTACGGAGAGACTACTTCAATGAAGAGCCTTTCTTGAGAAATATGCTTGAGGTAAACCTTTTCTATTCTTTCTCAAGGGTAACTTGCACTAGGGGTCCTCGATACCGTTGTTTCAGTTTGGTCCCAAACTTAATTTATTAGAAATAGTCCTCTAATTTATTGTGCTCTTCCCTTTTGGGCTAAATTTCGAAGTCAAACTGGACAGAAATAACCATGCAATCTTTAGTTAACTTCTTGTAATCAATTTTTAGACATCGGATATGATGGTTTTGCCACTATTTTCGTCCAATTTAGCAAAGAAACATATGAAAATGGTAAGATTGCAACCAAATTCCAAGGTTAGGGATACAAATTTAAGGTTTGGGACCAAACTAAAACTGTCTAAAATCATAGGGTACTGTTGTCTAATTTATCTATTCTTTTAGGGCTTCAGTTTATTTCGAAAAATATTGCTCCATCCTAACTTCGATAAAACATTTATGTCTTTATATATCATCTTATGCAGTACCACCAGGGTGGTGTTGAGATGATCAGGAGGGATTTACTTAGCGGACAGTGGATGCCTTATCTCGCACGTGCACTTACTCTTAAACCATGCTATGATGGTGGCATTAACGGTGGCGAAGTACTCTATTTTTCTGATTGTCTACCTCCTGCAGAAATGTGAAATCTCTATATTATCTAGTTGCTTTGAGTTTTATTGTTACGAATGTTCTAAGTACAATCTCTTAGCATGCCTCATAGGTGGTTCTTCCAAGATTCTTTTGGTGCTTAAATTGGCTACTTGTTTAGTATTGTCTCAATAATTTGAGAACTTGTTATGACGTTGCAAACTATCATCTGTTTCAAATTATACATGTGTCATCAAATCTTTGAAGGGTTTGTGCATGTTATTTATAAATTGGAGTGACGTTATGTACTCTCGGACATCAATTTTTCTTGTAACAGCAACACATTTATTATTGCCCTTTTGCAGGTTGCTTCCAACGTTCTACAGGATATTGCTAATGGAAAATGTCATGCATCAACAAAGGTAGGTATCATATATATATTATAAGCATTGAGCTCAAGATTTTAATGCTGTTTATTTTAAGAATTAGATCATTTCTGGATACTTTTTGTGTAATATCGTAATTTAGTGGCAATTGGTTTGTTGCATTGAGTATGGATCAGATCACATGCTTGTCGAGTCAATGAACCCTAAGAGCTCAATAATACTTCTCTTGTTTATTATCAGACCAGATAAAGTAATTAAAGAGTGGTTTATGCTTTAGGAATTAGGATTTGGGCTATTGGAAGAATAGCTGCTTCTCAAATTAGCCATAAACTGCAATAATTAAGTCAGACAACTCAAAACATTGGTTGCAGGTTAACATTTTTATGCTTTCAGTTTTCTTTAAAAGAAATTTGTTCATTTTGGGTCATGTAGATGAAAACTGAATGATTTCTGCTTGATGGTGTTTTTTTTTTCTTTTCTGGGGATAAAACTGGTTAACCCAACTGCGCCTCCTATTTAATCCTTACTTTGATATTTAGTGTATAATTATGTAACCCGATACCAAGTAGCTTATAACTGAGTTGATTCCAAATAACCCTTGCCCCAAGTATTCTAAAAACCCTTGGTTAATGCATTTTTTCTTTCACATTTTCTTTTTTCGTTTTTAAATTGCAGAGTGGGGTAAGGCGGTTGCACGATGCTATCATTCTTGGGTATCAATTGCAACGAGCCCCAGGAAGGGAAATTAACATACCGGAATGGTATTCTATGGCTGAAAATGAAGTGGGCCTTCACCTTGCACCGCCAAATGTGGAAACAAATGGCAGTGCATGCTTGGAAGAGTTGTGAGTTATTATTCTACCCAACAATTCCACAATTTTGTGAATATATCTACGTGTCAAAGAAGCTTTTACATACATATATCGTTGCAAAATCATCCATTTACACCTATGCATATGCAAAATCTGAATTTTCACATACTCCTCAAAAGTCTAGTTATTTTTCCAGAAATACCTTATCAGAAAACTGAGTTGCAAGTCACGGGGGAAAGTTGTTTGTAAATATGGGTTTTCAAGAATGGCATGTTTTGTAGGTTCAAGCACATAAATGTAAGAACTTAGGTTTTCCAAAGGACATATATGAAAATTCAGATCTTCAGGAGTATATAGGTAATTAGATAATTTTGTAATGGTATATACTACGAATATCTTTGACAGAATAAATGACATCAAGTGTATCTTATGCTAGATGTATTGAGAACTTTGAGATTCTTCATGGAGAACTGCATGGCTTGTCCGACACAATAGCCTTTCTGAACAGCTTGTCGAATCTCACTAGTGAAGCTGATCCAGGAAAATATACTGAGAAGCACATGTTAAGGGACCAGGTCGCTGCAGCTGTGCTTTTCAACTGGGAGGTTTTCATCTAACTCAAATGCTAAGATTGCAGGAACCCCCACAAATACCAGTGTTTACATGGTCCCCCGTGAAATCTTAAAGCCTACATTTTGGAATTTTTTTAATTTGATAGGCTTAAAGAATATTATAATTATAAAAAAGTTTCGCAAAAGAATTATTTACAAAACTAGTCCTATGCGGTGAATGAATTACCGCTTTCCAAATGCGATAAATCATTCCCCGCTTTCTTCAAAATATTAAAATTATTTTTAGAGTTTAATACTATACATTTTTCGGAGTTTGGATGTAGAAAACATATT
>CM054939.1:716850-1080974 GCA_029168755.2 Tillandsia fasciculata | reverse complement strand
TGACCACAATCAATCCCCAGCTTACTTACGCAGTCAAAGCACCCGCTAAACATCCCATTTATGAAAATTTCCGAGTTGGGTTGGTCCTTTAATTTATTTATAAATTTCAGAATAAGATACTTTACTTATTTGCTTTCTTTTTTTTATTGTGACCCAAACGTCAAGATGTACAGAAAATTTGATTTGCTGCAGTAAAGGTTTTATTTATTTCACTACATGTTCCGATTAGTTTTTCTATAGTGCAAATGAGTACTAGTTTGATTTTAATTTTGAACAAATTGGAATTTAAAAGACATTCATGTTCTCGTATAATGGAGATTGTTGTTGGTTGATTTATAGGCCTTCAAGGCAGTGCTAACTGCGGGATCGACAGACGAACAACTTCGTGCACTTGGTGAACTTATGTATCAGGTAATAATTCATGCTGAATTTGATGTCTTTCCCTTTTTGGATTTGATATATTTTCATACACTCCTGCAAAATATGTATTTACAACTGAAAAGTCCTTTGTGATACAAAGCTAACTTTTCCCTGTGAATGCCCAATTGTTTTTTTTTGTTTAAATGAAATTGTATGTTTAAGGAGCATAGATTGAAATATAGATTTCGAAAAAGTATATATGTAAATGGATTAAAATTTTCTTGGCATTTTGAACTGCATAACACCATTGTACATGATCTTGCTAAAATTTTTAGTGCTTTTATGTTTCATTTGGATATATATTGTTCTAAATGGAAGTAATTTCCATGTTCATTGAGCAATGAAATTCTACTAGATCTTTTCTTACAATATACATCAGTTGAGTAGATACTTTCCTTATTGTTTGATTTATTCTATTTGCAGTGTCATTACAGCTACAATGACTGTGCCCTTGGCTCAGATGGGACAGATAGGCTTGTCGAATTAGTGCAAGAAATTCAGCATAAAAATTCTGCTCAAGGTGGAAAAGGCACTCTTTTTGGTGCGAAAATTACTGGAGGCGGCTCAGGTGGCTCAGTGTGTGTTATAGGAAGAAATTGTGTTAAAAGCAGTGAGCAAATCCTTGAGGTTAGTTTTCTTTGTTAGATGTGTCTTTTGCATATTTTACCCCTGCAAGTATGAAAATTTACTTTTTCCTTTCTAAAAACTTTGAAGCTCCAAACACTGGTTTTAAGATTTGCAGTGCAATTGAGAATCATTTAATGCTTTCTATCTGACTGTTGTAGAAATAATTGTGCTGATTAAATAGCATCAGTCCAAAATTATGTTTTTTACATACATATCCTGCAAAACCCGAATTTCATATATAAACTAAGAAATTCTTTGTACTTGCAAAATGCTCCTCTTTAAAAACTTTTCTGTACGCAGAGCTAACTGCTCCCAATGAATGGGATGATTGCCTAACTGAAGATAAGCAGATCTTTGCAAGGAACTCTTACGACACTTTACAGGATATATTTGTAAATAGATGATTCTTCTTGGACACATATGTAAATACGCCCATATTATTCATTTTTTTTCCTTGCCATGATTAATTCTTTCGGTCTGAGACTGCTAATGTTATTTTTCGGAATTTTCAGATTCAAGAAAGGTACAAAGCTGCCACCGGCTATTTGCCCTATGTCTTTGAGGGGTCATCTCCTGGTGCCGGGACGTTTGGATACCTAAAATTGCGGCGTCAGCTCTTGAGATAAGTATCTGCAAAATTAATGGCTATTGGACAATTTGTAAGTTGTAAATTGCATTTCTTTAATGGTTACTACTTGAAGGATCATTTGTTGTTCAAGCTCAACAAAGGTTATTATCTTGATGCATGTGAAGAAATAACAAATGTAGGGTATTCAATTAATAAAATTTTCTTTCATCCTTGATTGAATATTTTTCTGCTGTCAAAATCTCAATTTTCCATCAATCATTCTTATCTTAGGAACATTGCGAATTTGAATTATGTTAACTGAGTCTTATTCTTAAGTATCCCTTAAATAGAGCAGTAAACACTGTGGCACCATGAAGGTCTAAATTCTAGAAAGACGTAAAGAAAAGAAAAGAAATCTCAAGGACTGTCAGGTTGATTTATATATTTAGTTATTCTGAAATTCTATGAGAAAACTTTCTGTTAGGCTGAACATCCATTAGAATTATCAGAGGATTAAGAAACATGTCGTACTCGAAAGAATTACCTTGGTTTAATTTAACACAATTGATGCAACAAAACTGCAGCAAGAAATGCAAGGGAAAAGGGTTGTTTTGGTAACTAATTATCATATTGGAATCAATTTTGTACATATACTTTGCATAATTCACAGCTAGTTATTGGGTTTATTTGTTTTTCCCCCTTGGATCTTTATGTCTCTACACTGAAAACTAGCAACCAAATGAAGAAGAGAGACAATAAGTTTGCGAAAAAGAAAAATTAAGTCTTACATCCTACAATGACACCTTCAGGTTTTTTAGCCAATCTACCATAATTTACACACCACCAAATTAGATACAGAATAAAGTTTATGCCACCAGTAAGATAACCCATCACCCACCTTCTCAAATGTTTCAAATTGTAATCTGAATGCTGAAACTCATCTAACAAATGAAGAGTACTCATCATCAATGCCTCTTTCCCTTACATCTTCAATCCTTTTTATAGCTTCCTTCAAATCCAACCTCTTATGAACATCTTCTTCGCAGCAGCTGAATCCTATATTTAGTAACTTCATCATCTCCACTATTGCATCTTCATTCCCCTTCAACATCTCTGCATCAAACACTTTATCAGCACACTCTTCTCTAGCAATTGAACCGATCCACGTCGCTGAATCGGGTCCACTATTTCCCTTTTTAAGATAAATGGTTGGAAAATAGCCGGTTAATATCTCAAGTATTAGTATACCGAAGCTCCACACATCACTCTTCCGAGATAACTTTCCATATTTAGCAAATTCTGGGGATTTATATGCTACCATTACTTGTGAACCATGTGAGTGGCTCATCACCGGCACAAGCCCGTAATCTGACAGAACTGGTTCGTAGGACTCGTTGAGAAGAACATTTGAGGATTTGAGGTGGCCGTGAGGAACAGTTAAAGTCGGGAGCTCTTCGTGGAGGTAAAGAAGTCCTTTTGCTACGCTTTTGACCACCTTTAGTCTTGTGGGCCAATCGAGTGGCAGGAGGTTCGAGCCACGTTTACCTGCAGGTATTTAGCAAAAATAGGATAATTTGTGATGCGCTGCATCTGCAGCTACAGTACTGAACTTTACTTTTTTGCTGCATCAATTTGTCATATGAATCTTTGGATTTAGATTTCGGTTGTTTGAAAATCATCTATGGGTTCTTTACATGATGAACTGAAACAGCTATATGAGTTTGAGGTAACAAAAAACATCAGTCAGACAAAGTTGTGTTATAACTTATGGCTAAATTATGAACATGTGGAGAAAGAGTAATGGATCATGGATTAATTATGTGAGTATCTGTTCATGGAGATGATCTAGGTTATCTAGGGTAGTTTAGGACCATATGTAGTAGCTTCTCAAAAGTACTGTTGGAAGAAGCTTAAACACTTAGTTTTTTCATTTTAAGTTCCTCTCAACAAGCTAGTAAGTATAAGCTTCCAAATGTAGCTTTTATTTTGGTGTTTGGAAGCCCCTTTTGCCTTCACATGTACTTGGAAGTTGCATACTTCTTAGGGTTAATTGTCCCTAGCTCAGTTTCAATTGTAACAATTTAGTCCCTTGTATTTGACCTCAATTTTATTTCATCCTTAGAATATATATCAAACAGAAATCTAGATCCAAATGTAGGGACCAAATTTGTATTTAATGATCTATGCTTCTTAGGTATCTGACTTCTGTTTCTCAAATAGAAAAACACAAAGTTTGTCAGTTTGTCTGTCACGCCACTTTTTAGATCTTCAACTTCCTTCTGGCATCCATGCATGCATCACATGCTTACATTATCATTAACATGAATTAAGACCAAAAGAAAGATATGCAATTCCTTTTCTAGGGTTTAGAATCTTACCATGAAGCATGTGAGCCAAGCTTCCATTAGCAACATACTCAGTGACCAGCAACTTCTCATCCTTCTTAGCCAAGTATGCCACCAAAGGCACCAAGTTAGGGTGAGACAATCTCCCCAGCCTCCTGATATACTCCTGAAACTCTTCTCTCCCAACTCCATTCATTTCTTTAAACCTCTTTACGACAACCGCGGGTCCGTCGAACAGACTGGCCTTGTACGAAGACCCAAAATTTCCGCTGCCAAGTATTTCAGCTGAAGCTCTTAGAAGATCCTCGATCTCAAACCTTTGCTTTCGGTCTCTGACAAACACCAACTTCCCCTTCTCCTCCTTGTGGCTCCTTTTGTGCCCCCCTTGTTGGTGCCTTATGGCCCCAAGCTCGGCTTCGTCGTCAGCGTCCGATGACTCGTTATTCGTAGTAGTTGCACTAGCATGCTGAAAGATTTGTTCAGTATGCTTGTTTTTCTGACGGCGGCGGGCGAGGATGACCATGATCAAGCCTATGATTGTAAGTAGAACTCCGAGGGATATCACTATGATGGCAAATAGAAGGGTGGGAGATATGTTCTTCGACGACGGCGAATATGAACTGCATGGGATACTGAGTGGCGGACCGCATAGGTTTTTGTTGCCTAGAAGGTGAAAAGAGAATTGAAAGAGAGTTAGGAGTTTTGAGAAATAGAGAGGTAAAATGATTCACGACTTTCTAAAAGCCATAGATCCATTATAACATCCACGTAACTTAACATTTTTCTGAATTTGAATCAAGAGGTGAATGATTTACTGTATTTAGAATGCGAGCATTCGTTTTTTGCACAGATCTAACTTTATAAATAAATTTTATGAAGAACTATTTCCTGGGTATCCTTTTTTTGGAAAAGTTAGAGATTCTGCAGGTATCTATGTACTTATTAAACATTGTTGTTTGAAAAAACAACAAGAAAAGGAAATATCATTTTCATTAACATCTCATCAACAACTTAATCTTTTTTTTTTTTTTTTCTTTTTTTCTTTTTTTTTTTTTTGGCCATGAGAGAGGGTGAGAAACTGGGAAAAAAAATTCTTAAAATTTTTTAGTGGGAAAATTGGGTTATCATGGTAATGGCATTGAAACAAACAGTTGTATCATGCTGATCATCTTGCAATAGATAATAGTGTGACATTGATGTATTTAAATTGCTTATACTTTTATTCTATAAATATGTTAGGTTTTATTGAGCCATGTTTTAGACCAAAATATGTTAGGTTTTATTTAGCCATTTATAGAAATACAAATAAAATAAGAAATTGGAGAAATACAAAAAAAAAAATTTATTTAAAAATATAAAATAAATTCTCTCTTTAAAATTCCTAAGAGATATAACAAAGAAAATTATTTAAAAGAGAACAAATATTAAAAAAAAAATTAATAATATTTATTGATATATTATTGATATGTGGTTTTTCATTAAAATTCGTAATATAATGTTAATTTCAGATAATCTATTATAAATGGATTAAATAATATAATCACTAAATTCAGTTTAACACAAACACAAAAATAAATTTAATTTAACAATTTGTTTGGATGAGTTTTGAGCATTACTAATTTGAGATTTTGGATAAAATATTTTCTCTCCCATAAGACATATATATCCATCAAAAAAAAATAATGAAATATATATTTTTTAATAGTTATTATATTTTTTCAATGTGATTCATAATTAAGATAAAATTTGAAAATGGATTGTTTAAGAAAAAAAAAATATAGAGATAATTAAAAAAGAGGGTAATATTAATATAGTGATAAATTTACAATTTATTTTAGTAAATATCATATTTACTACTCAAACTAAAATTTTTTTAAAAATATTTTTTTATAAATAGTTAATATTAAAGTTTATATATAAATATAATATAAATAACATTAGGGGATTTTTTTTAAATTAATCCTAAAAATTTTTGATATTTGCAAACTAACCCTTGGAAAAAAATATTTGTAAAACTAACTCTGCTTTTGCCAACAGGGTTCCACGGAGGTGAAACGACATGAAGGCGCTGAGTCGTTCAGCGTCTTCAGAAAAATCCTGTGAAGACGCTGAATAAATAGCATATACTATTAAGGCGCTGATTAATTCAGCGCTTTTAGCCTGAAGGCGCTGACTCATTCAGTGCCTTCAGCATATACTATGAAGGCGCTGAGTACTTGACCAATTTTCGCAAAAATTGGCTAAATCCTTATATATAACTGCTAAAGGCGCTGAATAGTTCAGCGTCTTTAACATATACTATGAAGGCGCTGATTCATTCAGTGTCTTCACAGGGTTTTTGTGAAGACGCTGAACGATTCAGCGCCTTCATGTCGTTCCGCCTTCGTGACGCCCTGCTGGCAAAAGTATGATTAGTTTTATAAATATTTTTTTTCAAGGGTTAGTTTGTAAATATCAAAAACTAGTTTTTAGGGTTAATTTAAAAAAAAAAATCCCATAAATTAGAGTTAAAAAAAAAAAAAAAAAAAAAAAAAAAAAAAAAATCAGAAAGTAAAAGTACTTTTTAATTAATCAAACCTTCGAACGCGGTTGAATTGAACCTGCTAAGTTCCGCGGGAATCGGCCCTTCCAGACTGTTATAGGCGACGTTCACCGCCCTCAGCCCCGCCTGCCGGAGATCCGGCAGCTCCCCCTCGAACCGGTTGTACTCCGCCGCCAGCTCCGCCAGCCGCGGCAGCCCCGCCAGCGACTCCGGCAGCCTTCCGTCGAGCTCGTTGTGCGACAAGTCGACCCGCTGCAGCATCCGCATTCCGAAAAATGCATCCTCCGGCACTTCGCCGGAGAAACGGTTGTACGACAGGTCGAGCTCCGCGAGCTCTTCCAGCTTGTGCGTGTCCGCCGGCACGGCCCCCTTGAAGCCATTGTTGGAGACGCTGAACGCGCGGAGGCCTGGCAGGGCCGCCAGCGGCGCCAGGGTGGTCAGCCGGCCCGACAGTTCATGTCGTCGAGACGTAGCTCCGCGACGGTGCCGTTGCTGCTGCAGGTGACGCCGGACCAGCGCGCGGCGGGGCCGTCGCACGGGGTTGTTCCGGTGACCCAGTCGTGCAGCGCGGAGTCGGCGGAGGGCTGGGAGAGGGAGGACTTGAAGAGGAGGAGCGCGGCGGCGTCGGAGGAGGAAGGGTGGGCGCGGAGGGAGGAGAGGACGGAGAAGAGGAGGGAGAAGAGGTGGAGGGGCCACGGGGACTCGTCGTCCGCCATGGCGCTCGGCGGAGGTTTACGGTCGCGAATACGGCGAGATGGTGGTGGTGATGGTGGGGAGAGGGAGAGGGAGAGGGAGAGGGAGAGAGAGAGGGGGATTGGATTGCATGGTGGGGAGGAATGGGAGGAGGAGGAGAAAGAGAGGAATGCTAATAATAGTAGGAGGTAAATACTACTTGCACGTACACATACACATACACACGTACACATGCACATGCATATACACATGCACATGCACGTACACATACACATGCACATGCACATGCACGTACACATACACATGCTACATATATTATTGCTTTAATTTTCGTGCTGGGGGTTGATGATTAGGGAATGCTTTAATTTTACACATGCACATGCATACCTATATTATTGCTTTAATTTTCGTGCTAGGGGTTGATGATTAGGGAATGCTTTAATTTTACACATACACATTGCATACATATATTGTTGCTTTAATTTTCGTGCTAGGGGTTGATGATTAGGGAATGCTTTAATTTTACACATACACATTGCATACACATATATTATTGCTTTAATTTTCGTGCTAGGGGTTGATGATGATTAGGGAATGCTTTAATTTTACACATACACATGCATATACATATATTATTGCTTTAATTTTCGTTCTAGGGGTTGATGATGATTAGGGAATGCTTTAATTTTACACATACACATGCATACCTATATTATTGCTTTAATTTTAGGGAATGCTTCAATTTTACACATACACATGCATACCTATATTATTGCTTTAATTTTCGTGCTAGGGGTTGATGATTAGGGAATGCTTTAATTTTACACATGCACATGCACGTACACATACACATGCATACATATATTATTGCTTTAATTTTCGTGCTAGGGGTTGATGATTAGGAAATGCTTTAATTTTACACATACACATTGCGTATACATATATTATTGCTTTAATTTTCGTGCTAGGGGTTGGATGATTAGGGAATGCTTTAATTTTACACATACACATCCATATATATATATTATTGCTTTAATTTTCGTGCTAGGGGTTGATGATTAGGGAATGCTTTAATTTTCGTGCTAGGGGTTGATAATTAGAGAATGGTTATGAAGTTGACAGAGTCAAAATAGATTTAAAGAAAAAAAATTGTGTAGTAATATCTAATCAAATATTTTCACAATTATTCTATTTTTTTTTTGTGTGTGAATTATCATTTTAATGTGTAATTATGATAACATAATTAATTTGTGATTTATCTTTTATATATATAATATAAGTGTTACAAAGGAGATTTTTTTCTATGAATTTTCAAAAAAAAAAAAACTCATATGATTAACAAACGCATTAAATAATTATTAAGGGGTTTTTATAAAAAAAAAAAATAAAAATAAAAAAAAAATAAAAAAAAAATAAAAATTGTGGGGGGAATAAATAATGCATCTTAGCGGCTTTAATATTGGTGCGAAGTTTACTGAAATAATAATATCTAAGGCGATATTTCCAGGTGGAAAGGGTGTTGACCGGGTCAAGCCTTAAGGGAGAGCACTGGGTGGACCAAGTGTACCACGTCATCATTTTGTCTGACCTTTCTTTTATCAAGTTGAGGTGAATTTTTTATTTTAAATAATAAATTATTCATCGTCTTTAAAAATAATATTTTTTTATTAAAATAGTAAATAATTCACAACCGGTCTTTAATATTACTTAGAAACATGGGCATAAATTTTTTAAAAAAATTATAAATTATTCATTATTTTCAGTAAAAATTTATTTTTTAATAAAAAATTACTACAGCATAATCGTTAGTCATTTTTTGAAAGATTAATGCTAGATGTACACCTTAAATGGGGTGTACATTTTACACCCACCCCATTCTGGGGTGGGTGTAGGATATACACCCCATTTGGATGTATACCTAGCATTGCTCTAAAAAAAAAAATTTGGCAAAATATTTTTTTTAACAGGGTTATTTAGTTATTTAGAAAAAAAAAAAAAAAAATCCAGTCACCCTTCAAATAAATATATACTTTAGGAAAAGTATGCATATATATATATATATATATATATATATATATATATATATATATATATATATATATATATATATATAAAATAACAGAAATATATTAATTTTTTTTTTTTTTCTTTATAGAGCAAATAAGGGTAATATGATCATTTCATCCTTTTCATTAGCACCGTAATCTTTTTCATTACTTTTTCTTTTTCTTTTTTTAGTTGACTTTACAAAAACACAAATCTCAATGCAAATCTAATAATAAAAAAATTATAAGTATATATATTTTTTTGATTTTGAAAACATATAAGCTCTACTATATATATATATATATATATATATATATATATATATAAAAATGTGATTTTAGATATTATTTTTAATAATGAGACATAGGAATCGACGATTAGTATTTTTAAATTTAATTCAAATTATTTGAATCTCCAAAGAATCAAATTTTATAATTTTACGATAATATTTACCTACACCAGTTACATATTAGACGAATGATGTTAAAAAATTATAAAATTCAGAGTCTAGAAAGTTCAAATAGTTTAGATCAAATTACAGCGCGGATTGGCAATTCATAAATGGCTTAGTTTACTATGAAAAGTATTCTAACTTATTCCACAAAAGATATAATAACTACAGCAAAATGAATCTTCAAAGTTTCTAATAACTTTCTCACATTCCCATAAAATTGAACACTACTCCCACTGAAGCTAGAAGCAGCAGGAAGTTAGCAACTTAGAAAATTTCGATCTAAGTTTCTATCCCAAACCAAAGTGGGCTTGTCAAGGAGGCCCAACTTCAATATTATTTATGAAAAAATAAAGAGACTTGCAACCTACTTCATTAATGGGGGATTTTTTAAAAATAACCTTACAAACTTTTGTATTTGGGAAACTAACCCTGCAAAAATTTTTTTTGCAAAACTAACCCTACTTTTGCCAGGTGGGCGCCACGGCGGATTGACGACCTGAAGACGCTGAATGATTCAGCGTCTTCAGTATGCCTCATGAAAGACGCTGAATCAATCAGCGTCTCCTAAAAAACCCTACGGAGACGCTGAATGAGTCAGCGTCTTCAGTATATTTTGAGAAGACGCTGATTCATTCAGCGTCTTCAATGCTACACACTGCACCTCAGGACTTGGCCAATTTTTTTGCGAAATTGGCTAAGTCCTCAGATAAAAAGGCGCTGGGTTGTATACATGTTAGAGACGCTGAACCGTTCAGCGTCTTTAACTTATAATGTTAAAGGCGCTGAGTGGTTCAGCGCCTTTAACTTATAATGTTAAAGACGCTGAACCATTCAGCGCCTTTAACTTATAATGTTAAAGGCGCTGGCCGATTCAGCGCCTTTAACTTATAATGTTAAAGGCGCTGACCGATTCAGCGTCTTCTTCACGCCTTATCAACCCGCGCGCGCAGCATTCCTCTTCACTTCTGCTCTTCATCTTCCCCATCTCTTCTCTTCATCTCTTCATCGCCGTCGCCTTCTTCGTCGCATTGCCGCCGATCTTCTTCAATCCCGCCGAGCACAGTGAGATCCCGCCGATCTCACTGTTATAGGGTCATTCTTCATCGCCGGGCACAGTTTTTGGCTCACTCTCGCGCATTGTGCCTATCTCCTCTCGCCGTTGCCGTCGCCGTCGCCGTCGCCATCGCCTTCGCCGTCGCCGTCTCTCTCGCGCTCTGAAAATCACTGTGAGCTCACTCCCTCTCTCTTCTCTCTCTTTCTCTTTCTCTCTCTCACTCTGTGAGAGACTCTCTCACAGTGAAGACTTCACTGTGAGAGCTCACAGTCTCTCACTGTGAAGAGTGAAGTCTTCACTGTGAGAGCTCACAGTGAAGAGACTTCACTGTGAGAGATCGAGCTCACAGTGAAGTCTTCACTGTGAGAGACTCTTGCTAATTAAAAAAAAAAAAATTTCTTGGTAGTCTCACAATTTGGTAATTAAAAAAAAAATTAAAAAAAAAATTTCTTGGTAGTCTCACAAAAAAAAAAAAAAAAAAAAAAAAAAAAAATGTACACCTATGCAAAAAAAAAAAAAAAAAAAAAAAAAAAAAAAAAAAAAAAAAAAAAAAAAAAAAAAAAAAAAGCTGATTAGGTAGTCTCTCACAGTGAAGCTCTCTCACTGTGAGAGCTTCACTGTGTAGCTAGTCTCTCACAATCAAAAAAAAAAAAACTCCTTGCACAGTAAAAAAAAAAAAAAAAAGAAAAAAACAGAGTGATCTCTCTTTCTCTCTCTCACTGTGAGAGAGCTTCAATGTGACAGAGTGATCTCTCACAGTGAGAGCTTCACCGTCACAGCGAGCGATCCCCTCACTGTGAGATCGCTCAAAGTGAGAGGTTTCACTGTCGGTCTCCGACTGTAAAGTTAAAAGTAGTATTTTGAAGTGGTTAAATTTTGTTTTGTAGTTGAAATGGCTAATCCTCGCATGCCCATAAGTGTTCATTGGGATGGACAGTTAGTTATCGATGGGAATGGTCCACGATATATCGGCGGTCAAAAGAAGCTAATCGGGATACCGACTGATTGTACATATAGTAGGTTTGAGACGAGAATGTATCGTTTAGTAAATTGTACAAGCGAACAATTTCGTCTAAAATTTACTATTGGTTGTCCCACGATCGGTGGTGGATTTTTAGCTCACGAAGTACTAGATGATGAATCATTGGAGGGAATGATAGGATTAGGTCTACATCATGGTGTTGTGACGGTATATATTGAGAAAGAGTTACAACCGTCGGCTAATTTTGAACCGCAAGGATATTACACCCAAATGCTCCACAATTATATTGATTTGGGTCCTTCCGCCAATTATATTCCACACGAAGGTGGTGTCGGAATGACAAGGTTAGAACAATCCCTAATGATTTTGTCATTTAGCATAATATTTAATTGGACTTAAAGATTGTATACATTGCAGAGAAAGTGAGTATGACCCGATTGAGAGTGTTGTACCTTGCTCGTTTAGTAGTGTGCCACCAACGACCACATGTGTGGCACCTACGACCACACACACGCAAGCCACGACCTCACGCGGACACACGCAAGCCACGACCTCACGCGGACACCGCAGGCATGCCACGACATCACGCGAACAATGCACGACCTCCCGTATTGAACCAAGCATGTCTCATTTACAACTAGAACCTTCTGATTGGGGGTAAGTACAAATATAAATTAAATGTTAAGTTTTTAAATTAATGGCAATGTTGGAATTTTAGGTTTACCAAATTTGCAGGTTATCTAATTCCTATGAACATTGGAATCCACCTGCTATTAATGAATTTGATACGAATGTTGAGGAAGGAGGTGATAATGTTGACAGGGGTGGTGATAGTGATATTAATCATGAGGATTCACCAATCCATGATGATCAGAATAGTAGTGAGGATGACGAACCGGATGTTCCATTTCCAGATATAGATGAAAATCATGATGGAGGGTTAAATGATCTTGCAAATGCAATTTACACTCAAGTGGACAACCCACAAATCAGCAATGATTACGTAGACAATCCTGACGAGGAACATGAATTTATTGATCATCCGGATCGTTTTATTTCCGATACTAATTGGATTAATCAGTATGTTGTAGATCAAACAGATCTTAATATTCGACAAATAGGAGCTGGTCGACCTACCATCGACGAGAGTTGGGCTGGACGTGTCTTTCAAGATAAGCCAACTTTATTGGATGCACTAGACCGGTGGCATATTCAGCATAATGTGCAAATGAAAGTATTGAAATCTACAAAAACGACGTACACAGTCAAATGCGTAGTAGAGGAATGTTCTTGGAGATTACATGCTTCAGTACCCAAAAATGCGACATATTTTAGGGTAAAAACATATGCTGGTCCACACACATGTGTGATTCCAATACTTAATGCGGCGAACCGTAACTGTAATTCCACCCTTATATGTCAATTGATCCTTCCGGTGTTAAAAGTCAGACTTAATTTAAGGCCAAAAGAAATTCGAGATATGGTGCAAGCAGAGTTCCATACTGACATAACATATTGGAAGGCTTGGCAATCAAAGATTAAAGCATTACAAATTATTTACGGGAGCTGGGAGCAATCCTACACCGACTTGCCTCGTTACCTGTCAATGGTAAAGATTTATAATACTGGTACTCAATGGCATCTGGATCATACGTGGCCGCGAGAAGGCATTTTTACCTTTCATCGTGTTTTTTGGTCATTTGGACCTTCGATACATGGATTCGCACATTGTCGGCCGTTGGTTAGTATTGATGCCACACATTTATACGGCAAATACGAAGGTCATGCTTTGATAGCGACGGCTGTAGATGCAAATGATGGATTATATCCTTTGGCATTTGCAATTTGTGAGGGAGAGAATGCCGGCAGTTGGCAATGGTTTTTGCATAACTTGCGTCGCTATGTTACCCGTGATAGACAGATTTGTTTAATATCTGATCGATTTCCTGGATTGAAGGAAATAGTTGCTGATATCTATCGTCCAGCACGAGGGCACGCGCATCGTTGGTGTCTTCGACATATGAAAGCAAACATGAAAAAGCGCTTCAAGACCGACATATTGTTAAATAAATTCTGGGATATCGGAAAGGCTGCAACACCGACGGAATATAATCAGCTGAAGGAAGAATTAAAGGTGTTGGATAACGATGCATGGGAGTGGGTCCATAATCTAGACAGATATAAAGAGTACTGGGCAAGAGCATTTGATGGAGGCAGACGGTTTGGAATGTTGACTACAAATCTTTCTGAATCCTTAAATGGGGTTCTTAAGGACACCCGTGGTTTGCCTATCACAGCTTTTGTTGCGTCTACTTTTTATAAGCTTAATACCTATTTCTGCAAGCGCCGTGATGACGGTGAACAATGGAATGACGCTTTTGTCAGTAAAGTAAAGAATCAGATTACTCAAAATTTAGAAAAGGCGCGGGTACATTCCGTTGTAAGATTTGGACTCACCGAATTTGAAGTACGTACTGGAGATTTCGACTACAAAGTGATCGTCGATGGTTCAAATGTCGAATGCTCATGTTGTGAATTACATCTAACAGGAATACCTTGCTCGCATGTCTTAGCAGTTTGTAGTACAACACATATGAGATTACCATACGAGAATTTTACTTCACACTGGTATAGTACAGACTGCTATCGTGCGACGTACGCACCACAATTTCATCCTGTTCCTGATAGACGGCACTGGCCACGACCCCAAGGTCCGCCGATTGTACCGCCCCCTTTACGAAGGAAGAAAGGTCGTCCACGATCTACACGTATTCGTAATGTAATGGACGAGGGGGGTGGCCGACGAGGGAAATGCTCCATTTGTAAGCAGGAAGGCCATTATAGGAGCACTTGCCCACAGAATACACAAATAGCGCAACGAGGACGCCGGCGTATGATTTACACAATTATATTTATCATGTCTTAATATTTATTTATTTCTATCAATCATGTTACTAATATGTAGATTATTGCTAATTGCAGATGGCAGATCACGAGGACGCGGGGCCAGTTGATGCGTCGGTATTAGTAGACCAGCATCGCCATCGGTCAGCCTTTATCACGACTGAGGTAAGAGCTATAAAATTTCATTTGATATTTTATTGTAATACCAATAAGCTGAATTAGTGTAAAAGCTAACTATATTTGTTTTCGCATTACAGGGGTATCGTGCGGTGGAGTTCTCAGAGCATGGGCGGAAGATCAACCAGTGGGAGATTGAGCATCCAGCTGTGCTAGATCTCCTCCGGCTATCTGGATTTTACGGGGTAGCACGGTTGAGACGAGTCCAGCTGGATCAGGCTCTACTAGCGGCCCTTGCCGAGAGGTGGAGACCGGAGACCAACACGTTCCACTTTCGACATGGTGAGATGACCGTCACACTCCAGGATGTGGCGGTCATCTCAGGTCTCCGTGTCGACGGTCCACCAGTAACGGGGAGTTCACTTCAAGAGTGGGTGCCGCTATGCGATGCATTGTTGGGAGCTCAGCCCGAGATATTAAAGGGGTCGCAGATACGCCTAACGTGGCTATCTGATCACTACAGCCATATACCGCTAGATGCCCCTCCAGCACTAGTCGCAGCTACAGCCCGTGCATATATGTTATATCAAATCGGGTGTAGCTTGATTCCCAACTCCAGCGGACGCACAGTGCACCTAAAGTGGCTATCACTAATGGCTGATTTCCATCTCTGCGGGGTTTATGCGTGGGGTGCAGCTTCCTTGGCTTCTATGTATCAAGCGCTGGGATTTGCCTCACTGCACGGGAAGGCCGAGTGTTGTTGTTTTGGCACGCTATTGCAGGTATAATATATAATATATTGATTTCATTATTTCAAATATTTAATCTTTTATTTCTAATATTAAGTCGTTTGTGTTAATATATAGATTTGGGCTTGGGAGCACATTCATATCGGCCGACCTACAGGCGTCCGAGCGCTACCCGACCTTGTAGATCTCCCTCTGGGTTGCCGGTAAGATATTTATTTAATATAGTAGATTTTTGTATTTCATAGGTAATTACAACTAATATATATATTTTACAATCTAGATGGGCAAACGCTGGAGGACTACGCTTCAGAGCCAATGTCAGGACCGCTGACATTGAGTTTTATAGAGATGAGTTAGATCAGCAGAGAGAGACGCAGGTATGTAGGTGTTTAAATCAATACTTTACATATATTTTTTCTAAACATTTTTATACTAACTGATCATTTTGTGTCATTAACAGGTTATATGGATGCCGTACACAGAGGACATTTTAGCTGCATTACCAGACTTCTGTGTACAGGGCTCGCAAGTCTGGCGTTCAAGGACAGTCATCATCTGCTATCACATAGTAGAGATGCATGTACCAGACCGAGTCCTGCGGCAGTTCGGTCTTCTCCAGCATCTACCTATCAATGTGGAGTCCATCGTACGCATGACATCACGTGGGCGTGCGGATGAGGATTGGGCTGCATTTCACGCTGCATACATTGAGAGGTGGGCTGAGAGGCTAGATCACATTGTTGATCAGCATCCGGCTGCTGGTGATGACCCGCTGCAGGCGGCATCCATTTACATGGAATGGTACTGGAAGATTACCAGGAGATGGATATATCATCCAGTGGAGCGTCCTCCGCTGACTTATCATCCACGTGGGCATATCAACAGGACAATGGTATAATCATTTTTTTGTAGAAATTTAACATGTTTTGTATATTTAATCTAAATTTAATCTGTTAATTGAAATGCAGGCCGATACGCTACGACAGATGGATACCACTATAGGCCAGCTATTGCATGATCGTCCGTCGCCGACGAGGATATTCAGGACTCTGACAGATATGCGATCGCATATTCATACGGCACTACAAAATGAACCGTCAGTACCTACTGTCAGAGTTGCTGAGGGACGAGGAGATTATGCTCACGCATCGTCCTCGAGACATCAAGTACCTTTATATCACAAAAAATTTCTAATTTAGTCTTCAATTTCAAATTACCTAACTATTTACGCCATTTCAGGTGCCGCGATCTCCAACTCCTCCGATTCAAGACCCTACGACATATCCCTCGACGTCAGAGACACTCCCGCCTCCTGTTTCACGGACATCATTTGCTTCAACATATTCACGTCGTCGTCCGTCGTCATCATCACAACACGAGATCCAACATATTGATGAAGGTGCTATTATCGAGGAGCTCGATCAGTTAGCAGCGGCCGAGCAACTTGATGATACGCCGATTATCGAGCTTGTTGTTCCTCGTGGGCGTGGGCGACCACGAGGGCGTGGACGTAGGCGTGGCCGAGGAGGTCGAGGGAGAGGATAAGCTCAAAATTGAGTATTATCTCAATTTTGAGTTTGAGGGTGTATTCTTAATATTTTTGTAATTACATTTTTTTGATCTGACTCAACTGTTACATCTGAATGTTGTGCATATATTTCTGGTGATTTATGAATGTTTTAGTTCACTATATACATGTTGTCAAACTTGTTGTATTTTTCATTCTGCTATGAAACTTGTTGTACAAATTTTGATTTTTACACTTGAGAAAGGAAATTTGGTGGGTGCTGTGGTTAAAGGCGCTGAACCATTCAGCGCCTTTAACATATAAGCTAAAGGCGCTGAATGGTTCAGCGTCTTTAACATTATAAGTTAAAGGCGCTGAATGGTTCGGCGCCTTTAACATTATAAGTTAAAGGCGCTGAATCGGCCAGCGCCTTTAACATTATAAGTTAAAGGCGCTGAATGGTTCAGCGTCTTTAACATTATAAGTTAAAGGCGCTGAACCACTCAGCGCCTTTAACATTATAAGTTAAAGACGCTGAACGGTTCAGCGTCTCTAACATGTATACAACCCAGCGCCTTCTTATCTGAGGACTTAGCCAATTTCGCAAAAAAATTGGCCAAGTCCTGAGGTGCAGTGTGTAGCATTGAAGACGCTGAATGAATCAGCGTCTTCTCAAAATATACTGAAGACGCTGACTCATTCAGCGTCTCCGTAGGGTTTTTTAGGAGACGCTGATTGATTCAGCGTCTTTCATGAGGCATACTGAAGACGCTGAATCATTCAGCGTCTTCAGGTCGTCAGTCCGCCGTGGCGCCCACCTGGCAAAAGTAGGGTTAGTTTTGCAAAAAAAATTTTTGCAGGGTTAGTTTCCCAAATACAAAAGTTTGTAAGGTTATTTTTAAAAAATCCCCTCATTAATGCCATCAATATCAAAAAATGCCAAAAGTCATGAATAACCGACAAGATTGTAGTGGACTTAGTGGGTATTTAATTTAGGCATTAGTGGATGTCTTAAGAGCCCGTTTGGATTCGGTATAGAACCGAAAATAAGAAGGATATCCCTTTTATTCTTCCAAACGCACCAGAAATCAATCGGTATAACTTGTTCCGGTACAACTAGAATAAGTGAGAATTACTGTCCTCACTCTTCCCAACCACGCTCTTACTTTTTCCTTAAATACCCTCCCACGTCTACCGAGGCACCATCTCTCACCTCATTATTACATAATAAAATTTAAAGGCAAAAAAATAATTTACCTCAATTAAAACTCTTTATTCCTCTTATTTCTCATTCTCATACCAAACACAAAATCTCTTATTCCTGAAACCATCCCAAACACTTTTTTACACTAATTCCGTACTTTATACTTATCCCTGAAAGAGCTAGTTCTGTCTTATTCCGTTACCAAACAGGCCCTAAGTGTAGACTTAGTGAGTGAATTATGTACATGAGCTTATAAATAGTAGAATTGGCTAAACCAAAATAACAAAGAGAGAATTGTATCTTGTAGTTGCTATTTTCTAAATAAAAAGAATACTTAATTTTTCTGTGGAACTTCTATTTCTTTCTCTTTTCTCTGTTTTTGCACTTAGTCGTAGAGCACTAAGATTCAGACTAGCAAACGGAGAGCCAGACTTGCTCTCTTCGAGAAGGCAGACGCCGCACGAACTTTTGCTAAGCGAAAAACTTAAATCCGTGACAAGAAGCTTCCTTTTTGAGACAATAATCTCACTAAGCAGCCAACACCAGAAATAAAAAATCTACTACTGATTTAATCATAGAGAAGTTATTCAAAAAACCACGCGAACAAATATATCATTACTTAAAAAACCAATATTTTTTTCAAGTAAACAAAAATAAGAAACCATACATGGTGGATAGTGGAGACTAGATGACTCATTTCAAGTGCAATGATAAAGAAGTAACAAATAATAATTCATCTGTAAGATTTAGAGGTATCAGAATTATAGCCCTAATACCATCATATCACCCAGAAAATAGTTCTACAAGTAAGCACAGAATAGCTCATTCCATAAGCAACTAGTAAATCACCTTAAGCACAGATATCATTTTCCCAGTTTTTCTGCTATAACAAGCAATCTTTCAATGATCTGCTAATTTTGGAGATAATCAGATAATCTCCACACGCAATCGAACTCATCAGCTCGATGTGATCTTTGCTTCTGATGTATATATAAAAATCCATGAGAGCACTTTAATTCTACAACTTCATCCAGGTATAGCAATTACAGGGATCTGCACTGGTAAAAGAGAAAATTGAAGTTTAATTAATTGAGGAGGAATGTATGTGTGCTGTTTGAGTAAAGTTGTTCTGAAAAGTACTAGCGATAGCTTTTCGGGCCCTAAAACCTCATTTTACAGGGGTATGCATGTAAATACACAAGTTTTGCAGGGAAATAGAAACTAAAGTATTTATTGACAGGTAAGAAGAAGATGTGGAGGCTTGAGATTGGCAAAGGGCGGGCCATGGCTCAAAACGAAATTTAATCACCTTGGAAGAGAAATCTGGGTGTATGACGAACGGCTCGGATCGAGCGAGGAGCGAGAAGCTGTCGAAAACGCCCGAAAAGAATTTTGGAGGAACAGGTTCAGTCAGAAACAAAGCTCCGATTTGTTGGCTCGAATGCAGGTATCTTCTCCATCTACACCTGCATGCTCAAAACATATAAGCATGGTTACAGTATAAATTGTTAGCAAGTTTTATAGGAGTTTACATATATATATATATATATATATATTCCTGCAACTCATAAATATATAATAAAACCCTCAAATTTGCAGTTTTTTACAAAAAGGCCCCTTTATTAAGTTGGATAGGTTTTCTGTTAGAAAGAGTTCTCTGAAAAGGGCTACTATTGTAGTAAGTACGTATGATAACACGGGTGAGAGGTTATGCTCTGGGGGGGTACAAATGAAATTTGGCATTCGTGATGATACATATGTAAATAGAAAATTTTGCAGGGATAAAGATGTAAACATCTCAAACTGCAATTAACAGATCACACAAATGAGTACCTGAAAAACATCTCAAACTGCAGTTTCACATTGAACCAAATTAAGAAAGGAAAAAGAAAAGAAGCACATACATCTTTACTTCTTGATCCAAATTTTTTTAATTTATATTTTTTTTGTTGTTGTTGCAGTTGGCCAAAGAGAATAATTCTTGTGGTATAAAGCTGGAGCAAATAAAAGTGAAAAATGGTGAAGAAGTTACGGAAAATGCGATTTTAGTGACGCTGAGAACTCATAATTATTTTTCTAAAACCCTCAAATTTGCAGTTTTCCAGGACCACCTTTTCTAACTCCCATTCTGGTAAGTATATAAATTACTGACTTAACAAAGATTTTGAGGAATTTTTCAGTTTAGTACTCTAATTATAGATTTTTTTTTGAATACTTGAATTGGTGGAAATTGCAATTTTGTACCATCATTCACCCTACCTTCGAGAAAAAGTGCCATTTTGTACCATCATTGGACTTCTTTTCATTAGATAGAAACTCTTTGGGTCGAAAGTGTAACTGAGATCAAACTTTACGGAGGAAATTGCAAGAGGATAAAATCAGATCAGTAGAAGACTCCACGACTGAATTGTTAGAGTGGAAATTCTACGGATGGAATTGAAACTCAGGACGAAGTTCAGGGACTAAATTTGTATCTCACCATATTATACGATGTGTATTCAGAATTCATACAATATAAAATAAGTCTTAACTATAAAAAGTACTTGATCAAGAAAAATAAGACACATAACTGTAAAATCAGCAATTGTAATATTTGGAAAAAAAAAAAAAAAAAAAATGACAGAATAAAGATGGAGGTTGGGGATTCCATACAGAGGGAGAGAGTATTATGTTTAGCTCTGCTCTTTGCTACACTACTTTAAGACTGCTTGGTGAAAAAGCTGAGGGTTCTAGATGTGGCGCCATGGAAAAAGCTCGAAAATGGATTCTTGATCATGGCGGAGTAACAATGGCAACAACATAGGGAAAGTTTTGGCTTTCTGTAAGTTCCTTTTGAAAAATACTATGCGCACCTTAAAATGCATTCAAAATATTATTAATAAGTCAGCATTATATATATTATAGATAGCAATGTCACTTCTAATTTACTCGACAATTGCAATTTGTACAATGCTGACTCATTAATAATATCCTGAAATGTATTATGAGGTACATATAGCATTACTTGTCTCTTCCTAACCTAATCTCACTACTAAAAGGGGAAATAAGAGCCCTTATTCCCCTTACTCTGCCAACGGTCATCAGGAATAGCTATTCCCTCTTAACTGGCTAAATCTTAAATAACCTACTGAGAGGGGAGAATTACTGTTCTTTGCCTTCCTCTATAATAACTCTTCTCGTCTTTATTCTTCCTCAAAGAACTACTATTTGAACTATTGCCTAACTAGTTTTTACCTAAGTAATTATGTCAAACAAACAGAAAACTTTGGAAAGATCTTAGTAATTCAATTGATGTTTAAATAACGTATCACAATCCAGGTACTAGGAGTTTTCGAATGGCCAGGGCTAAATCCAATCCCACCAGAGCTTATTCTTCTTCCTTCTTCACTACCCATTTACCTAGGTACGTAATTTGCCCATATTCTTTTCACAGAAGGAAAAAAAATATTTCTTTAAACACTGGATTGCATATGAAGTGCAAGTTTCAGCATTCCATGTTTAATCATGTTGCTTGACCCTTTTTTTCGGTTCTTAACTTAACCATGGTGCATTCTCGCTCAATGGATTTCAAATGCTTCTTATGGCATACTAATGCATCCAAAACTTGAGAATGTTTGATTTTTCTTCGTACTAAACAGCTTATCTAACACAGGAAGACTTTGGTGCCATTTTAGACTAATCTACGCTCCCATGTCATACTTATACGGAAAGAGGTTTGTCGGGCCTATAACAAAAGCAGTTCTAGATTGAGGGATGAGCTCCATAGTCAACCTTACCAAAGCATAGACCGGAACAAAGCGCGCAAGATGTGTGCAAAGGTTTGTTTCTTATTTATGTTGAGAAGATTCTAGGGCAATTTTTTGTGTGTATAGTGCTACCTCATGAATAATATTTAGGGCTGCAATGACACCTATTGCTCTCAACAGAGACCAAATAATATGGTTTATTAGTTATAGCCTTAGTGTCAAAAGGCCTATGAGTGTATTGAGAGTTCTAACAAGATATAGTTTCATGTACTTAGCATTTTGAGACTATTGGTTCACAAATGTAATGTGTATTGTCTCTGCCTATTATTTAGCACTAAATATGTGCTTCCTAGATTATTAGTTCTTTAGCTAGCAAGAAATACAATTAGGACTTATTTCCTTATAGTAATTCAAGCATTGTTAAAGTATGTGAAACAACCATGTTTCTCTAAAAGCTTGAGCTACCAGAGAATGGTGTTTTTAATATTTATTTTCAACAATTCCCCTCACGCCTGAACGCAAGACTTTTTGATAGGCCCAAGACAAGGATTTGAATTAAATAATCTAGAGACCTGACGGGACTCGAATCTTAGGACCTCATGCTCTGTTACAATATTAAAGTATATGAAACAACCATTGTTTCATATACTTTTAGGTAATCAGAGTCAATTCTAAATTCCTTCATTCTGTGAGGTCGTGGGTTCAATCCCCACCTTCAATATTTAACGGGCTAAATTCTCGCACTATATAATAGATTAAATCCCATCTTCTACCTCACCTATCAATTCTACGTGTCTTTCATATTCATCATGCACGTGAGTCGGGGTGTTAATATATATTCCTGGGCCTGTTTCCTACTAGATCGATCTTTTAAGTAACACTCAAAATACAATTATATGGGAGTAGACTTACACAAAGCTCTTTTGATGAACTTGAAACCACAGGAAGATCTCTGTAAACCGCACTCGCTGTTTCAGGACTACTTAGCGGAATTCCTTTACAGGATCGTCGAACCTCTATTTGTTCATTGGCCCCTTTCTGTTTTGAGAAAGAAAGCACTGCAAGAGATAATGGAATACATACACTATGAAGACGAGAATTCTCTATACTTATCTGTTGGAGCTGCACAGAAGGTAAGTAACAGCTAAGAACTAGAATCAGAATCATAGTGTTTAAAGAAAGAAAGAGAGAAAGAATATATATATATATATATATATATATATATATATAGCGAGAGAGAGAGAGAGAGAGAGAGAGAGAGAGAGAGCTAGGCTGGAATACTATTAATAGTACCAAGTTATAGGTGCGATTAAGTTTTTAACCGTTAAATTAAAAGATGTGTGGTTGAAATGATAGTGGGCCCCTTGGGTTTAATGGGTGGTTGGGAAAATAGTAAAATCTAACGGATAAAAATAATTAAAGGAGTTGATCTAAGGGTATAAAACTTAATAGCAACAAAGCATATACTATCGATAGTATAGTAGCCGGACTCTCTCTCTCTCTCTCTCTCTCTCTCTCTCTCTCTATATATATATATATATATATATATATATATATATATATATATATATATTTTTGTGTATACTCCTTGATTAGCGGCTTCTTACAAATACCTTATTAAAATTCAGATTTCATGATGCAACATTGCATAAAAAGATATTCTTCCAGGGAAATATGTAACTAAATATTGAAGAAAAAAAAAAGCCTCATGCTCTAAGCAATATACCAAAAGGATTGGTAATATTCTGAGTCTCTGACATAATGGTAATATAAAAAGAAAGAAAGTTTCATCAAACTTAATCCATGTTGATCGCACAAGTTGATGGATCACTTAAACTTCATGCAGACCTTATGCATCTTTTCCTGCTGGGTGGAAAATCCAAGTGAAGATGCATTCAAGTTTCACCTCACTAGAATACCTGATTATCTATGGGTTAGTGAAGATGGCATGAAAATGCGGGTAATTTCTATAACTTAATTTATGAGATCTTCTGTGAAACATTTTACTTGTATGAAAAATTGTTACTACAAAAAAAAATATATTCACCTTAATAGCAAAAAATAAATATATATATTTGACTGTCTCTAACTCAACTTAATGCCTATTTGGACCTAGCTCCTGTAGAACTGCTACAGTGGGAAACTTAAATAAACTTCTGAACCACAAGACATGGAGCTTCTGTTGTAGTTGGAAATGGTTAGAATTACATGGGTGGAAACGTTTTTAGAGCTTACTTGAATAGCTTTACTCAAAAAATCTTCTGCAGTTACACTAGAGAGGCAGAACGAATGCTTTAATTTAGTCTCTTGTAATGGTTTCATGTGGTTACCATCTATTTGTAGTCTTTGGGAGTCAATTGTGGGAAGCAGCTTTGGCAGTCCAAGCAATTTTAGCATGCAATCTCGCAGAGGAATGTGGAAGCACTTTGATGAAAGCACATGAATACATAAAAAGCTCGCAGGTTTTATCCTTCTTAACTTACAAAAGACAAAGATATACAGACCCCACCTCCACCATTAAAAGAACAAAACTATATGCTATTCATAAAATTAGTGAGTGAACTTTATTTTCTGGGATTTGATAACATTTAAATTCAGAAAAAACCTATCACAACTTGACGGTTTCTATATCTTACTGAGGAAACATTCTGTAACTTTCTTAACAGAGACTGTCAAATCTGATAATATGCTAGTGAAATCAAATAGCATGATATTTAGGAGTTCGTGCGGTTTCAGAATCACCTGTATAATTATTTTGTTCTTTTGGGGAGGTGGCAGTGTCGGTGGGGTTTCCATGCATTATGAGCCTTTACAAAATTTTCTTATATGTTGGCCTTTAAATCTACCACTTTAATGTGAAGATTTTGGAGAACACTTCCGGTGACTTCAGTGCGATGTTTCGAAATATGTCTAAAGGTGGCTGGGCATTCCAAGTCGCCGATTATGGATGGCCATGGCCAGTCTCAGACTGCACTGCAGAAGCTCTTAAGGTCTAGTATCCAATCCAATAAAACATTATTAACCACAATCATGAATGGCCATGTGATTAGCACATATGATAGTCACAAGTTCGGCATTTGAGATAAAATTCAACATGGCTGAAGATTTCAGTATTCAGGAAAAATTCAATTAACTTTAAAAATAATTCAGTTAAGAAAACAAAATTATACAACATAAAAATATATGGAAGTAGAATATGTCATGTAACTATCTTTTCTCCTTTCAATTTCAGAGTAAAATAGATAGAAGTCAGTACAAATTACTTTAAAGACTCCTTAAATTTTATATTTTCTTGTGACTTTCTCTAAACATACAGATACTCCTAAAAAATTCGTGTTTCTGTTACATACACAGAGATGGCTTGTGATAAATCAGCGAGCAATCAATAATAATCACAGGGACAAAAAGAACAAATCATAAATTTTTTTTTTTTTTTTTTGAGAGAGAGAAAGGTAGCATGCTACCTGTTTCGTTTATTTTTTAAATAAACTAAGCCGGAAATGTGAAGCAACCAGGCTTTGAACTCGGGACCTCGGGTATCATCACCAAGCCCTTTGCCACTTGCGCTAGGGACGGTTGATATAAATCATAAATTTCGAGTTATCTTTAGTGATATTCTGTATGCCTAATGATCAGTAAACTTTCTACCTACAGGCTATACTACTGTCTGTTATCAAACATTTCGCCTAATATTGTTGATGAGAAACTGGCAACGGATCGCATCTACAAAGCTGTGAATTTCATCTTATCCTTACAGGTACTTCATTGATAACACAAATAGTATTAGTAGTAGTGTAAGCAGTAGTAGTGTAAGCAGATAAAAAGGAAAAAGAGAAGAAAAGATCATGCGCTTGCTAGCCAATCCTCATGTAGTAAAAGAGCTTAAACGATTACGATTGACACTATTTTTACAAATTTTCGGAAAATACAGACAATCATAAACCATAAATGTTGTCGATTTTAATCGAAATTTTCATTATCCAATTCTCGTATTAACAAAGAGGAAACTTAGAAGCAAAGTACCCGAATAGACCTCCCAACTAGAACATTGCCTACTATTGTATCTGACCATTAAATCATGTTTTTCTTCCAAAACTTGATTAAACAAATCTAGCTTCTTGAAGAATCAAGTTAAAAGATGTCACTTGTGATCTTTGAATGATGCAAACCAGCTCATCAAACAAGTAAAATAATCAGAAAGAGATGGTATTACTAAACAAGTATGAGATCCTAGATAACAAACAAGTCCATCAATCAAACAAGCACTCAGATATATATATATATATATATATATATATATATATATATATATATATATATATATATATATATATATATATTTCATATTTTATGTTAGGACAGGAAGACAATTAAACCATAAATAAGAGGAGATTAAAAGGTAGTGGTTTCTGAATGCAATCCCCTGAAGACATATTCAACATAGGCATGTTCAAACAAAAAAGGATAAATAACTAATTGAGTGCCACAAGAATGCATCGCTAACTTAACCAGTTTCATTGACACAAAATGCCAATTTCATTGACACAAAAGGCGATGCTTTATTTATGCTAGTTATTTCATGACAGAATGGCAACGGTGGCTTCTCAGCATGGGAGTTGACACGCTCACGTCCATGGATAGAGGTATCTTCCTTCGTACCATGAATAGTACTATTTAGAAAATTCCTCTATAGCTTTAAAATGTTTAATTTCAAAGGACAAGGTAATTCAAATTTCAAATTTTTGGTAGAAGATGATTGCTTCCAGTTCCAGATTTTATTACTCGATTGATCCTTGAATTACAAAGCTATAAAGCACTTAATAGTTGAAAACAAATTTTGATTATTTCAACCTCTCAAAAAATGTAATACAAACTTTCCACCTTTGAACCAAAAAAACAAAACCTCAAAAGAAGGTACTCATAACATGTCAAATAATTCTATTAGTATTTTGTAACATGAGATACTCATGAGACAATCTAATATGCAATTTGCAAACTTGTTTAAAAAACTGAAACTATCGGATTAAGTTTTTCTAGTTGATTAGGCACTTACATTGATTATTATTCTTGGGTAACTGTTCTCAGTGTTTCAACACCTCGGAGATGCTTGCAGACTTGATGTTGGACTATCAGTAAGGCATCCCAACATCTGTTAATAAATAACTAATCATAGGTATAGGAAGAAATATACAGAAACCCCTTCACACATATATATATAGACCATTTTGAAGGACTTCCCTCAAAGTTTTCATTTTCCGAACGGCACCCCCTCAATTTTTGCTTGTTTCAATTTGAGTTACTTCCTTCAATTGAATTTGGAATCCTGCTAAAATAATGGCTCAAGCAGATATCGCATGTTAACCATTAGCATACCCACAGCGACGTCAGCTGAAAAGTGGCAGAACTGCTGAATCCAACAAAGATCGGCATTAAACTTGACCGAATCTCCAATTTAGTGAACGAAAATAACCACCAAAACAAGTAAAAGTTGGCCAGGTAATAATCTGGAAAGAAAGAAAATTGAAGTTGAGAGTTCTATTTCCAAATGGTCTATAATCGAGGGGCTCTCTGTACATTGTTACTTACAGATCATCTGAAGCTAACAAAAGTTATCACAGGTATGTAGAATGCACATCATCAGCAATCCAGGCATTGGCATTATTCAGAAAAATGTATCCCGAGCATCGGAGGAAAGAAATAGAAGTATGCATAAAAAAAGGAACAGAATACATTGAAAAGGAGCAGAAAGAAGATGGATCATGGTCAGCTTCTTTATGTACATCGAATAGAAGTAAAAAAACATATGCATCTAAATACCCAGTAAATATCACATGTTTATTTTGACAATAAATTAATCGACAAGGTAACTACGAATATCTTCTATAAAATTCAGTAAAGTGAATCTCTTCTAAAAATTTCAAGAAAATCCCTTTTCTTTTCATATAAAAATCCCTTACTTTCATGTTTTTCTTTCATACGAGTTCCTATTGAGCATTTTTCAGTGGAGTCTAAGAATATTCATGTACATAACACTCTACGTCGTAAGCATCATATGGATCTGAAGTTTGTGAGTATAAAGCTGCAATAGAAGTACAAAAGCACTACACCTATGATCTACGCGTCATACAAGGATAAAAATGTAATAGAAGGACGAAAGTGAAAAAAATTATCAATGAGTTTTTTGACTTCACTGAAAGATACTCAACACGGACTAAAAAACTCAAAGCAAATAGATTTATGATACTACTAATGGGTAAAAAGAGCTTCTTAGGTTTGGATCATGGGGAATTTGCTACACATATGGAACATGGTTTGCAATAGAAGGTCTAGCTGCTGCTGGAAAGAGCTATAACAACAGCACAAGCATTCGTAAGGGTTGCGAGTTTCTCTTATCAAAGCAGCTAAGTACCGGTGGGTGGGGCGAGAGTTATCTCTCATCCAGAAACAAGGTAAGAATTTGGTATATTCCATTAAGTTGATCAACCCTAGTGCTAAAAAAAATAGATTATTTCGTATTTTTTAAAAAAATTTCTGTCCTTAGATTTAGTAAGTTAATTATTAGTTTCTCATTCTCCATCTGTAGGTTTTAGAGGTTTCTTTATAGGAGAAGAACATGTCATTATATTATTGGCTGAAACAGGTGTACACTAATCTAGATGGAGAGAAGTCCAATTTGGTGAATACATCTTGGGCAATGCTGGGCCTTATGAAAGCTGGGCAGGTTAGTTTAGTGTTTATATAGTAACAAATTAACAATTGAGGTAATTACTAGTTTAGAGAAATTTACATATATACCCCCCCAAATTATCTATCAACATATATATCCCTCTAAAATCTGGTTTTTTTTTAACATATGACCTTCAAAACCTTAAATTCTTACATATATACCCTTGCACTTACAGAATAGACCTCTTTGACGAAGAACTTCCAACACAAAATCAACTTCCTGCCATAAATTGGACGACTCCCCAAACTTCAACTTAATGGATTTTTATAAGAAACTGCAATTTCAAGGGGTAAATATGAAAACTCAGATTGTAAAAGGGTATAAATGACAATATATGACTTTTAAAAGAAATGCATGTGAAAGCCCTTTGATGTATTAAAATCTTGGAAGTGCAACCATGGTGTATCCAGTTAACTCTAAAGATTCTACCATGCTTTTGATAGCATGAACAGCCTGTCGGCCCAGCACCTTATTAATACCTTGCTACATGATATTTTAAACAAGAGGCTGTAAATCACTTTAATTTCTTGTTCCGTATAATATATATATCTTCAATATATTCATTTTGCTATAATACATAAATGGTAGGGTGAGAGAGATCCTACTCCATTGCACCGCGCAGCAAGACATCTGATCAATATGCAGCTAGATGATGGAAACTTCCCCCAACAGGTAAATCTTCTTTGTGAATATAACCAATTAGCAACAATGTTTTTGTCCTCTTTCAAATTTCTTCTACCATTTGAATATTTCCTAAGCCCACAATGGTACCTTCAAGTTGATACAACTGACCCTATTATCGAACACTAACAGAAAAACCAAGTTATTAGTCCTCCCTTACTATGGTTTCTTGATCTTGGTGTGCTAACTGTTGTATATGTACTGTGGCAGGAAGTGACAGGGAACTTCATGAAAACTGGGACGTTAAATTATGTGTTGTACCGCAACATCTTTCCCATATGGGCTCTCAGAGAGTATCGGAAACAAGTATTCAACACAAAGAGGTCCTGATTGTCTCATATGGCGACTCTCAGAGTTAACTCAAACTTGATGTAGGCATCAAAACAAAAGAATCATGAAGCAGCAAGCTAGAAGAACATAATTAGAATGGCGCAGTAGATGTCTTACAGGTGTAATGTCGGCCTCATTTTTGTTTAAATAATGTTAACATGTAGACCCTTGTGAAAATATCAAATCTCATATCCCTAAAGACTCGTAATTTTCACATATGGCACTAAAAAACTAGAGAGCTTGTTGCGCCTTGCTATTGTGACAGCTTCTTTGCTCCGAGAACTAGTAAGTAGGTGTTTAACAAATGAAAATTTGTAAAGTATCATTGTGGGGGGGGGGGGGGGGGGGGGGGGGGGCGGCCTTAGTGCTAAAATAGATTTCTGAGGCCCAAAAGCGGAAGCTCCAAACTGAAGCTTCTGCTTCTGCTGCATCAGAAGCTGTTAAGGGATCTTACAAAAACAGAAGATGTTCGCGCTTTTTCAAACATCTTTACCCAGACAACACAAAAGGTCGGGTAGAGCCTAGGAAAAAATAACAACAACAACAAACGTTACAAACCCTACCTGTCATTGAAAGAAGGAAGTGGGAATTAGCTTATAGCATTGCAAATTCAGATCTCGACCAAAAGAAACCCATTCAAAATTTTAGGAAGAACTTTGCTTCAAAAGCCCCAATTTTGACATAGCACATTTACAGTTTATTACCCTATGGTTCAAAGTATAGCACTTTGCCCTACTATAGTGTATGTTTACGTTTCCGTAGGAAGCTTCCAATACAAAAAACGTAGCAAAGTGCTACATTTATAGATCGCAAGGTCGTAAAGCGTCACATTTTTACCACCGTGTCCTTTATAATGCGCACTTTGCTATTCTTTCTAATGGTGGGTCCTCAAAGAAAAGTAAAACAATAAACTAGGAGGATAAAATGCTATACTTTAAATCACAAGATAGTAAACTACAAATGCACTATACCAGGAGACGTCTTTTAAAGTTGTTCCTAAATTTGATATTTAGTTTATTGTTAAAAGCAAGAAATAATTAAATGATCAAAAAAAAAGGGCCCCAAAAGGAGGGGCATAATTGACTACTCATATAATGAACCCAGATCAAAATAGATGAAAATAATTACTACAAAAGTCTGTTAGCTATTTATTTATTGGTTAAAAATAAGTCCAACTTCCTGCCCGTGACAATAGGCTCAGGAGACTAATAAGTTGAGTTGGGTGAGCCCAATAAATTGAGTGGGGCTACGATCCACAATAAACCTAACGGCAAGAGGCCCAACAATAGACCCAACGTCCAGGTGGGTTGAGTCCGGTCGAGACCCGTGGGCGCTGTGTCTGTACGCTTTAAGTGAATTGATTGCGTATTTCTAACAGCTCGAGCTTTTGGAATTAATGGTTAGCGCCATCGATCCGATAAAATCAACTTCAATTGAAACGATTTTAACAACATATCACAAATTTTCACTAATTAAATCTGCTCCTAATTTAAGAAGAGAAATGCACTTTACTTTTAACTGATTAAATTAATTCAATTGGAACCATTTTAACTACGTATCACAACTTTTGACTGATTAAATTAATTCAGTTGGAACCATTTTAACAACACATCACAAATTTGAACTGATTAAATTAACTCCTAATTTAAGACAAGAAATGCACTAAAAACAGATGAAAATAATTACTACAAAAAATCCATTTCAATTGGAACCATTTTGACAACATATCATAAGTCATTAATAATTAAATTAACTCCTAATTTTAGACGAGAAACGCACTAAAAATAGATGAAATTGGTTACCACGGAAAATCCACTTCAATTGGGACCATTTTAACTACATTTCACAGCTTTTTTACTTATCAAATTAGCCCTAATTTAAGACGAGAAACGCACTAAAAATCGGTGAAACTAATTACGACAAAAAATCCACCTCAATTGGAACCATTTTAACAACAGATCACAACTTTTAAGCGACCAAATTAGCTCCTAATTTAGGACGAGAAATGCCCCAAAAAAGATTGATCTGTGCCCTATTACTGTGCGGTAACAACAATTAATGAGTAAAAATTCCAAAAACATATATATTTAATTAAGAATCTAACCTCTTAGTTGAAGGCGATTTGGATCTTCCTCTTTTTCCTCTCACTGCTTCTTCCTCCTCTCAGGGTTTCGATTGTGGGGAATGATTCGACATTTTTTAACGGGATTTTTTTAAAATTAACCCTAAAATTTTTTGATATTTGCAAACTAACCTTTGCAAAAAAAAAAATTTGTAAAACTAACCCTTCTTTTGGTAGCAGGGCGACACAGAGGCGGAACGATCTGAAGGCGCTGAGTCATTCAGCGTCTTCAGAAAAACTCTGTGAAAATGCTGAATGAGTCAGCACCTTTATAGTATATGCTAAAAGCGCTGATTCATTCAGCGCCTTCAGCATATACTATGAAGGTGCTGATTTATTCAGCGCTTTCATCCTGAAGGTGCTAATTCATTCAGCGCCTTCAGCATATACTATGAACGAGCTGAGGACTTGACCAATTTTCACAAAAATTAGTCAAGTCCTCAGATATAACTGCTAAAGGAGCTAAATAGTTCAGCGCCTTTAACATCATACGCTAAAGGCGCTGGTTGGTTCAGCGCCTCTAACAAATATATTATAAAGGCGCTGATTCATTCAGCGTGTTCACAGAATTTTCCTGAAGACGCTGAACGACTCAGCGCCTTCAGGTCACCCCACCTTCGCGGCGCCCTGCTAGCAAAAGGAGAATTAGTTTTACAAAAAAAAAAAAAATACAAAGGTTAGTTTGAAAATATCAAAAAAATTTAGGGTTAATTTTAAAAAAATCCCTTTTTTAACTGGGTCGTTCATTGTTGGTGATTTTTGCATGCTGGTCCACATTTTATACCATTTTGAAGAATAGTTCCTGTTAGGTGTCTCTTTGCAAAAGAAAATGAACATGTCCTGGCCAAATTACACTTTTGGTCCTCATATTTTGAGTACACTTACTTATTAGCTCCCCAAATTTTAATTTGCTGCAATATTATTATTATTATGTGACAATTACTTATGTATCCTGAAGAGTTTTTGATTTTTTTATTTATCTTTTAAGTTAAAAATTTAATATTAAAAATATTTTTTAAAATATTTCAAAATTTTTTAAATATATTTAAATTTTGTTAGTAAACAGTTAGTAAGATCGTTTTTCTATAAAATTACTATTTTAGCCAATATATCATAATGATATATTTAAAATAAAAAAAATTTAAAAAAATTAAAAAAATTAAAATATGTTTGAAATATTAAAAAATATATATTATTATAATTGATGTTATAAAAATATAATATTATTATAATTCTAAGTCATATTAATAATTAAAATATCACATCACTATTGTAACTACTACATTAATGACAAAAGTATCCAATTTTTGAGCACTGGGTTTTTCAAAAATGGTCAAATTTTTTAAAATTAGGAGTCAGATTCCAATAATTTAGGTATTAGGGGACGTTTGGATCGTTACTGAGTATTTCAACATACCCTGATATGTTACATTTCTGAACGAGATTACTGCTGATATTACATTAATGCGTTTGAAATAAACCGGTAATGTAATGCTAAATTACAGTGTTTATAGATTACATGCAAGATTTTCCAAACACAATAATTCTGACAGGATTACCCGTAATCCTCCAAGATAACCGATCGAAACGCCCCCTTATTGTATTTCTCTTATGTGTTATAATTTAATATTAAATTAGATTACTCATATTATGAGATTAGTGTATAATCTTAGCAATAATGTAAACACAAATGGCACAGATAATAATAATTGGTGATACAATTAGCAATTTATTTCCAATTTTTTTTAGAATTAAAAAGAATAAGCTCAATATATAAAATCATTAACAGGGAAAAAACAGACACAGAGACACACAGACATAGAGAGAGAGAGGGAGAGAGAGAGATCTGGATCAATGTCCATCAAAACTTTAATACAAGATAACATCTAAACATTCCGAACTTTCGCAGGCGTAAACAGAAGTATGTATAACCGAGAAGAAACCAGTCGAATCGCGACGACGAAAGTTACACATTATACACGACCGTCCTCGTCCTCGTTCTCGTCCTCGTCCTCGTCGATCGAAGCATTTACATTTTTGTTTCGCGCGGTTGCAGGAGAAAATGGCGATTCTGCGTGCAGCTGATACCTGTCGGAATCTGGCGACGGGGCGAACAGCTTATTATACTCCATCGGGGGTTCGCTTCTGCTTCTCCCGTTTCCGGGCCTTGTTCTTCTGCTTTTAGGGTGGGCCGAGGCCGGGGCCGGGCCGGGGTCGGGGTCGGGGCCGGGGCCAGCCCATTTTCGACCTCAATCTTGTTTGGATGACTCTTCGGTTGCTTCGGGACCTCGTAGAGTGTCACTGCACTGCTGAAGCTCTGAAGAAGCATGTTTTCTCGGCTCTCAGGCAATTCCTGCAGGCTTTCTAGAGTTTCGACCACTTGGGTCATCACCGGACGGCCTTTCGGGTTCTGGCTGAGGCAACGGTAGGCCAGGTTGGCGACCTCAGTTGCGACGCGTGTTGAGTATTGGCCGTCCATTCTCGGATCGATGATCTTGAAAAGCTTTCGGCTGTGGATGAGAAGCGGGCGAGCCCACTCGACAAGGTTATGCTCGCGGCTCGGCCGGCTCTTGTCCATTGCTCTTCGCCCGATGACCATCTCCAGCAGCACGACGCCGAAACCGTAGACGTCGCTCCGCGCAGTCAAATGGCCTGCGGGAGATCAAACAATTACCTTCGTCAAGAGCAGTATGACTTTGCTCTACAACCGCTAAAATATACATCGTAAATTATTCATAAAACACAATAAAATGATTTTTTTTTTTTCTTTTGAGAAGACTCACCGGTCATCACATACTCAGGAGCCGCGTATCCGTAGGTCCCCATGACCCGAGTCGAGACATGGGTTTGGTCTCCCATGGGCCCCTCCTTTGCGAGGCCAAAGTCGGAAAGTTTCGCATTATAGTCCTGCGAGGAAAGAGAAAAGAAAAGAGTTTCGAGTTCTAATAAGATCACGTATTATTGCAAAACGAAAACGAACCAACTTAAAGAAGTTGGGGAATCATCGAATCAACTGTGGGTTTACATACGCAAGAAATTTAAGATCTTGCGTAGATGAATCTCTACAAATGTTATAATAGATGTTGTCGAGCAAGATTAATACTACTCAAAATAGAGAACGATGTCGAAAGAGGTACACCAACCGCATCTAGCAAGATGTTTGATGTTTTGAAGTCGCGGTAAATTATGGATCGTTCCGCCGCGTGAAGATAAGCAAGCCCTTTCGCGGCACCTAGGGCAATCTTCATACGAGTGGACCACGGCATCGTAAGGCAAACCCCTATTGAAACATTCAAAGAGTGAGATGAAAGAACTACGGAATCTCGCACTAAAAATGACCACTGTTTGTAATTCAGTTTCGCTCTGCGAGTTGTGTCATTCACTGTATTCAATTTCGACGATTCGTATCTTTTATTGATTCAATTCACAAATTTCTAAGATTGCATATTCTAAAATCATGCCACGAACTACTGAGTGCCGAGAACTGGAACATACGGCGAAAAAGGTGCTTTTCGAGGCTGCCGCAAGCCATGTACTCGTAGACGAGAAGCCTGTGGGCACCCTCGCAGCAGTAACCGATAAGTTTGACCAAATTAGGATGGCTCAACTGCCCAAGATAGTTGACTTCTGCCTGGAAAAAAGAGAAAAAAATATAGAACCAATCATCAATCAGCAATCTTTAACTTAACATGAATCAAACATCTTGCCACCATCAATTTAAATAAGGATTCGGGGGGTCCATCCAATTCCCGGGCGGAAGTTGGTTATGTACTAGAAAAGTGTTTAAAAGAGGTGTATTTCTGTCCGTAATCATTACTAGAAAAGTATATTTGTAAATTAAAGATAAGAACAGTCAGGATTCTTTGCCGAAAAAAAAAAAAAAAAATTTACCAGCCATTCCTTGTCGCCCTGATATCCATCCGGATTAAGCACTTTAACAGCGACTTGCGTTGATTCAAAACCCGCCCTGACACTCTCGTCAACGACTCCTTTATACACGATACCGAATCCGCCCTCCCCAAGAATCTGATCAGGCCGAAAGTTCTTGGTTGCCGCTCTCAACTCACTATAAGTGAATATGTTCACATTTCCATATCCAGCTGTTTGTCTCAAGTCTTCCACGTCTTTTGGCGGGGCCAAGGCACTGACCACAACTGTAGAACCGGATTTGGCTTGTTTCAACGAGGAAGTCGATTGCCCCAATATAGCTGAGAAAAATTAATGAACAAAATTACAGATAAAAAAAATGGTTAATGTAGTTTATTTTGCAGCTATAAATTTATGAAGGGTTAAAACGCAGGAAACCCACTAATAAATCTCAGAACTTATATCTTACCCCACTTACCCATAAGAAAAGCGCACGCTCTTTTCGGTAACTGTGACACCCCCGGAATTTGGATTAGTCCTATATATAAATAATATAATAGGACTAAAATCTAAAACCCGGCTATAGCATTTTGGATGGTAGCAAGATCCAAGAGGAACATGAGAGTTAAGCGTGCTAGAGCTAGAGTAGTTCTAGGATGGGTGACCCCCTGGGAAGTGGGGCGTCACAGTTGGTATCAGAGCCTTTCACCAGCCGGAAATGTGAGATGAGTCTCGGCTGAGCCAGGGTTATATAGCGGGTAGAGCGAGGCTCCCCGGCTAATGACCGTTGTGAGTGGAGTGCAGCTCCTCACAAGGTTGGCTAAGGCTAGCGAGACGAGTCTCACATTGCCTGGTGCTTGTGAGTGTGCTTGAGTCTGACGTGGACGTCAGAGCTTAAAGGGGGGAAGAATGTGACACCCCCGGAATTTGGATTAGTCCTATATATAAATGATATAATAGGACTAAAATCTAAAACCCGGCTATAGCATTTTGGATGGTAGCAAGATCCAAGAGGAACATGAGAGTTAAGCGTGCTAGAGCTAGAGTAGTTCTAGGATGGGTGACCCCCTGGGAAGTGGGGCGTCACAGTAACACTAGAAAAAATGGTTAATGTAGTTTACTTATTATAAAGTCTATAGCAACTTAGCAAGACAAATCACACAACGAGGTCAGAGACTCAGAGCGCACGCTCTTTTCTTGTATGTATGAAGAATTTTTACTTCAACGTCTTTCACATGTTACAAATCACATACTAGCGCGCTACAGCCGCATCACCGATCCACAACTTGCAGAATTCATAAAGATTCAACATGAATCGATGCTTAGCTTTTACTGGGTTACTGCAGTATTTACCTCACAAGGATAAAGTTATACACTTCGCAATAAGTTTGTAATTTTGCATAATAAATCTGTCGAACCAGGACTTCGTTGAACTAAACTGTGGTGAATCTGGCGGCAGCTTGATAAGTCTATATTCGAACCAACGCTGGTCGTGCTTCTTTTTATCGCGAATGGGGATTTAAGAGGGACACGAACCCTCATGATTTATAAAATCAACCGATTTTCCTCTTGGTGCAGATTTCATTGTCGTCAGTATTAATCAAGGATTTAAGTATCCATCGGCACGGACCGTATCCACCGTGCCGTATCGTGCCAACAAGATACCAGCACGATACAGCCCCCGTGCCGATGGCACAACTCAAAATCCTTTTTTTAAAAAATTATTAAATAATTTTCTCAATAAAACTCAAAATATTTGATAAAGATACATAATAAACAATTAGAAAATTTTGTTGCTAAAGAAAATAAATATTTCATGCCATTATGTGTCAGCACGCATGTATTTTTTGTGACCGGCACTCATCGGCACGGCCCGGCACGCACCGTGCCGGTAAGTTTTCGGTACGACCCTGTGCCACGGCACTTAAATCCTTGGTATTAATATATAGAACAGGGAGTATCATAAAGTCCAATACTCCATTTACTTGACTTCGACATTGGTGGAAAAAATTATAGAAAATAAAAGAAAATCAATCAGTTTATAAAAATTCTAGAACACATAATAAAACAAATCCTCACTTCCTACACAATCTGCAGGTCCACTATCAAAGGTCAAAGACTGAGAAACCAACAAAAGAGAAAGAACAAATCCCTCCTACTGAGGACATATAAAATACTCAAACCGGACATATTCTTATCGCCAATTTAAGACATGCCAACAACTCTTTGATTAGTTTTACTCTCCTTACCCACCTTAGATAATTTTTTGCTTGATTCTTATTTCTGGAATTGTTAATTTGTAGCCTCGTAGCTGCAGTTTCTTTTCTTTCTTACACTTCTTAAACTAGATTTTTTAACCTATATAATCGCACAAGCATTAAGAAAAGAACAATTAAGCTGCTCCTAAACAAATAAAATCTATTTATATTCTGACTTAATTATAGAAATCAGCCCATTTTCAATTACTTACTGATCATCTAAATTTATAGTTAGGTCCAAACTAACATAATTATTATATAATTCAACTCTATTAATTAGATTTTACAATAAAAAAAAATAAACATTTAATATATCATAGGTTTTTTGTCCAACTTTATTGAATTTCACATTCCATGAGCTCATAACCAAATAATAAATAACAGAAATTAAAATCCTGGTAAAATTCATAACCAAAACTCGCTAATTTTTTCCCCATTCGCTAAGATTAATGATTTGAATCATTCGATCAGCGATTGATCATTATTTCATTCATAAAATAATAATTAGAGCCATGAAATTTGACGAAATCGTCGATTAATTTAACAAAAAATCCCGATTTGAATTCACCAAAATGTCTCAGATCATGACAAAAAATGGAAGTTGCCGGGGTCTATTTCAAAATAGCGAAAAGCAAAGGGGGTCTCCCTACATTTTTTTTTTTAAAAAAAAAACCTCTAATCTCTGCAAAAATTAGCAACTTTTTCTTCACCAAATCAAGCTTCGTGGATCAAATTGAAATGGAAGGCAAGTTTTGATCGAATTGCACGAAATGTTGGTGGGGTTTTTATGATCTCAACCCACAAAAATCGAACAAATTTGGAAAAATAGCTCCAGAAAAGCAAGATCAAGTGAGATTTCCTCGCCAAATCAAACTCGCTGATCGAATTCGAATTAAGAAACAAGTTCTTGGCCCAGCGGGATCAAATTACACAAAATGCAAGTGAGATTTCTACGGATTCAACCCGAGAAAATCAAATAAAATAGAGAAAAAATAAAAATTGCATCAAAAAACCCTAAGATCGAGCGAGAAGAGCCAAATCACCTTGCCGCCTCTGGAGCTGGAGCTCCTCCAACGACAAGCACCCGCCCATTCCGGCGCCGATCCCGCTCAAACCCCAACCCCCATCAACGACTCCTCAGATCCATCCCAAATCGCATCAAATCGAAGCCCCTCTCGATTTCTCTCCGCGAAATTAGGGTTCTTCGGGATCTCTCTCTCTCTCTCTCTCTCTCCGCTCCTCCTCGTCGCTTTTTTTTTTACGAATTTTTCCGATTATTTTTGAGTAATTATTTTTAAGGACAAAAAAAAATAAAATTATATATATATATATATAAATAATTTAATTTTTGTAAAAAAAAAAAAAATTATTCCCTCGAAAAAGAAGGCGCGGAATTTGCTGCAAAAAATGAAGAAAGGAAAAGGAAAGATGCCCGTTGGGCTTAATAATAATGTATTTTGGGTTAAGATAATGCCCCTGGGGTTTCTTATAATTACGTTATTACCACAGAAGGATAATTTTTTATAGCTCCCATGTGAGCGCAATAGATATATTTTTATAGACCCGTTTGATTAAAAAATAAATATTAAAAAAAAAAATTATTTTTTTCTGTTTTAACGAACTATTCTAAAATAATCTATTACAGAAAAGGAATAATTATTCTTTTTGAGTGGGAACAATCTGTTTCTATTATTTTTTTTATATTTTTTTAAAAAATTAAATTAAAATTTTATAAATTTTAAATTTATAAAATTTTGAATTTAAATTTTTTTTATTTTATAAATTTTAAAATTTTTAACTTTAATTTTTTATAAATCTAAAAATTTTAAAATTTATACACATTTTTTAATTTTTTTATAGAAATTTCTTAATTTATACAAATTTAAAAATTAAAATTTTTTTTGCATCCTCTTTTGCATATTTTTCGAGATAATTAACATTTAAATTTTTAAAATTTTTAAATTTTTACATTTAGAGAAAATTTAAATTTTTAACTTTAATTTTTAATAAATTTATAAATTTATAAATTTATAAAATTTATTAATTTTTAATTTTAATTTTTAATAAATTAGAAACTTTAAACACTAAAATTTAAACTTTAATTTATACAAATATTAATTATTATTTAATTAATATTTTATATTAATTAATTAGATAAAATATTATTTTTTTAAAATTATAATTACTTTTTATTCTCACTATTCCAATTTACCTATTCAGACGTTATTTTTTTTATTCTCAAAAAACAATTCAAGTTTTATTCAAATACAAATTTGATCTTATTCCTGCTTATTTCTGAACTTATATCTATTCTAGGTATAAAAAAATTTATACCTTTCAAATTTCTCCTCGAATCAAACAGAGCCCTACGAATATATTTTTTATTCGACATGTTTACATGAAGCGATATGAAATTAATCCCTTTTTTTAGCCTTTTAAATTAAAAATACATTTTTAGTTATATTCTATTATAGTGAATTGTTGCACACATTATTATTTCTATAAAATTACTATTTTATACTTTCAAATATATCCTTCTATTTTTATCATTTTTTTTTTTGCTCTTAATTTAGAAAAATAAAAATATTTTAATTTTTTTGTCTTTTTAAATATACATTTATACTGTCAGCAACTTTTTTTTTTTTTATATGCCCTTAAATTAGGAATAAAATAGATATTTTAAATTTTTTTAACTTGAATTTAATTGGAAATAACTTAACGGATGCTACCAGCATTATACAATGAGTATATTTGAATAAAAAAAAAAAAGAAATAAATAGAATATTTCAAAAGTATATAGGGGTATATAGGTAATTATCGCTATAAGATATGTTTGTTTCACTTTGATTTTCTTTTTTTTTGTTTAGCAGAGGATGAACTAATGAAGTTCAAATTGAACTAGATTTTAAAATGAATCAAGGTTTATGTGAAAATTACTTTTGGTTTTACAATTTGTTTCTATAGATGTGGAACCAAAGTGCTTTTACTAGTTCACTATTTTGTTTTACATAAAGTAAAAAGTTATCCATAGTTAATATTTTATTTTATTTTAGGTTCAATTATAAAAAAAAAAAAAAAATCGGTAAAATTTTATTTTTTCATTTTTTTCTCATAATTTTTAAAAATTTATATTTTGCCTTCTTCTAATTACGAAATTATACACTTATCTCCTGCCGTTATTATTCTGTAAGTAATTCTGTGATCCTGTGATCACATTTAATATACTGCAGTATTATCGTACAGTCATTGAAGCTGGGACTTGGTTATCAACAGTGTCAACTCTTCAACCATTTACGAAACGACGAAGATAGAAAGGTAAGTGTATAATTACATAATTAGGAGGGGATAAAGTGCTGATTTTTAAAAGTTGGGAGATAAAATAAAAAAATAAAATTTTACAGAAAAAATTTCTATAATTTATCTTTATTTTATTATTATTATTATTATTATGACGTAGTTGATTTTGGCTCGTCTCTAGACTATAGTCAGAGTTTCGATCACAAATGAAGTTTCGACAAATTAAATAATAAAAATAAATATTTACGGTTGAAAAACCACTTATCTCTCTCCACTTTCGGTGAAACAAAACTTGTTGTTAAGTTAAATTCACTTATAACTTTATTTTTTAAAATATCATAATTGACTTCGTTCTAGTAGTGCCATATGGTAAAGAAAAAAGTAAAAATAATTATAAAAAATGAAGGGTTAATTTTCATATAGTTCTCTGTAAACATACCTGTTTAGACCAAATTTTTCGTCAGGTGGCACGTGGCGTACACCGTCGGCTAAAATCATCAGCCGATGAAAAAAAGGGTCAATCGAAGAAGGGGCGTCCTGATCTGGATCGATTTCAGTCGCATAGAAGCACAGCACACTACGCCCGCCATCGGCTAAGAGTATCAGCCGACAGGGGAAACAGTCGATAGAAGAATCTGCCGACGAAATGAGTCACGGATCACTCAACACCGACTTCGGCTGACAACACCCACTAGACATTTCCAGTCAATCGACAAAAGAGGCAGGAATCGGAGTCAGTGTGCGGGAATTCAAACCGATAAAGGAAAGATTTCGAAAAGGGATACGGGCGCGAATTTCGCAATTAATCCGGAAAGGCAAGTGGCGTCCAGTATCGGAAGACGCCGAGGATCATGTTTTGGCGCAACGGATGAGGGGATGAATTTAGACGGAAAACTGCTTCTATCCTATCGACTCAGAAGGAAGTAGTTAGGGATTTCACGACTATTCTCCTCAAATCACGCTAATAATTCAAATCGACGCCTAACAAAAAAGAATTAGTTTACTGTACTATTTAAATTTGTCACATTACTATTAAAAACATTACACTTTCTAATAAAAAGTCACATTATTATCCGACATGTTGTACAATTTAAGCTACCACGGCAGAATTTAACGACATCAAAATGTTTTTATTTGTGTTACATTATTTATTTTTTTATTACACTATTTAAAAGAATATTACACTCTTTTTTTTCTTTTCTTTTTTTACTTTAATTAGTTTTATAAATTTTATTTAAAAATACATCACATAATTTGACTATATATTGTATTATTTTATAAGATTTGGAGCAATTTGTTCGCTATTTGTATTTATTTATTTGGTAGTGTATTGCATTGTTTTAAAATCTCAACAAATTTTAAAACTTTTATGAATTTTATTTTTGAAAATAATTTTACATGAAAAATACTGAAAAGCCCGATGAATGAAAATTGAGAATTCACAAATTAATAAATTGAGAGATCTGATAGTAAAACTAAAATTTTAAAAATCTATACAGAGAGTTTGACTGAAATGCTATCGATAATAAACAGACTCCGTTACTATTAATTTGTTTTCGATGATGGAGCCTCGGAATCGAAGATCATTGACCTAATTATCAAAGAGTTGCAAAATTTATAATTTTATAAATAGATAGAGACATTTGCTCGTTTAATGATATAAAGAAATTTAAATCAACTGAATTTTAGTTATTTTTTAAAAAATATATATTTAAAATAAGATATATACTTTCGATCTCGATTACAAGACTCATATCATCACTTTTTTAATAATATTTATTTTCAGCTATTCATTTTTTTGTCTACTTAATAAACAATAAAAGAATATCGAAAAAAATTATAAAATTTAATTTTCAGATAGTTTAATTGGTCTAAATGATATTTAATGGTATTTGTTGGTGTAAATACACGAAATAGAGGTTAGACTACAACAAAATATTAAAAAGTGTCAACGAGTCGATCAAACCGAGGCACGAATATCTCGTTCTCTTTAAGGAGATTCAAGCCCTCTGTGGTAGGCAAAGTCTTCGAACCGATGCAGTAGAACACAGACTTGTCCCCTCCAGGATGCAACGGTTCGACTCTCGTCGTGTGGCTTCACCAGTGGCTTCACCAATTTTGTACAAGTAGATGAGCCCAAAACTCTACAAAAAAGAACACCTTTTCTCTGACTACTTTCTTTCTCAAGTAGTATATTTTTTTTTTAGTCCTTTTGATCTTTGTGTTGGTATGTATTAAGAGAGTAGAGAATATCTCTTTATATAGGTTTTACATGCTATAGGTTACTAGTTAAATTTATTAACATTATTAAGTATGAAAGTTATAAAAATAAAATTTTCTTTAAGTTATAAGAATAAAATTTTCTTTCAAAACCACAATAGGTTACAAATGTTGTTAGCTTCTTCAACGAGTTCAAAAGCATAGTAAATAATAAATTCACCGTGAATGCAAAAAACCTCCATAATAAATATATTAAGGGCTCGTTTGGATACGTAGTAAAATAATTCTATGGAGTTTAAATACTATGATTTTACTCCAGATGAAATTCGGTATTTTATGGTTTATTTTAAAGACGGTTTAGATGCATATTATATAATTTAACAGATTCTCTGATATTTTTAAAAAATTAGTTATTATGGAGTTCAAATTAAAAAAAAAAATTAGGGATTAAATGGATTTAGATTAAATTTATGATATTAAATTATTAATATAATTCATTCGAAATTTGAAAAATTATGATATTAAATTATTAATACAATTCATTCCGTGACTCCTCTCCGGCCATGGAGATGCGAGGGTTCGTGCGAAAGAAAAATTTTATCCAGTATAGATGTGGAGAAAAAAACTCAGTTATTGAGTTGAGATGTTGGAATGTTGAGAAAAAACTAAAATACTCTGCTGCAGTGGGTGGTCTAGAAAGGGAAGAGGTAGGTAATGGTGGGGTTGGGGTATTTGGTTGGGTTGGGGTATTAGGGCGCGCGTAGTCGACAATGGTGTGGTTGGGGTATTTGGTTGGGTTGGGGTTATTAGGGCGCGCGGAGAAAAATATAGTGGGTGGGGTTGGAGTGTTGAGCGTGTAGAAAAAATACACAGTTGGACGGTTGTGCAGAGGAAAGAGTGGGGTTGGGGTGTTGGGGGCGTGCAGAGAAAAATATAGTTGTACGGTTGTGGAGAGGGAAGAGGTGGGTGGGTGTAGAGAGAGAATAGATAGGCGGTGGGAGAAAAGAGGTGTGCGATGGTAGGAAGATGAGAGAAAGAAAAATAAGAGTCCGTTGGGGCCTGAAAAATAAAATTTGGATTTTCTAAAAAAATATTAAATTTTATTTTTATCCTATTTTTTAGAGTATAGTGTAACTATACGCTAATTTATTTGTATATTTTTAAACCCTCCAAACACTTCATAAGATTTTTTTCCTACACCAGTAGCATAGTTAAACTATATTCTAAAATATAAAGTATCCAAACTGGCCATAAATATTAAAATATTACAACAGTATCGATCATCGTTTTGGATGCTCCATCATCAAAATAAATCTATTTATTTTCAACGATGGAGACTATAAATCGACAATCATTACCGTTAAATATCATGTGGATCACTGAAACTATTTAAAAATTAAATTTTTTTAATATTATTAATCAAATAATTATAAAATTATAAAATTTATATTTTTAATATTACATATAAAACACGTTACACATTTAACATATAAAAAAATCTAACACGAACAAAAAAGTGATGTGTAACGATAGCTAAATCGTTTTATTTAACAGGAGCAGATAAAATAAATAAATAAATAAATAAATAAAACATTACGTACAGAGGCCAGTTAGAACGCACAGACAAAATAAATAAAAAATAAAAAATAATAAAATAGTCTAATCACAGCAATGATTGACCCTTTGACCACAAAATAATCTTAAAAATATATATGCAACGCGTTTTTTGGTTGACTTCTGACTCTTTCTCTCTCTTCTTTCTCTCTCCTCATATTACTAATTTTTTATTTTTTGGGATAAAAATGTATAGAGACCCTAACCCATTTTGATTGAGCCTCCTCAACTTTGGAATTTTTTAATCAAATTTAGTGACTTTATAAAAATTTAAAATTAATTTTATTTATAAACATATCGTATAACAGATATATTTTTATAAAAAATTTAAATTATTCATATATATTCCTCTTATTTATTACTATTAATTTATAATTTATTTTTTAACATAATATAAATAAAATATCAATTTTATCCTTATAAATATGTCTTTTCAAAAATTCAACAATAATATCTAAAAAAGTAAAAAAATAAATTTACCTCAATTACTAATCAAAATTAAATATTTAACTTATAGTTAATTATATTTTTCTAACAGATAAATTAACTGTAGAAACATAAATGAACAACTTATGATTTTTGAAGAGATAAATATGAAATGTTAAATTTTGTAGGAATAAATCTTTTTTTTCTTTTTTGAGGAAAAAATAGCACGTTACTCGTTTTATTCATAAAGTAAATGAACTAGGTAACACTAATGAGACAACTGGGTATCGAAAAAAAAAAAAAAAAAAAAAAGTGTGACGTTTCCCAAGTGACTATCACAAAACTTCTGAAATGGTGGCATTTTCTAAGCATCGATCACACACACCAAACTGTCCCCCGAGCATTTCCTACTGTTTACTTAGTCTTTTGGCCCAGTCAACCGCTAGAAGGGGATCAGTATCTGTAAGTTGAAAAATCACTTTACTCCTAATAAACCAGATGACCCACCAGATAGTTGACAGACCAGCTAAATTTTCATTGTTTACCTAGTCTTTTGGGCCAATCAACCCCTAGAAGGGGATCAGTATCTGTAATTTGGGAGATCACTTTATTCCTAATAGACCAGATGGCCCACCAGATAGTTGATAACTGGTTAAATTTTCGTTAATTGTCTAGGGCGCGCCTACCTCGAGTCATCCACTTTTCCCACAGACACCTGCCATCATCGTCCATGTCCTCACAGCTCAAATCCTCAAATGCCATTCACGTCATATATTTTGTGTACACGCATTTCGTAAGCAGATGATCGACGATATTTATACTATTTGATATATTTATAAAGAGTCGTATGAAATTATTCTAAAAATTTAAATAAAAAAATTAAAAGCTGAAAGGTGTGTGAATATATATATATATATATATATATATATATATATATATATATATATATATATATATATAGTTGGAAGGGGACTCCACATATTTTTAATTTTTAATTTTATTTTTGTACCATTTTTTCATGGTCTCCAAACGCGTTAACTTTTTTTTTTTTCACTTTTATAATATTTTTTTTTTTTTGTCGCTTCTTCATTTGTTTGTTTCTATTTTTATCTGATTCTTTGATACGATCGTGAGCAAAATATAAAAATATTCTTTATACTATCCTGATATTACAATTTGGTCATTATTCTTTTTCATTTTTTTTATGTATATTATATTCTTATAAACTGATCCTTATATTTTAATATTTTTATACTTGCATTTTTTCTTTTATGCTTTGATTTAGCCTTTTTTTTATATATATATATTGATATTTCTTGATTTATTTTTTTTAAAAAAAAAATTAATTTTATATAACTTTTTATAAATATATCGAATAACAAATATATTTCTACAAAATTTAATATTTTATATTTATTTTATAAAAAAAATTAAATTATTTATATATATACTTCTGCCGTCAATATTCGTTTAAAAAATATAATTAATCATAAAAAAATATTTAAAATGACAAAATTGATATTTTAAATATATTCTATTTAAAAATAAATAGTGAACTAACGATAACAAATCAAATATATATATATATCGTCGAAAGTGTAAAAGTAAAAAATAAAATAAAAAAAAAAAAGTTGAGAAATCAAAAAAAAAAAAAAAAACAAAAAACAAAAAAAAAAGAAAAAGAAAAAAAAGAAGAAGAAGTCTGCTCTTGTCAGCAATCTTACACTCAAGTCCTTGGCCAATTATTAGGTGACAGCCATCCCTCCGCCAGCTGGGGTTCAAAATGGTCATGGGCATGGCACCAAAGTCAACAAACTACAAACATTTAGGACCAATTGGGAATAATTTGACTAAAACATTGAGACATTTTTATATAGTAACCCTTAAAATTTTATCATATTTTATTCAACTCAGTGTGGGGGTAATGGAGCAAAAACTGAAAGATAGTGCCGATGAGCCGTTTTTAATAAAAAAATTAATTTTATATAAATTTTTATAAAAATATTAAATAGAAAATAAATTTTTATAAAATATAGAGCAACGCTATTAGTATATTCCAAAATACAGTGTATATTTTATTGACTATTTATTTATAAGTTAAAAATAGGTTTAATTTTTTTGTCCCGTGATAATAGGCTTAGGAGACTAATAAGTTGAATGGGTGAGCTCAATAAGTTTAATAGGGTTGCGATCCACAATAAACCTAACGGGAATAGGTCTAATAATAGACCTAACATCCAGATTAGTTGAGTCCGGTCGAGACCCGTAGTCGCTGTGTCTGCACGCTTTAAGTGAATTGGTTGTGTATTTCTAATAGCTCGAGCTTTTGGGATTAATAGTTAGCACCAATAATTCGACAAGTGGTATCAGAGCCAGTGACACAGGTTCAATTCCCACATAATGCAAGTGTATTGTCCCATTACAAAAGGCCCAAAAGACTAATAAATTGAGTGGAGTTGTGAAGTCCATAATAGACCTTACGACAAGAGACCAAATAATAAATCTAATGTCTAGCAGCTCAAGCTTGATCCGACACATTGCCATATCAACTTTTTAGAGTTATCATTTTACTCATTGCCATATCAACTTTTTTTATTTTTTTTTTATAAGTTTACTAGAACCTATTTCGGATTTTGTGAACCCTAGAATGGAACGGAGGAGAAGATCTATCCCCTCCTTTGGATGTACGATCATATTTATTCCTTCAAAAATTATTCGAGTTGTAAATATATTCCTCAAAATTTTTTTGATTCTTTCATATATATATATATATATATATATATATATATATATATATATATATATATATATATATATATGTCTCTGTTGTTTGGATTGAACCACATCCCTAAATCTAAAAGAGAGTGATGTTTTAATCATTTAAAATTATCACCGTTATTCTGTCAAACAGAATATTTTTTTGTCAGGACATTTTATTATGATCAATCTTGTTATTTTCAGTTATTTTCGAATAGTTTGGAATAAATTATTTCATTTTTTAGATAGAATAGTGCTATTTCAAGATTTAATTTAAAACTTTATTAAGATTATAAATTAATTTAAAACTAAATTATATTGACATAATATCTTATATATTATAATAATTTTTTATTATAAATTATTAATTATCCTATATTAATACATATTATTTATATTTAAATATTATAATAAATTATTTTTTTATTAAACTATATTTTATATCAAATTCAATCAAAACTTTTTTTACTATTTTTTCGTATTTCATAAAATTAACTAAACATAATTTCAGTTATTCATAAGAATAGCATAATAGTTTAGTTACAATGCTATCGATAGCACTAAATACTTGATTGTACCGATCCGGCCTACTAGCAATAATAACTCGTTGGGTCCAAATCATAACAAAAAATATTTAAGCTCAATTATTATTATTAGTGTCTATGTCTTAAATATACCGAAGCACATCCACATTCTCATCCAATGTGGGGCTATTGGGGCGACTCCCCCCGTTTAGGCCTGACGTCCTCGTCAACCCAACACACGCACAGCAGCCCAAGATCACCCGGCGATATGAGACTTGTCTCGCTAGCTCTAGCTCTATCATCTAGACCCAGATTCAGTCGAAACCCAAGATCACCCGGCGATAATATGAGACTTGTCTCGCTAGCTCTAGCTCTATCATCTAGACCCAGATTCAGTCGAAACCCAAGATCACCCGGCGATATAAGACTTATCTCGCTAGCCCTATCATCTAGACCCAGGTTCAGTCGAAACCCAAGATCACCCGGCGATATGAGACTTGTCTCGCTAGCTCTATCATCTAGACCCAGGCTCAGCCGAAACTCGCCACACACTTCCTGCTGGTTATTGGCTATCATACCAAATGTAACGACCTGGCCCACTAGCAAGAATAACTCGTTAGGCCCAAACCACAACCCAAAATATTTAAGCCCGATTATTATTACTAGTGTCCTTGTCTTAAATATACCCAAACACATCCACATTCTCATCTGATGTGGGACTATTGGGGTGTCACATTGATGCTACCAAAATTTTCGACCATTAGATCTACCTCTTTGATCATTTTCGTTCCTTAGATTATATTATTTCACCAATCATCCACTAAATCTTAGGGGATCACTATCATTCTAACTGCGCATTTTTTCATTTAAGAACTGAAAATCTAATAGCATCTATAACTCAGTGGTATTAATAATATAATAGCCTAATTCATAAAAAAAATTACAAATCAAATATAATTTTATTTTTATTTTTAATTTAATCATAATAATAAATTATTTTAAAAATAAAAAAAAATAATTATAATATTTATTATTTGTGAACATAATTAAATAATCATCAATCCATCTCTTTTTCTAAAATTAATGATGTAAAATCATGAGTTTTGAAAAGAGAAAAAAATGATAACTTCTTATTTTAAAGTAATTGGTCTCTCCAAGATAAGAGTCAATAATAATTGTCCAATCATAATTCATACATATATAAAACTCATATCATAAAAGGCTCATCCCATTACAAAAATAACTATATTTGTGTGCTATTTTTTTATTTCTAATACAGCTGATATATATATATATATATATATATATATATATATATATAAAAGTTATGTTAGAATACTATCGATAGCAAACGAAATTCGATACTATCGATTTATTTTTTATGGTGGAAAATTCAAATTAATAATTTGCACCGTTGATTATAATCTATATGATTTGACGTATTTAGAAATTAAATTTTAAATTTTTTCAACATTATTAATCTAATTATCAAAGAATTATAAAATTTATAATTTTAATGGCCGATATGAAGCATTTTTTCGTGTAAGGGTGTAAAAAAATTTAGACTAATTGAATTTTGATTAGAAAATTCTTTACACTATTTAGAACAAGATTTATACTCTTAATCTTGATTGCAAGACTTTTATCATCATTTTTTGAAGGATATTTATTTTCAACCGTTATTTTTGTGTCCGCTTGATGGGTAAGAGAACAATATCCGAAAAGTATGAAATTTAATTTCTAGATAATTTAGATGATTTAGATCATTATTAAACAATACCGATCGTCGATTTGAAAGTTTCATCATCAAAATTAAATCGGTAGCAATGAAGCTCATTTGCTACCGATAGTATTTCAGTTCAGCTCATATAATAATATTATTTATGCAATGGTAGCTAGATCTACACAAGAGAAAATAAAAAAAAATAAAAATAAAAATAAAAATAAAGAAACTAAATATCATAATATTATTGTTTATCCTTGCTTTTGTGATCATATTTTATTAATATATAAATAGGCAAAAGCGTATAGAATTTATATAAACTATTAATAATTTTGAATCGATTTTCTGATTTTTTTTAAAATTTAATTTTACTATTTAACTCTTTAATTTATTTGATTTGAGGTAGCTAATAATATGCCGATTTTAAAATTTAAACTAATTACTTACTTTAATAAATTTTCAGTTGCAAAAATTATATGAAGTATTATAAATAAATATGTAAATTTAAATTTTAAAGTTAAAGTATTATTGACCGACTCAAATATAATATTGGCACCTCGCAATGTATCATAAAATATAGTTCATGAATTAAATTTGCACATAATAAGATTTAACATTTCAAATTTCAAACATGACACCCAAAATAATTATTAAGTATAATTAAAAAAATATTTTATTTATTTTCGTGAGCGATAGCACATTGTGCAAATTGCATTAATTCAATTAACATATTTTTTTATTTTGATAATTCTATTAGAAAATCAAGGAGGCTCCTCACACTAATCTCTGATTGATCACTCAATTTTGTACGTGATATAAGTCTGTAGTTTAAATAATTTTTTAAATTTTAGACATGACATCTGATATGTATATCAAGAGCAATGCTATCCGTACACCCTATTTGGGGTGTATGATGTATACCATGCCTATCTAAGGGTGGGGATCAAATATAACGATCCGATCCACTAGCAATAATAACACATTAGACTCACACCATAACCCAAAATGCTTAATCCCAGTTATTATTGCTAGTGGGTCGAGTCGTTACATTTGGTATCAGAGCCAATAACCAGCCGGAAGTGTGCGGCGAGTCTCGACTGAGCCTGGGTTTAGATGACAGGGCTAGCGAGACGAGTCTCACATCGCCTGGTGATCTTGGGCTGCTGTGTGTGTGTTTGGGCTGACGAGGACGTTAGGTCTAAACGGAAAGAGTTGTGACGCCCCCAATAGTCCCACATTAGATGTGGATGAAATTGTGATTGGGTTTATATGAGACTTGGGTACTAGTAATAATAACTGGGCTTAAACATTTTGGGTTGTGGTGTAGGCCTAACGAGCTATTATTACTAGTGGATCGGATCGTTACAGGACTCATTCACTCGTCATTTCGAAGTGACGAGTAGAATTCACCCCATCCTAGAATAGATGTAGTGTAAGATGTACACCCCAGAATAGATGTAGTGTAAGATGTACACCCCGTTTACAAAAAGAAATTATTATATGTGTAAGACTGATTTATCGAGGTGCATATTTAGGTACACTCGGAATGTACAAATAAAAAACTCTTCTTATCTTTCTAGAAAGATTATTTAGATTGATACGAAAATAATAAAACAATATTATAACAAATAATATAGTAAAAAAAATATCATTACAATATTGTATTAGTAAAATATTAATATTCAGTTGACTAAATAATAAGGAGTATAATTTAGTCTTCAAATTTTCACTTCATTCTACTTCTTTGTTTAAAGAAATTGAAAAAAAAAAAAAAATTAAAACCATTCCATGTCATTGTCATAAATAGTAATTTATTAACCTATCATTTTCATTGAACTACCAATAAAAATGACACTAAATATAAAAAGGGAAATTAATTAACCTATCATTTTCTCAAAACTACCCATAAATGGATATTTTATCCTTTTGTAACTAACATACAAAAAACCATTCAAATGAAAAAAAAAATATCACATCAGTTGGATCACAAGTGTTATGTAATCTTATGATTTAGTTTATATATATATATATATATATATATATATATATATATATATATATATGTGAGATAATTGCACCATTGGTCTTTAACCTTTACTTTGTTGGGAAAAAAAGTTACTAATTTTTATTTATTTATTTATTTTTTTATTATTAAAAGTACTGACGACTCAAGCACATTATCGTATAAATACCAAATAATGTCAAAATATTAGTACTAACTATCAATTCCAACAGCTGAATTTATCAAAAAATATATAATCAATTCACTTAAATTACACAATTGTAATTCGGCCCAACTAGTCTCATGTTACTTCGAACATTACTCAATCCAATCTGATGTCCCGCCAAATGTGGCTAGGATGACAATTCCTCCCTCAACACTTGGAAAAATTCGCCGCAACACCTAGAAAAATTCGCAGTGACTCTAATACCACTTATTAGATCGTTAGGAAAATTCGCAGTCCGGTGACCTCTGACTCTGATACCACTTATCGGATCGTTGACGCTAATCATTAATCCCCAAAACTCGAGCGGTTAAAAATATACAACTAATTCACTTAAAGCACACAGATACAGCATCCACATGTCTCAATTATTACTCAGTCCAATCAGCCTAAAGCGCACAGATACAACGTGTGACACCCCGGAATGTGTATTAGTCTTATATATAAATGATATAATAGGACTAATTCTCTTAACCCGGCTATAGCATTTTGGGTGGTAGCAAGGCCCAAGAGGTTAAGAGAGTTAAGCGTGTTAGAGATAGAGTAGTTCTAGGATGGGTGACTCCCTGGGAAGTTGGGGCGTCACAGTTGGTATAAGAGACAATCACCAGTTGGAAATGTGAGATGAGTCTCGGCTGAGCCTGGGTCTAGATGGCAGGGCTAGCGAGACAAGTCTCACACCGCCTGGTAATCTTGAGCTGACGAGGACGTTGATGGCAGGGTTGTTGTGTATGTGTTTGGGCTGACGAGGACGTCAGGCCTAAACGGGGGGAGTCTGTAACGCCCCCAATAGTCCCACATCGGATGTGGATAGAATTGTGATTGGGTTTATATAAGACATGGACACTAGTAATAATAACCGGGCTTAAGCATTTTGGGCTGTGATTTGAGCCCAACAAGTTATTATTGCTAGTGTGTCGGATCGTTATATTTGGTATCGGAGCCAATAACCAGCCGGAAGTGTGTGGCGAGTCTCGGCTGATCCTGGGTCTAGATGACAGGGCTAGCGAGACGAGTCTCACATCGCCTGGTGATCATGGGCTGCTGTGTGTGTGTTTGGGCTGACGATGACGTCAGGCCTAAACGGGGGGAGTCTGTGACGCCCCCAAATATATGGACAAACGGGGGGAGTCTGTGACGCCCCCAAATATATGGACAAACGGGGGGAGTCTGTGACGCCCCCAAATATATGGACATTAGTAATATATGGACATTAGTAATAATAACTGGAGTTAAGCATTTTGGGCTGTAGTTTGGGCTTAACGAGTTATTATTGCTAGTGGGCCGGATCGTTATATTATATTATACAAAAAAAAATATAAAAATGATTTTTTGATATTTTGATGTAAAATTTTTATATTATTTTTAAATGGATTATTAATTAAGTCATATGATACGGATTAATTTGAAGCAAGTATAAGTTGTGTGTCTAAAGGACAGAAAAGTGAGAGAAATAAACGATATTTCACGAAATTAATAAACTCTAAAATCTCTCTTTTTAAGAAATTAATAAACAACAATCTCTTTCTTTTTCCCGCCCTCACGATCTGTTCTCTTTTTTTTTTTTCCCACGCACAAACCCACTTCCTCCGTCGTTCATCACCAGCATCGCCGGTCGCCGCCGCCGCCGCCGCAGCCACCTTCCTTGGTTCACAGGTTCATCGCCGGTGATCGCCGCCGCCACAGTTTTTTTTTTTTCACGCCCGGCACGCACGCACAAACCCGTCGGTGGTGGCCGCCGCCACAGCCATCGCCGGTAGTGGCCACCGCCACAGCAATTGGTTCACCATCGATCCATTTTGAGTTATTTATTTTTTTTTAAATCTCTTTTATTTTTTTAAATCTCTTTTATTGAATGGGTAGGATAAGCATTGCCCTAATTTGGGTGTCTGTTCCACTCCGCGTTTTTGACATTACCGTGCTCTCTCCCTGTGCGAAAGCAGAAGTTTTCTCGGCCAGCGACATGTCGACCGGACTGGCTATCGGCGGCTGGTTCGCACAAGCCTTCATACAAACTCTCGCCGACAAGGCCAGCTCCTACTTCCTCCAGCACTCCTGGCAGAGCTACGATCTCGATCACGACATCAAGAAGCTGAGCCTCTCTCTCAAGAAAGCGCGCGCCGTTCTATGCCGTGCCCAGCGAAGGGGGATTGCCAATAAGCACGATGATTTGGGGAGGATGGCTGTGCAACTCAAAGGCCCGATCTACGACGCCGAGGACTTGCTCGGCGACCTTGACTACGAAATTCTGAGTCGGAATATCAAAAGAGGCGAGGCAGTTGACCCGCCAACTTCCTCTCCGTCTTCTCCCGCAGACATTTCTAGTCTCGGCGACGTCGAGTACAAAATGAGGAAAATTGGGGACAGGCTGGATCGAACTGCAAAAGAACTGCACGACTTTCTGAATTCAGAGCGTGACCACATGCTGCCTGTCGAGAGGGAGAGGGAGACGAGCTCCTTCTCGACCGTGCCTATGGTGTTTGGCAGGGAAGATGAGAAGGAGACTGTTGTAAAACGGCTGCTGTCTGGATCCGGCAATGCTGTCTTCTCTGTTATGCCTATAATCGGCGCGGTTGGAGTAGGGAAGACCACTTTGGCTCAGTATGTCTACAACGATCCGAGGATGAGTGAACATTTTAATTTGAAAATATGAGTGTATGTCTCTCGCCCCTTTAATGTGAAACTTCTGACTAAGAAGATGATAGAGAGTGCTACCGGTGAGATGCAGACTGATCTTAGCTTGGACTCTCTTCAAATGATCTTGAAGAAAAAGTTGATGTGGCGAAGGTTACTACTTGTACTTGATGATGTAAGGATGGAGGATGATAGTGAGGATTGGCGGATGCTTTGTGCCCCGTTAAGGCACGGACGCCAAGGAAGCATGGTCTTGGTGACTACTCGCTCTCGAAGAGTTGCCAACGTAATAGGCACAATGAAATCAATGCATCTACAGGGTGTGCCTAATGATGATTGCTGGAATATCCTCAAGTCGCGCGTGTTTGGTCCTGAGGACTTGGCAGTTTCTTCTGATATAGAGGCCGTTGATACAAATATGATTGCCAAGTTGAAGGGATCGCCATTGGCTGCGATATCTCTAGCAGGTCGGTTGAGCCGGTTGAATAGGGACTGGCGGCGGATCATGAATAAAGAAATATGGGAATCACAACGGGATGGTATTATGGAGCCCCTTCCATCGAGCTATGAATATCTGCCAGGCCACCTAAAGCAATGTTTCTCATTTTGTTCCATCTTTCCCAAAGAGTATCCATTCGATCAACGTGAACTGTTTGGTGTTTGGGCGGCGCAAGACTTCATTGCACCTCGAGAAAATGCACAAATGGAAGATATAGGAACCGAATATTTTCAAGTCTTGATAGACCGGCATTTCTTTGAGAATACTCAGTGGGACCTTCGGCAATATATAATCCCTGATTTGATGCATGAGCTGGCATACTTGATTTCCAAGGAGGAATGCTTCATGCTGCAAGGAAAATGCCATCACGCAATGCCTTCTACAGTCGTCATCTTTCGGTATGTGCAGAAAGTATGGAATTGAATGAATTAAAAGGTCTAAGTAGCAATACTAAATTGAGATCACTTTTGATTTTTGAAAACACTATGCCGAATTTGAATGTAGCAATTAAGCACTGGTTCGAACAGCTCAATTATATCCGCTTGTTGAATTTGAGATATTGCAAGATCGATGAGCTGCCTGAGAGTACTGGCAACTTAAAACATCTTCGATACCTTGATATATCTTGGACCAATATTAAAAATTTACTTGAGACGTTGTGTCTTCTTTATAATCTACAAGTTTTGAATATATGGGGTTGTTCACTTGAGAGTTTTCCTGAAGGCTTTACAAAGTTGATTAACCTGTGATATCTTTATGTTGAAGTAAATTTGATTTCCAAGATAGCTAAGATTGGGAAGCTGATTTCTCTTCAAGAGTTGCAGCAGTTCCAAGTCCTAAAGAATGATAAGCATAGGATTGGTGAATTAAAAGATTTGTCGCAACTTCGGGGAAGACTGCATATTAAGAATCTCGAGAACGTTGCATCTAAAGAAGATGCTTGCCAAGCTAAGTTGGATGATAAGAAGTACGCGGATGAGTTGTTTCTTGAATGGTCTCCTAATAGAAGCGACTTCGCCTTTGATTCGGAAGTACTTGAAGGCCTCCGACCACATCGAAATCTCAAACAATTGGAAATTAGACACTATGGTGGTGAGAGATCTTCTTGTTGGCTGCACCGGAATTTGTTACCTAATATAAATAAGCTCCATATTGAAAATTGCCCTAATCTTAAGGAAATACCCTATCTTCCTCTTGCTCTCGAAGAATTGAGATTGGTAGACTTGGGTCTGATCACACTTCCTAGGTTGTGGAATGAAGATTCAAGTGGTGTCATCAAGAGCTCATCCCTCTGGAAGTTACATGTTGAACGGTTCCCACGATTAGCAAGTCTTGAGCAGTGGCTGTTGTCGCCCCACTTTCCAAAAATCAAATCTATCCAAATCATTGATTGTGAAGAACTTATGTCAGTACCTGTAGAAAGTCTTAAGAGTTTTGACCGTCTTGAAAACTTGAATATAAGTAATTGTCCTAAGCTCACCTACACGAGCAAACTCGTTTTACCCCTTTCTATTAAAAGATTTATGCTTGACGCATGGGGTGGTCTTGACGACTCACTTTCCAATTGCCTAAAAAGCCTTACATCTCTCACTGTCATGAAACTATGTAAGTGTCCACACATTGAGTACCTTCCAAGACGGGTATTGGATGATCTAATATCTCTCGAATCTTTGTGTATTTTGGATTGTCCAGCGATAGTCAGGATGGGGGGTTTAGAGGCACTCGCATCTCTCAAAAATCTGACTATCAAAAAATGTGATAGACTTCAAATATGTGAGCCAAATGACAAAGTGAATGGAAAGCTAATGACACTAAAAGAGTTGGAAATTGATGAGACTACTAGTTCCAAGCTATCATTTTTATATTACTTACAGGTTTCCTCCTTTGTACTTGTTATATCAGAATCTGTCGAATTTGTGATGTTTATTGGAGAAGAGGCAGACTGGCTGCAAATCCTCAGATCTGTAGAAAAATTATGGTTTAAAAAATGTACCAATCTTCAATCACTGCCTACTTGGTTGTCTCGTCTGCCTTCCCTAAGAAAGTTATGGATAACTGATTGTCCTAATATTAACTCACCGCTGGACAATGCCTTGCGCACCTCTCTGGGAGATGGCTTATATGTCAACAATTGTGGTCCAATAATCATGGGACAGCCCCAACGACGAAAGCATTGATTACTCTTCAGCATTGATTTAAGAGACTACTAACTGGTACGTTTCATACCACCATTTCTTTACATTAGCTCTTGTTCCTTGTCTTTTACTTCTAACTGCATCTGATGTTGACCAAGTTCTATTTGATTTACTACCTTTGCTCATAGTGTGACTTTCTAGAAATCTGATGACAAATGTTAATCTTTAACTATTTGTGATGTTCTTTCTGCTAACATAAATATAGAGGATGAATGATGTTTTTTGTCCTTCGTTTTTTCCAAGCTGTCTTTTTTTTCTTAAGCCACGTGAAGTCTTGAGTTCTGCTAGATTCAAGCATTATGAGCATCTTGATTTCTTTAGTTATATGTGCCTTTGATCTATGTCACAATTCATGCATATGAATTAATTGTTATCTTCTTGCTTGGTTTGCTTTTGCTACCTCTGATTTGCTCCTCTCATCTTTTTTTTTTTTTTTTTTTTAATTTAGCATCTTTCCTTACTTGATATGAAACTAGTTAGATGGTTAGCGTAGCTAGAGTTATTCAAGATAATAGCTGATTTTGACACACCAGTGTCTTCTTACTACTACATTTTACAAAATACGATACTTAAACAATAAGAAAGATCATTGGTGTTTTTAGCACGAGATTAGTTTTTTGACAACAATTCTTATTTTAGAGTGAAGTTTGTCTCTTTAGATAGTATTTGTACCTAATGATATTCAGCAAACCACCACCATCGTTTCGTTTTCGTGAAGCACCAATCTTTTTCAGGTATCTAGAAGGTAGGATTTTCATATATGTATAATTTCAAGAGATTTATATGAACTTGGGCCAAAGAACAATTTGCTTTTCATCAATGTAAGCCATGCTACTGTTGGGTGACTACCTAATGTTTCTTTTTTTTCGACAGATATAACTAAATAAACTGAAACACATTTATTTAAGCGACCTTTCAATAGTTTCCAACTGCTACAAATTACAAAATGCTACATAAAATGGATCATTTGGTTTAAAAGAAATAATACATCACAAGTAGAATGGCCAAATGAGTCAAGTCCGCGTCATATTTTGCTCAGTCGAGTGAGTCTAGTACGAAATGAACGGAGCATGATACCTGCACCATGCCCAAGTAACCAAAAACCAAGTTTAGCAGGCCTGGAGCTTGATCAAGCTTGACTTTATAAGATTTGAAGTACTAGTGCTTTGTTTCGAGTTATCTAGCAAGTGGGATTAATTGTGTCTCGACTAGAAACCAGGGTCACTTCAAATTTTACTCTCTGTTAGTCAAGCTTGATACTGAATGCCTATATTGATAATCAATTCTATTAACCTTGAATTTTGAACACAGCTGGATGTGATCAACCTCAGCCCGCAAGAAATTTTATCTAAGCACGGCAATTAGCAGTATTCATCTCAATGAAATCCATGCCATATAACTTCTCTCTGTTTTCCTTTTGTCATGGCAAATAATTTATTCTCCTTTTCGAGAGATCTGGGCTTCGATAACAAGCGGTCCAATTTGAGTCAGTTGTTGGCTGCGGCTAGGTCTCTTCGAGAGATCTGGGCTACCTGTTGTCGTTAGTCACTATTATCTTAGTCGTTTTTTTTTTTTTTTTCCTCTTGAGGCCCGGCTGCCTCACTATTTTGCTTAGTTCAAGGTCATTTGAATGAAGCGGTAGCATGCTACCTTCTGTCAAAAATTTATTCTCCTTTTCTGCTCGTCTGTTTGGAGATGGCAATTGTGGACCCATCTGATATAGAGCGTGCCATATAGATGTTTGTGAGGTGATGGAAGTATGTCTTCTTTTCCCTGAAGAGAACAAATTGAAGATTAATGTTTGCCAATTTTTGTGAAATCTGAGTGTCAGCTTGAAAATTTTCATACTTAATGTGCTTTGCATGCTTGACTATACGAGATGTTGCATCTGTATAACCCTACATAATTATCAATTTACTTATGTACAGTTGGATAATTATAATTTTCATATATGCTCTTGAAAAACTCTGTTTATTTGCATATATACCTCTACAAAAATCAGTCTTTCTTATATATCCTTCAAAAGGATCAGTTTCTTATACAAAATGCCTCTTGGTGAAAAACATTTTATTCAACTTAACTTTATTGTCTCTTGGTGGCAGACTTTCTGTGGTATGTTTGACACCACTCTTCATCTATATAATGTTTCACTCGTCTCGCACATCCAACTACATTATATGCTGTGCTATCCTATCAAATTTTATTACTTCGGTTGATGACAGATTGCGTTGTCTGGAACTGTGATGAAAAATCTCATTCATGATTACTGCTTTTTGTGCTCTTCTACAAATTTCCTTGATTATGTAGCACTTCTATTTTATTTTTTTGTACAAAGTACCTTTTATTAAGCAGTACATGACATGTGAAAATCTAGGATTTTGTATATTTCAAACTAGCTTTCGTATATTTTGAAGTTACAGCATAATTTGGAAATGTTGTTCCACTGGACTTCAATATTCCATGAAAGTTTGTAGCATGGTGACTGAGGAAGTCAAAAATTTCGTTTTTAAAAGAAGTAATGTCTCAAATGTAATGAAGATCCCAGAACTCTTTGTGGAAAGAATCTTTTGCGCTTCCAATTACTGTTTGATTTTAGTATTTTTATTTGAATTATATTGCAAGACACCAATTAATTTCCTTTTTTAAAAAATGAAGGTTTCTCTGTCAAGGCTATTCTAGGAAACAAATTCAAGTATAAAGTGTACAAGCGCTTTTGTTTGCTCTGCAGTCATTTCTTTTGCAGTCATTTCTTTTGGCGTTTCGATGTGGGGCATTATAGTGTTTCTTGTAATATTGCAGGTTCTCCATCTGACTCCAAGTTTTCCATCTTACTCCAAGTTATCTTGTGTAGTTTCTCCTTTGTTTTCATTCATTAGTTAATCATGTAAGAAGATAATATAATGCATTTTGTTTACCAGGTGAGCTGTAATTTGACTCTCTTGTATTGTTTACTGTGGTTGTTAGTGCTAACAAATTAAAGCTACACTAGGTAACTTGTCAAAATAGTATGACGAGTAAAAATCGCCTGATACTCTTGAATAATGCAAGTGAGCAAGATCGATAGAAACCAAAAGATACTAACAAAGAAGCACCCTCTACTGTGTTACTCAAAAGATCGATTTGATGGGAATTAGCCTAACCAGCTTGGCTTCTGCTGGTCTTTTTAATTCACATTTCAAGTTTGTAGCATTTACTTTTATTTTGTTCCCTTAGGGCACCTGTCTTTTCCAGGTATCTATCTAGCTGGTACAATTCTTGTGCTATTTAGATCTACTTAGATCTTGAAGAGTTTTTGTTATTTTTGATAACCGTCTTATTTGGGTCTTTCTAAGTTTGAGAGCATTCTAATTTTGAGACCTGCTAACTTTTTAGTTTAAGATGTTAATTTCTTTTTTCATAAAATATATTCAGCATGAGCTCCTGAGAATTGCTATCTGCTATGAATGACATTTTGTTAAATGAAAGCGAGAGGGAGGACTTTTTAGTTTGGTTCTTTGTTCTTATAGTATGTTTTAATCTTCTGTTTTCCCCTAATTTTCTACTGCGTTTGCTGTTATATCTCTGGTTCCTTTGTTCTTCGTTTGTATCAGTATTCTTTTTCCCTTCTCTTGTGATCTAACTTTAGATTATTTTTTGTTATGCGAACAGTTTGTGCACTGGCATTGACGTATGTGATGGGGCAAAGATACCTTGAAACTTCAAAGATAATGCCTGCTGGAGTTGTTGCTGCTCTCAGGTCTTCTTTATTCTTCTTTACTTTATTCTTCTTTACAGTACGCACTTAAGTTCAGTGGTACAGTCTGCACATACCGAAAGATGACGAACTGTAGAGGGCATTGCGTGATGGCATTTTCCTTGCAGCATGAAGCATTCCTCCTTGGAAATCAAGTATGCCAGTTCATGCATCAAATCAGGGATTATATATTGCCGAAGGTCCCACTGAGTATTCTCAAAGAAATGCCGGTCTATCAAGACTTGAAAATATTCGGTTCCTATATCTTCCATTTGTGCATTTTCTTGAGGTGCAATGAAGTCTTGCGCCGCCCAAACACCAAACAGTTCACGTTGATCGAATGGATACTCTTTGGGAAAGATGGAACAAAATGAGAAACATTGCTTTAGGTGGCCTGGCAGATATTCATAGCTCGATGGAAGGGGCTCCATAATACCATCCCGTTGTGATTCCCACATTTCTTTATTCATGATCCGCCGCCAGTCCCTATTCAACCGGCTCAACCGACCTGCTAGAGATATCGCAGCCGATGGCGATCCCTTCAACTTGGCAATCATATTTGTATCAACGGCCTCTATATCAGAAGAAACTGCCAAGTCCTCAGGACCAAACACGCGCGACTTGAGGATATTCCAGCAATCATCATTAGACACACCCTGTAGATGCATTGATTTCATTGTGCCTATTACGTTGGCAACTCTTCGAGAGCGAGTAGTCACCAAGACCATGCTTCCTTGGCGTTCGTGCCTTAACGGGGCACAAAGCATCCGCCAATCCTCACTATCATCCTCCATCCTTACATCATCAAGTACAAGTAGTAACCTTCGCGACATCAACTTTTTCTTCAAAATCATTTGAAGAGAGTCCAAGCTAAGATCAGTCTGCATCTCACCGGTAGCACTCTCTATCATCTTCTTAGTCAGAAGTTTCACATTAAAGGGGCGAGAGACATACACCCACATTTTCAAATTAAAATGTTCACTCATCCTCGGATCGTTGTAGACATACTGAGCCAAAGTGGTCTTCCCTACTCCAACCGCGCCGATTATAGGCATAACAGAGAAGACAGCATTGCCGGATCCAGACAGCAGCTGTTTTACAACAGTCTCCTTCTCATCTTCCCTGCCAAACACCATAGGCACGGTCAAGAAGGAGCTCGTCTCCCTCTCCCTCTCGACAGGCAGCATATGGTCACGTTCTGAATTCAGAAAGTCGTGCAGTTCTTTCGCAGTTCGATCCACTCGTCATTTCGAAGTGACGAGTAGGATGTAGTGTATTAGTGTAAGATGTACACCCCATGCGTATATCAATACGAAAAGGAAAAATAATAAACGATTTACGAGTAGTATATTTAGGTACACTCAAAAATTATTTAGATTAAACTAAATTATACTTTCGTTCTCAAATTTTAATTTATTATAATTATTATAATTAAGTATTTTCGTCATATTAAATTGACTAAATAATTATGAGCCACATATATGAAAATAATATAACAATATTATAACTAATAATATAGTAAAAAAAATATTATTGCAATATCGTATTAGTAAAATATTAATATTAAGTCGACTAAATAATATAAGGAGTATAATTTAGTCTTCAATTTTTCACTTCATTCTACTTCTTTGTTTTAAGAAATTGGAAAAAAAAAAAATTAAAACCATTCCATGTCATTGTCATAAATAGTAATTTATTAACCTATCATTTTCATTGAACTACCAATAAAAATGACACTCAATATAAAAAGGGAAATTAATTAACCTATCATTTTCTCAAAACTACCCATAAATGGATATTTTATCCTTTTGTAACTAACATACAAAAAACCATTCAAATGAAAAAAAAAAATATCACATCAGTTGGATCACAAGTATTATGTAATCTTATGATTAGTTTAATATATATATATATATATATATATATATATATATATATATATATATATATATATGTGAGATAATTGCACCATTGGTCTTTAACCTTTACTTTGTTGTGAAAAAAAGTTACAATTTTTTTTTTTTTTTTTTTTTTTTTTTTTTTTTTTTTTTTTTTGTATTATTAAAAGCACTAACGACTCCAGCACATTATCGTATAAGTACCAAATCGAAAAATATATAATCAATTTACTTAAAGCACACAATTGTGATTCGGCCCAACTAATCTCATATCACTTCGAACATGATTCAATCCAATGTGATATCCCGCCACATGTGGCCAAGATGGTAGCCTTTTTAAGCCAACAATTCCTCTCCCAACACTTGAAAAAATTCGCCGCAACACCTAGGAAAATTCGCAGTGCGGTGACCTCTGACTCTGATACCACTTATCGGATCGTTAGGAAAATTCGCAGTCCGATGACCTCTGACTCTGATACTACTTATCGAATCGTTGACGCTAATTATTAATCCCAAAAACTCGAGAGGTTAAAAATATACAACTAGTTCACTTAAAGCACATGAATACAGCATCCACATGTCTCAATTATAACTCAGTCCACTCAGCCTAAAGCGCACAGATACAGCGTCCACATATCTCAATTATAACTCAGCTCCGACCTCCCGTCATTTTGAACGTGACTCGACCCAACTTGACCTTCCATCACAGCGTAAGATGCTGATTCCTTTAAGCCAACAAACAATATTTACTTACATGACCGCGAGAGAATTCGTTAAGAAAATTAATTAACAAAAAGAAAAGTTAAAAACCTAATTGCAAACATTAAAAAGTTTATTCCATCTTAGTATTCCAATCAGGGACTACACAAAAAGGATTGCATAAAATTGCAGCTCTCCTTAAAAGCCTACCCACTATATTTCAAAAAAATAGATATAAAAACAAAGATCAAATAAATGACTAAGAAATTCGCAGCCGCGGTAAATAAAAAAAACTTATATACTACAAATTTTAAACCGCAGCCCGCGAATTTCGTCGTGATTCCGATAAAATCAAACGGAAGAAAAAGAGAAAGAAATTAACTAAAGTGATGATCTAAATCTTATTCTCTCTGGCTATGTTCTTCAATGGTTGGTGTACTTGGCTTCATATCTTTCTCATCAATAGAGATCTTGTTCTCAAATCCTTATTTCCACATTATTACTTTCGACGATTTGGATAACTTGGGAAAAGTTATCGGAGATCTGGTTGACGGCGTCGGTGCAAACTGCTTCGCGCTTCTGCTTCTGCTTCTGCTTATTCTCCAGAATGGCCTTTTCCCTCTCCTCGTAGAAACCGAAGTCGTCGAGAACCGACACCGCAGCTTCGTGATTCTTGAAGATGCTCAGCATCTCTAAACCTTGCTTCAGATTCACCTGCAAGTGTTTTATTTTTTATTTTTTATTTTTTTTTTGTGCGCATTGGTTAACTGAACAAACTAAAAGAACAAAAGAATGTTTCAACATTTTTTTTTGAGAGAGAAAGGCAGCATGCTGCCGCTTCATTCATGGCGTAAGTGAATTCAGCAACTGGACAGCCGGTATCTACAGTAGAGCAGCCGGGCCCTTAAAAAAAAAATAATAATAAAATAAAATACCGAACCCACAGAACCTGGTCCAGTACGAGCGGGAGAGTCTGATTTCGGCCAGGATCACACCTAGGCTACGATTCTGATTTCAACATTTTTGACGAACCATTTTGCGTATTTCGAAACCGGTGCCTGAACTTCGATTCAAGTAGTATATATTTTCACAATCTAAGTAAATTCTAATGAGATTCGACAAAACTATAAAAGAAAGTTTCTGACCTGAAAAGGAAATATAAGATCAGATGGTAAAATCAAAATTTTTAAAGCTCTAAAGGGGGGGTGGTTGTTTGGTTTTCTTGAAATTCCGTGGAAAACATCCTTTTGGACGGTTTTCATTTTCCGGATGAAAAGATTCGGAAAACAAAAACACGAAACCTGGAAGGAAAAGTATTATCTGAGACATTTTCGGGGAACCAAACGCAGGTCAAATACATTTTTTACTTTAGAGAAATGCAACACAATAGGGCTAGAAGAGAAAGGATTTTACCTCCTGGGTGTCTCTGCTGTTGCTTACGGGCTTATTATCATTGTTTTCGAGAACGATATGGCGAAAGAGATTGTTCGGTACGTCTTTTACGATTTGCCATTTAACTGGGAAACACCCACTCCACCTATTCTGTTGCCAAAATTCCACGCTCTTCTCGAAGTCGACGGGCCCGATCATCTCAGCCACCCCGCAGAAATGCCCGCTGGCGTTTACCTGTTCGCGACCGATGCAGGTCACAACAATAACTCGAATTAGTAGAATAATTAGGTCTTAGTCAAGGTTTGAAGTATCCATCGGCACGGGCCGTATCTACCGTGCCAACAAGATACCGGCACGATACAGCTCCCGTGCCGATGACACAGTTCAAAACCCTTTTTTCTTAAAATTACTAAGTAATTTTCTTAATAAAATTTAAAATATTTGATAAAGATACATAATAAGCAATTAAAAAATTTTGTTGCTAAAGAAATTAAACATTTCATGCCATTATGTGTCGGCACGCATGTATTTTTTGTAACCGGCGCTCATCGGCACGGTTCGTGCCGGCAAATTTTCGACACGATCCTGTGCCACAGCACTTAAATCCTTGGTCTTAGTAAAGGCCATTTCGAGGAGGGGAGAAAAAAGCTGTTTAAATTTATAATGTTTTGTTCGTCGATGTAACTTAAGCCCTAACCACAAAAAATAGTTCAAAAATATGTAAATTTATGCACAACTTAAAGCCACTTCTCGATTCGGTTGTGCATTGCACCTTGCAAATTCGAGAAAAAGGCTTTTTCCCTCTTTTTTTTCTTTTTTTAAGACAATATTTGATACGGCAAAAACTTCTGTCTAAGAATTTAAGTGCCCATCGGCACGAGCCGTACCTGCCGACAATAATTGCGTGTCAGGACACAAGTATTTTTATGAACTGCATATATCGGCACAACACGCGACATGCCGTGCCACGGCACTTAAATGCTTGCTTCTGTCGCAGACACGTTTCGAGATAAAAGGAAAGAGATAAAGAAACTTGAGATTTACCGAAAAGAACAAGAAAACCGGGCATGGATTTTCTCTCTCCTTCGCTCCGCGATAAGCAGAATCCAACTTCTTATTCCCGCTTGGCGTGCTAGCCCAAACGCCATACTTAATGGACTTGTGGATATTATCCTCACTAAAAGATTTAATGACGAAAAACATGGCAACCTCATTCTCCGTAATGAATAACTCGCGAGAAAGCCCTAAATAAGACTCTTCATTTTTAGTCTCGAGCAAAGTGTCCTCTTTCGTAGCTTGCTTCTTCGGCCTAGAAGCTCGCGGGCCTCGGTTTTGCTCATGGAGAACGTCTTGACACCCGTTGCAGCTCATCGGAGGAGCACTTTCCTTTTCCTGCTTCTTGCATTTGCTAGCGGGAGCCAATCTTCTATTATTATCGCCGAAGTTTGGACCGGGCTCCTCATACGAATGCGGTGCGTCATAGGAACCAAAGGGTCTTTGATTCTGAGAAGTTATAAAGTAAAACGAAGTACATCGCAAAGTTAAGGCCTAGAAGATAATTGGCACTAAAATCACGAAAAGTGAAAGATTAGATACTAAACTCAGAAACTAACTCGCATTGTCGATGCAAATTTTTTACTGAAATAATAATTGGCCAGAGCTAAAGAGTAAATGAATTTGCAAATTGGTCGATTAAATTTCCAAACTGATTCACTGAAAATATGCAAAGTTTCTCATCAATTTCCAACTCTTTTAGTGTCATTAGCTTTCCATCCACTTTGTCATTTGGCACACATATTTGAAGTCTATCACATTTTTTGATAGTCAGATTTTTGAGAGATGCGAGTGCCTCTAAACCCCCCATCCTGATTATCGCTGGACAATCCAAAATACACAAAGATTCGAGAGATATTAGATCATCCAATACCCGTCTTGGAAGGTACTCAATGTGTGGACACTTACATAATTGAGATGAAGCGGAATGTAAAAAAAGATTAGAATCATACCATTGCATAAGGTACAGGTATGGTGCCAATAGGTTGAGGAGGAGCAGTCAGCGGAGAGAATGGATTTACAGAACCTGACCCATCTTGCGATAACCAGTCTGACAGAAAAAACCAGACAAAAAATAAATAAAAATTCATATCGGGAACCCTGAAATAGCAAAAAAAAAACCCTATATTCGGCAGGTTGGCGTGGGGACTAGTTACAAATTTAGTCCATGAAATTTGACTCGCATTCCAATTTCGTCCTTCGACCTTCACTTGTAACAATTTAATTTAATCCTCGAATTTCAACTTGGAATGTGGTTTTCAACATTTTTGGCGATGAAAAAGATTTAACGAGAATAATAAGGAAAAGCTACTTCCACCAAAAAGTACCATAGGATAGAGGACAACCAGTAATTTGCCGAAATAATAAGCTACTCGAGTTCGATGAATCGGGAGCAAAAGGCACTCGCGGATCAACTGGCGGATTTGCATCGCAATCCCATAGCAAAGCTGGATAACTCAGATACGGCACGGCAGGCGGAATTGGTGGTTGTTGCTGGTAGTAAGTGCCTGAGAATGGGATATTCTGCGCGGAATAAGGGTGAATATCTCCATTAACCGGAGGAAGAGGTGGCATAACCGGAGAATAGGGGGGGGCCGTAAGGGATATGGGGACTGTACCCGTATCCGGTGTGGAACATAAACGGCGAATTCTCGTTGTAGGAACCCTAAAATAGCTTTTCTCACCAAGAATTTGAACGAAAGAAAGAGCGGGAAAAACAAAAAAGGAGGTGATATTTACATTAGGTCCGACTTCCAAGCCTTCGGCGTACAAATTATGGGGATAATCTTCGCACCCTACGCCAGAAAAAGAAAAATGAGGATAATGCATGTGCAAATACAAACAGATGAGAACAAAGACGGTACAGATATATGCGAAAACCAAACTATTTCGTCAAATTCTTCTTTCTCATAATTTGAATTTGAATGCAAGGAGACGGTAAACTATAATCAGCTATAACATGATAAATCTAAACAAAAAAGCGAAGAAAAAACTATAGTTATGCGAAAGAAACAATGGAGGATTTATGCGAGAAAGAGATCTTCTACAATTTTCTTATATACATGCACGCACATACAAATACATACAAAAACTAACCTCCATAGAGGAACATTTGCGGCTGAGGTGCGTAAATATTCGGTGGGCAGGCGACGGCGCCATTTGTATATCCAAAATGATATTGGGCATCTCTTGATAGATCACTGGGAATCATAGCCTTGACATACGATTACGAATACACACAATTCGCATCAAAAGATGTAAAAGCAAAATAATAAGAAAACTAAAGTTAAAGAGAGTAATTGCCTGCTCTTTACAATTCTCGGCAGCGGTGTGTTCCTGCTCGCTTTCTACTCTCGACGGCTCCAGCGCCTGCATCGAGTCTAGAGCAGAAGGAAGATCAGTTCATGTTCTCAAACAAAATAAAGCACAAGTAATTTCAATGTCTAATAGAAAGGTAATCATCCAAATAAATCACTATATGCGCATTTACAAGAGAGATCTATATCCTTCAGCACTTTTGCATGAAGTGGCCGATCTCAAGACTCAAAACCTGCAACCATGCAGTCTAATTGTAAAGTCTTACTCGATCTTACGTAATTTATCTGAGGCCTGGTTTTGGGAATGCGGCTACTAAACTCACCTGCTTTGATGCTTCAGAGTCTCTGAAACATCTTTGAACGCACTTTGAAGTCCACTTCCACCAATACTATATAAAATGGCGATTTAAGCCGCTATCAGAAAAGCATTCTGCTAAGGGCCAGATTGGTATTGAAGCTCATCTAATGCTAGTTGGCAAAATGGAGTTGAGGTAAGAATACAGAAAATTATAGTATGCGAAACACGATATTACGTACAAAACAAACAAAGTATTTTTTTTTTATCGTACTTTCTTACTTCTTGTAAAGTATTTTTTCGTAATCCCAAACAGAGCCCGCAGGAGTAAAACTCTGGGCCTGTTTGGATTCGGTATAGAACCGAAAATAGGAGGGATATCCCTCTTATTCTTCCAAACGCATCAAGAATCAATTGGTAAAGCTTGTTCAGGCACAACTAGAATAAGTGAGAATTACTGTTCTCACTCTTCCCAACCCCTCTCTTACATTTTTCTTAAATACCCTCCTACGTCTACCGAGGCATCATCTCTCACCTCATTATTACATAATAAAATTTGAAGGCAAAAGGATAATTTTCTCTAATTAAAACTCTTTATTCCTCTTATTCCTCATTCTCATACCAAACACAAAATCTCTTATCCCTGGAACCATCCCAAACGCTTTTTTACACTAGTTCCGTACTTTATGCTTATTCCTGGAATAGCTAGTTCTGTCTTATCCCATTACCAAACGGGCCAGCACTTTTAGATCTTTCAAGAACTCTAAAGCATCAAAACGAATGTGTTCAAATCACTCCATTCCCAAACTAGGTACACTATCAATTGATCAATCTATCAATATATATATATTAAAAAATAAATACCCATTAAAACCATTCCTATCCTATTCTTACTAACCACTATTATTTTAACTCTACACATTTTCATCCAAAGGACAAGAATTCACAAGCATCAAAAAAAATATATAAGCTCGATTATATATATAGTTCGATTACTATGTTATTGATAGCATCAAGTATTTTATGCTACTAAATTTTCTGTTGTTTGATCTCCTGCTTTAATTATTTTCATTTGTTAGATCACTTGAATAAAAAACTTAATAACATCAATAACTCAGTGCTATAATAGTATAGTTCTTTATATATAAAGAGAATTCAGCTATTACGCTATTGGTGCTGGTAAGTTTTAGGGTTTAGGATCTAGATCTATCATTTTTGACTAATTTTATTTTTTATTTCGTCGACCACCCACTAAATTTAAAAATTTTACTATCATTCTATCCGCACATCCTTTCATCTAAAAATCTATAATAATAATAATAATAATAATAATAATAATAATGACCTGTACTTTTGAAAGCATAGTACCTCAATTATATATAACATCAAGAACAAAAGAAACCATCAAAAAGGAGGCTTTTTTGCACGAATCTCAACAACGCCTCAATTGAACCTCGCACGAAGCGCATCAAAATCGCGCCTTTCGCACCCTCACAAAAAAAAAAAAAAAAAAAAAGCCCTCAAATGGCCACCACATCAATCAAATCCCCAAAAGGGAAAAAAAAAAATCCGTAAAAAGAATCTAATTGAGGAGCGAATCCTCACCTATTTGATCCGCCGCGCGGGGTGACGCCGTCATGATCGGCGCAGATCACGAAAGTCGGCGACTTGTTCCTGAAACTTCTCTAGAAGTCGGCGTCGGCTTCTTTTTTTTTTTTTTTTTTTTTTTCCTCTCTCACTCTATAATATATAATATATAATATAATATTATTTATTTATATATATAAAGAGAGAGAGATTAATTAAGAGGTGGAATTGTTTTGAGAAACGGATGCGGTTTTTAATATAACTTAAATATTTATTTACTTACATCTTATTTATAATATAATTATTATTATTATAATAATAATGTTTGATTTGATAACGTATAATATAAATAATAATATAAAAGGTTAATTGCGTACGGTTCTTCGTAAATATATGGAATAGTAGATATATTTAATTTTTTATATTTATTTTTCATACTTATTTTTTTAAAATTTCTAAGTTATTCATATATATTCCTCCGATTTATTACCGTTAGTTCATTATTTAACAGATTATATGTTAAATAATAATTTTATTCTTTTAAAAATATTTTTCTAAAAATTTCAACCGGTAAAATAATACAAAATTATCTGAAAAGATAAAAAAATAAATTTACCTTACTAACTAAGTAATATAAAGTATTTAATCTATGTTTGACTAAATTTTTCTAGTAGAAACATACGATAGAAATATATATTAATCCTAATATAAATATATAAACGAAAATAAGTTTTTTTAATTTGCGATCTAGTCCTTGTACTTTCCCACTGTCGTATTTTTGTACCTGAATAGACCCCCGGAACCCTCGCCAAATTAGGAATGCTAATGAATACGGATACCTAAACTTTATATCCGAATCGAATATAGAGTTTGTTTGTACCCGATCCACCCCTAATTTAAATTTAATATAATATATTTTAAAATATAATAAAAAAATATTTATTTCAAATTTTTCATGAGATTCAAATTTGAATATGAATTTTTAAAATCTATCAAATTCGATTTCATGTTCAGATTTTGGATTCAACTCAAAATTTAAACATAAATTTATCAAAATTAAATTATAATTTTAAATTTGATTTGCATTATAGGAATTTCGAATCCTGTGAACCAAACCAATCCTCTTTTGTAAAAAAAAAAAATTAAAAAAAAAAGTACAAAAATAGTGAAAAAATTACATCATTTTGAATCTGTTTTGTATCAGGCTGAGATGTGATCACTGAGTCTGCGACCGCTTGTTTCGACAGGAAAAAATGCAACAGCAACACCGGAGAGGGACATTACGAGCTCGATCGCGAGAACCGCAGCCGTCTGATGGCAGTTATGGACCAGGCCGACGGCCACGATGGGGCACAAGATCCCGCCGAACCTCGAGAGCGAGCTCGCGACTCCGACCCCGGTTGCCCTAACCGAGGTAGGGTATATCTAAGAAAGGGAAAGTTAAAAAAGAAGTTACCGTTTGAGTGGAGCTGTTCAAAAAAGCACTTATAATTCAAAAAGCGTCTGCTTTTGTCGCGCTTTTAGGAGCATATTTGGCCTAGTTTTTCTACTCTAAAAAGCAGAAGCTTCTAGAAACAAGCATAAATAATGTTTTAACATGTCAACACGGATTTTAAAACTTTCCGACTTTACGGGTCGAACCGAATCGGGCAACGTATTGGGTCATAGTCCGACCACTTCAACTCGCCGGTTCGGCCCAGTTTTTAAACATCTGGTTAAAATGAACTTTCGAACCCCAAAAGTAAAGTCGAAGAGATTTAAAAAAAATAAAGTCGTTCGAATAGTACTCGAGCAGAAGCTTCGATTGTGCCAAACAAGCCCTAAGCTGGAAGTAAAGTGCTTTTGAATCTAGAAAAATATGTCGCGTGTATGGTTTAGGGTTTAGGGTTTAGGATTTAGGGGTTTAGGGTTAATAGAGCAGTAAAAAGTAATGACACAAGAACAGCAGAATTTCAACTTATCTTTTCCGTAAAAGAAAAAAAAGAAGAGAGAAAAAACTGACCTCGGGAGCATAAATGTGTAAGATGGTGAAACTTGCCGAGATACAACTCCGAGCACCAAATAAGAGCAGCGTCGTTTGTACTTCGCTCTGCGGGATTACAAGCGGGAGTAAGAAAAAGCAGCTCGTGAAAAGCACATAAGACATCGAACGCTTGCGACCGATCTTGTCCACGATAACAGCCGACAAAAGAAGCCCCGGAACCTCTGGAAAAAGAAAAGAAAACAAAAAAAAAGCACTTTAGTTCAATTTAACGCAAATGATGTATCGGAATCCATCACTCTGACAAAAGGAATGGTGCGGCAGATGATTCAGCTGGCATGTCGCCTCAAGAACGACTACGAATTGGGAATTGGTGAAAAGTTATAGAAGTATTAAATCAATATATAACTTTACCGCCAAAGCTAGTGATGAACACGTTCTTGTAGAGGGCGACTTCGTTCTTATGGCTCAACGGTATCTCTTCTGAGCCGCATTTCCTATTTCCGTTACTTAATTCAGAGGTCAATAAAACGACAGCGTAGTACGAAAACGCCTGCCCGAAGAAAACCATCCAAAGTAGGAGGGTCGATCTGATCAAGTTCGGCGATAAAAGAGTCAGAATCGCATTAAATCCCCCGATTTCGGTATCCATCGAGTGATCAACACCGTCGCTCTTCCTATTTGCAATCAATTTCACAGCATCCGATGAATCGGTGATATCGTCGAGATCGGCGCTCTTGCGATGAGAAATAAGATAGCCCGAAGGGAGAGACACGCGGTTTATTCTCGCCATCCTTTCCAAAACATGCATTGCGTCGGCCGTTTTGCCTTTCATGCACAGATATCGAGGTGACTCGAGGGTGATCGGATAGAACAAAAGAAGGGCAAAGGACGGCAAGGATGAGAAGGCCAGAAGCCATCTCCAGCCGAATATTGGCATCACAGACTGCACATTCGAACAACGAAAATGTCAAAAGAGGTATAACAATCTTTTGACATGCACGCCCTTCCAAGGTGCGACATTTTTATTCGTAGCAATCTTACTTTGTTTCCATTTATTTCCTACTTCAAAAGTGCGGAAAAATCAGCGTTAAGTGCCATAGTTCCAGATAAGTGAGATATATATTTCTGATTTGCCTGGTAGGGTTGGTGATTTTATTTTGCATAGATATCTCTGTCCAATTTGATGGAGAAAATAATGGGAAGTATAAGATTGCAGCACGAATACAAAGATTACGGACTTAAGTTTTTAGGGCAACTAAAAGGTTTAGCTCTAAACTGAAACCTCGTGAAAAAGATAGCGAACCCCAAAGCAAATTTACAGGAAAAGAGAACAAGTGTACTCTTAGAGAATAGACATACCCAAGCGAGAGAAGCCTCTAAGATCGTGCCGACACTCCAAAATGCCGAAAAGACGACCATCCAAGTTCCTCTGTTCGGAGCAGGAACGAACTCAAGAAACCACGAAGCGAGCACATGGCCGCCTCCCAATCCGACGCCGACCATGAATCTTAGAAAAATCAAAGATAAATAATTTGGAGCGAAAGCGCTTAGAAAACCAGCCACACCAGTCACCAGCGCTGTGAAGTTGAATCCCACCCTGTAAAAGTATTCACAAGAAGTTACATTCTATACAGAATTCACGGCGATTAGCAAGAATAATATGCAGTACTTGCATACAATTTCTCAAAAGACGGCTCACAAAAAGCATGATCTTCTTAGATGAGCAAAAAAAAAAAAAAAAATTATAGAAGCCTCCCAACAACAATCATTCTCGACGAAAATGTTGTTTGGTTGCAGAAACTTCGCTTTAATGGTTTCAGAAAGAGTTGCGGATTCACTGGAAAGTTGCAAAACATGCTTTTCGTGGGGTTCAGATCCAAAAAAAACAAAAAAAGAAGTTTAGATTCTTGTATTGGGTCTGAAACTAGAAATCATAACTCGAGAATGAAAATAAAAAAGTTTAGAAAAAAAAGAAAAGGAAAGGCGGATGAATATGAGAATTTTGAAGGTTACAAGGAAGGACCTGCCTTCTTCCATAGTTATCCGAAACTATACCCCACGAATACGCCCCCACAAGCATCCCAATAAAGACGACACTCGAGATGAGGCTCTCTTCGTGAGGAGAGAGCTCCCACTCCGTTTGAACCGACGGCCCCACAAACGACAAAAGCATCATTTCCATTGCTTCCGAAATCTTACCCATTCCCGAGTAAGCGAGCACAAAGGCTTGGAACTTTCCGAACCCCATAGATGAGAGCGCATCGTCGACAGTGTAAGTAGATTTAGCATCTCCCATCTGAAAGAACCATAATAATAACACGAGAGTTATTATATCGCACTAAGCCTACATTTGCGCTTTTTAATCAAATTTATTCATCAAACTTTGGGATTCCAATGCTAATGTTGAAAAAATAAAAAGAGACCAACGAACCAAGAAATCAGCGAGAAATTGACAAAGTTACGAGGGTTTTCTTTTTTCCACACTTTACGCACATCAACGTTTTCTACGTATATTTCTTCTTTTGCTCCTTCGAGATCGCTTCGCAACCTCTCTTTCTCTTTAAAATTACCAATTGGGATTAACCATGCGCATTTCGCTATCTCGTGGACTCGTTCGTAGCGTTTTAACTACTCCATGGTTGATTACATAGTAAAGCGCTCGCATTAACAACATATTAGAAATGGCATAAAATGCATAAAGGGGCGAAAAACCACGGGAGAGTTAAGCGCAACAAACGAAACCGCAAGGAAGTGAATTGCAAATGCGCTAAACCACACATTGCAATTGCAAAGTACATATTGGAATTGTGTTACTAGTGGGAAAGTAAAACCTAAACACGATTTAGAGCATTTGATCCCAACGAAAACCCTAAATTGGTATTCAACTTGTGAGAGCGGATCTATAATTGATCTATTATTTGCACTTTTTACATGAAATTTTAACAAGTAAATGCCACATTATAAAAATATTCCACAAACAATCCAAAAATAATAATAATCACAAATTCTCAGAGTTCATGAAGTAGAACATCCAACCCCCCACAAAACCCTAATCCCCATTCGCCAATCAAACGTTAACCTATTCTTTGCACTCTTTACATGAAACTTTCGCAAAAAAAAACCCTAATTTGAGCACCGAATTAGCTAAAAAAGAGTTCAAATTATTAAAAAAATAATAATAATCAAATCAAATACTGTAAAAATAGAGAAAGATGATTAGAACAAACCATTGCTAATAATCCCCCAAAACCCTAATCCCCATTCGCCAATCAAATGTTAACCTATTCTTTGCACTCTTTACATGAAATTTTAGCAAAAAAACCCTAATTTGAGCACCGAATTAGCTAAAAAAGAGTTCAAATTATTAAAAAAATAATAATAATCAAATCAAATACTGTAAAAATAGAGAAAGATGATTAGAACAAACCATTGCTAATAATCCCCCAAAACCCTAATCCCCATTCTCCAATCAAATGTTAACCTATTCTTTGCACTCTTTACATGAAATTTTAGCAAAAAAACCCTAATTTGAGCACCGAATTAGCTAAAAAAGAGTTCAAATTATTAAAATAATAATAATAATCAAATCAAATACTGTAAAAATAGAGAAAGATGATTGGAGCAAACCATTGCTAATAATCCCCCAAAACCCTAATCCCCATTCGCCAATCAAATGTTAACCTATTCTTTGCACTCTTTACATGAAATTTTAGCAAAAAAACCCTAATTTGAGCACCGAATTAGCTAAAAAAGAGTTCAAATTATGAAAAATAATAATAATCAAATCAAATACTGTAAAAAATAGAGAAAGATGATTGGAAATTTGGAACAAACCATTGCTAATAATCCCCGACGCTTCTCCTCTTTATTTATTCAATTTTGGGCCGAAAAATTGGGGTAAATTCGCAGGAAAATGGTGAAATTATTTGGAAAAATTAGATCATAAAAGGAAAAAAAGAAAAGTGGGGGAAAGGGATTCACATAATCGTGGAATTTGATCGGACTACTCGTTGGCGCAAAAAGAGATTCACAAAAAAAGTGCGACGACCCTTCTTTGTAAAATTTTCCGAAGCCCCCTCAACTGTTGCACCCTGTAAAATAGACCCCTTTATATTTACGTAGTAAACAAAGGACAACAAAATCGATAATGTTTTTGTTTAACGATGCAACTAATCCAAATTATTTAAATTTTTGATAATTTTTTTATATTATTTAGATAAAATTTGATAATTTTGATCATGAATTTAAAAAATTTAACATTTAATTTTCGTAAAGTAATTTTGATTATGAATTTAATTTTTAAATACTTTAAATATTCTAAATTAAATTTAACGGTTTCGATGATCATTGATTCAAAATTTTTATTAATTTTACGTTTCGATGAAATTAAATTGTTTTTAAGAATAAGAAAGGTATGAATTGAATACTTAGATTGTAATAGTAAAAATAAAAATAATTATAATTTTAAAATAATAATATTTTATCTAATTTATTAATATAAAATTAATAATTAAATAATAATTTAACTTATTTAATTAATTATTAATAGATAATTTTAAATAAGTATTATTAATAAATAATTAAATTAACCATAATAAAATAATTAAAATATTTATAGAAAGACAAAAATTACTATTTTTATTTATAATCAAATGCATTTGTAGTACAAATAGTGCTATAAATAAAAAATAATCAATAACTATTTATTCTCGAAACAAATAATATTTTATTTTATTTGAAAAAAAATATTTTTTATACATTCGAAATCGGATGTATATTTTACATCCAATATTCGAAGTGAACAATAAAAAAATCCTCAACTCAGAATGGATTAGGGGTGGCAATCCAGCTTGCTGTTCGCGAGTCAGCTCGTGTTCGGCTCGAAATGAGCACAAGATCGAATCGCTCGTTTAGTAAACGAGCCGAACACGAGCTGGGTCAACTCGCTTGTGTTCGACTCGATAACAGCTCTCGAATATATATATATATATATATATATATATATATATATATATATATATATATATATTACTATTTAAATTTTAGGCCATTAATTTTTTATAAATTTTAATTATTAAATTATATTTTTTATTTTTTATTTTTTTTAAAATTTTATACCTAATAGTAGAAATAAAAATCAAACTTGTTGTTCGCGAGCCAACTCGTATTCGGTTCGTTAATAACGAGCCGAATTTTTCGACTCGATATTTAAACGAGTCAGCTCGAGTTCCGTAAACGAGCTGAACACGAACTGATCTTAGCTCGCCCGTACTCGTTGACACTCCTAGAATGAATGAGATATACATCGTACATCCGCTTTTCGAAAATAATAATTTGTATAAGTAGAAAGAACAGGGAGAAAACTGTAATATGGGGATAGTACAGGGACTATTTATACACTTTACTTCCCACCCAAACTCCGATAACTCTCTCTCTCTCTCCCTCTTCGAGGTTACATTCACCAAACCCTCGCCACTCCACGCGAAGAGGAGGAGGACGACGACGAATTAGAGGGCGAGGAGCGCGGCGGCGGAGCCATGGGCGGAGGAGGAGGAGAAGGAGGAGGAGGAGGAGGACATGGGCATGGGCATGGGCATGGCGGAGAAGGGGGGGATTTCAGGAAGAAGGTGTGGAGCATGACGGGGGGGCCCTACTGCCGCCCCAAGCACTGGCGCCGCAACACGGCGATCGCCATGGCTGGGATCTTCCTCATCTGCGTCCCCATCGCCATGAAATCCGCCGAGCTCGAGGTTTTTTGCCCCTTTTTTTCTCTAGTTTTTGGTATCATCACTGGTTGTTTTGAAAATCAGGATCGGGATCGGGATCGGGGTTAGGTAATCGGGGAGTTTGTTGTAGGGTATGAGTGGAAGAACGATGAGATTGAGTGGATTTTTGAGGCGTTTTATCAGGATTTGATGTGATTTAGCGCTTAATGTTACGAGGAAATGAAGAGAAATGGGATTATTTAGTACCAGAGCTTGGATTTGTAGGGCATGATTGCGAGAATGATGAGATCGAGCGGTTTTTGATTATTTTTTGCAGATTTGATCTATAATTTTGGTGTGATTTAGCATTTTGTGGGAATCATTCCGAAGAAGGAAAAGTGTGAATTTAGAGGGTACGAGTGGTGTAGAGCTCCAATTGAGTGTCTATTTGGACATTTTTCAAGGATTTGATCTATATTTATCGCGTGATTTGGTATTGAAAACTGCAAGGAAATGGAGAGAAATGGAATTTATATAATTCCTTTCAATCTTTGAAGTAATTGCCCATTCTTGCGGGTGGATCGTGATGGGCTTATCGGCGATCGCGCTGACGAAAAAGAAGAGATGTTGTATTGTATTTGACTTTGTGAGATTGTAGATGGAGCAGGGATTTGTAGGATATGAGTCGTCGAAGACATCTTTGAGAATTTAAATTGTAGTTTCACTGTGGTTCGGCATTTAAGATTGCAAATTGGTTAGGTATAAGTTTCAACTTTAGGCAACATAATCATGTTCAAGCTCACCGGATCCTAATAGATATCTAAATTCCCGTTATACAATCTTGTGCTCGCTCGCATGTTTTTGCGGTCTATTATTCTTATTCATTTGCTTGATTGTTTTTCTTGCGATTAACTAGAAAGAAACGCGAGTTTGCAAGAGATATTATTATCGAAGTTAACCTATAGTCCTATAGCTGATTTCTACGTCGAAAGAATGTAAAGGGTTGGTTTTTACTTTTCATATTGTATATAGAAATGGCTACCCTGAACTTGGAATTTTTTTTATTTTACGGCCTAGCCATTCATTACTTTATTTAGAAATTTTAAAATTATAGTAGTTTAGGTCTATATATTTCTACCAAATGAAAATGCGACAATTGCAAAGACTTTTCTCTGGATAGCCTCAATCCCAAGCTTAGGGATGATATGTCGACCCCAAAAATTATGTAATGGTTTATGGATTATCTGAGATATGATAAGGATTTGGTTGTTGCTATTGACGACTGAGTGTGTTTATGGTCCCACACTTCCACACTTCTGCTTCTGCTTACAGCTGCAGTCACCTTTAGTAGAGAGTCTAGCGTATAAAAAAGCTTGAAGCTCCAGCAACGAGAAGTTGAAATGAGTTTCACGGCCCCAAAGCAGAAGCTTTAATTTGGAGTTTCTGGAGTTTCTGCTTTTACTAACGAAAGAGTTTGTTGAGGACATTTTTGTATTGTGCTTCTTCTAGTGCACTATTAGTCAAATCGCACTTATATCAAATGCACCCTAAAGCAGGGCCGAACCAGGTCATTACAAGTTTTTCTGACATGTTCCATTGAGTTGGCCGGCCGTTCACGCTGTCAAGCTGTTGGGATGCTTCTAGACCTTAGTTTTGAATACCATGTGCTTGAATATAGTTGATAGCATTCCATTAAGTTAACCTGGTTGCAAGGATTAAAGTGCCGTGCGATTTTCGCCTGGCACGGTACGGCACAGGCACGCTTCCGTACCGACACGTGGTACGCTTCCGTGCCGGCACGTGGTACGCTTGTGTGCCGATGAATACGCATGACCTCCCAATGACACACTCTGGCATGATTTTTTTTTATTTTTTTTGTTCCTAATAAGTTTTTATAATATTGTTTTGAAAGGTTTAGTCAAATAATTATGAATATTGGCTATACATAACTTACTATACTCACCAATTAATATACTGGTAATTTTTTTATATATATATAAAGTACAACTATATCTCATAAAGAATAGAAATTATAATATAATAATAAAATTCACAAATATAATAATTATTTAAATTTACATATTTACAGAGAAATGATTGCTTAATTCTATATAGATCGTCACGGTGGATCATATGACATATTGTGATCAGCATATACAAGATTTATTTGATAATGTTGGTATAGATATTGCTGGTACTGTGAGAAAATCATATATTGCTGGTATATCTCATTGTATTGTCGTGCTTAATGTGCATATGCAATTAGATCGTGGATATGATCGACAACATCCACATGTATTGGCATATGGACTGCAACATCATAAGGATAAGGATGGTATAGAATAGAACAACCGTAATGTGGGTATGCAGTGTTATCACTATGTTCATATGTATTAGTGGACTTGAATTCGCCATACGAGCTTTCACTATATGAAGGTACGGATGGATCGTAATCATCTCTCTCTTCATAAAAGTCATGTTAATACGAGGGATACGATGATACTAAAGTATTATAAAACTGTGAGCACAAATTATCATCTCTTTATGGGTGTCCAGTTGACACTACTTCCAAACCCTCTCTCATCTTCCCATAATCTTGTTGTGAGGTTCTATTACCTCTCCTGCGATCATATACCACTTGTCGAGACCTATGATCAGCATCTTGAGCGGCATGAGTGAAGTTTTGCTCTTCAGTAAATATAAGACCACCTCCACCCTCCTATTGTGTTGGTGGAATGAATTCGCTACCATCCCCACTGCTATTGGTGGTGTCATCGTCATCGCTACATTTATCTTTCGACCGTAGTAATACAAAATCTGCTGGTGTCGATGTATCGCTATCATCATCAAGCAGGATTGCATCAGCTGTATCTAATGGATCTACCAATACCATAATTTTTTTTACCCTTACCACTTATGACTGCTGTTGAAGGTTTTTTGCGATAGACGATGTCTTCTCTTTTCTCGATTGACTTTGAGTACGACGTGGGCGGCCATGTCCAGGTCCTAGCATAAGATGCTCAAATTTTGCATCAGAGTCATCGGCAGGATTTTGTGGTTATTCGCCCAAAGTTGCTTGTTGTTGCACATCACCACTCTGATTCTAAGACCTCTCTATATTTTCCATCTTTTTACATCACTAACTCTTGCTTCCTTAGCAATTATTCTGAAAGGTCGTGGTGGATCTCCAAGCTCATCGAGCAAAGGGTCCTCTTGATTATCTCTGCCTTGTAACCAATCAAGTATGATAATTAAATTAACTATAATAAGTCCGCATTTCGATAACTCCTTTTCATTTGAAATTTTAAAAATATTTATTAAACATTTGAAGAAAATTATTTTTTTATTAATATTTTTTTTAAAAAATTGCTAGAACCATTCATAAAAATTTAACAATAAATTATATGATAAATAATTTGTGAAGAAAAAGTAGATGTCTGTAAGTGGAAGCGAAGGGCTCGAACCGATAATTAAAAATTTGACCATATAATAATTAAATTAAATAGATTTATTTTTAATTTTTTATAAATCATAAATAAAAATTGACTAATTTTATATTTCTTCAAAAAAAAAGGAGCCTTACAAATAAAAAACATTCAAAAATTATAAATAAAATTTTAAATTATGATTTTTTTACTTACCTAATAAGTAGATTTTCGACTTGTAATTTTTTTGTCTTTTTCTTAAGCGATTAAAGAAGAATTTTTTTTTAAAAAAAAAAAATGTAAGAAGAAAGAGAAAGAAAGAAAGAAAGAAAGAAAAAAAGAAAGAAAGAGAGAGAGAGAGAGAGAGAGAGAGAGAGAGAGAGAGAGTAGAGAATAAGATATGTTGCATGAGGGGGGGGGGGGGGGGGGGGGGGGGTGGTGTGTGTTTAAAGGATGGAGGAACACAACACCAAAAAAAAGAAAAGGAAAAAAAAGATTCCTATCCCACACGTGGAAGAAAAAAAAAAAAAAAAAAAAAAAAAAAGACAAAATACAATCACGGGTGAAGAGTGGAGATGCATGCGTGCCGCAATATCCTTGTGAGTATAGCTCAAGACTGCGCAATACCCACAAGAGTATCGCGACTCGGAGCATCCTACGGGACCCATACAGGAGCTCAAGACTGCGCAATACCCACAAGAGTATCGCGACTCGGAGCATCCTACGGGACCCATACAGGGGCACGGTAAAGGGCGGCACCTTAATCCCAGCCTGGTTATTTAAAATATTGTCCGTAAGTTGCTGAACAATGAAAGTAGATGGTCAGTTTTGATAAGAGCAAAAACTGAACGAGTTCTTGCTGATCTCGTCATGTCGCTATTTTAATCATAAGCAGAGATAGATCAGAATGCAGATGACTCGTCCCCTCAACATATCATGCTAGCACAAATCGAGGCAAACCGAAGTTGTCATTTATACCGCAAGTTCTGCTTCCTCATTTTTCGGCTCAGAACTCTTTTAAACTATATTCTGTCTATTGATGTGCGCATTTTAGGGCATTCTAAAGTTGTCGAAGGGTAATTACTTAATCACAGTTATTAGTTCTGGAACTCGGAAACATTTTATACATTCTAACGATTTACTGTTTCATGCAGCAACGGCCTCATCACCCGGTGCGGCCCATCCCCTCGCAGCTCTGGTGCAAGAACTTTGGTAAGAACGAGTACTAAATTACGACGTAAATCGAATCTAGCTCGCTCGTGTTGTTTATACTTTTTGCATTGCGAAACTATTCCGCGTGTAAGTGGTTCTGTTTATTTATTTTTGTCTCGTCTGGGATACGTACCGTCTTTTCGTCGTATCGAACCGTATAAGAAGAATTTGGTCGTCTCTTTGGGGTTTCGAAATAAATTGTGAACGGAACTTCTTTCGAGTGTGCGGGCTTCGTGCTGATGCCGCCGAGAAATCTGGCATCGAAATTTGAGATGCATTTTGATGATTTTTTTTTGTCCTTTTTTTTGTTTGGGGTTTTTTTGAGAATCTGGTTGCTTAATTTGTTTTTCTGATTCTGAAAAAGCTCACTCCCTGTGATTTGTAAGAAAATTTGGATCTTCAACTTCTTCTGGGTGGGAAAAAAAAAAAAAAAAAAGTTCGAACGAATTTTTTTTAATACAGATTTTGCGGAAAAATATTGGGTTTGGGATGATGCCTTTTTTTTTTTTTGTAACTTATGTTTGGTTTAGGTAACTCCTGTAACTAAAATGAAATAAGAAGCCATGTTATCAAATCAGAAATGATTTAGGTAACTCCTGTAACTCATGTAAATTTTTTTTTTTTTATTGTGGGGTGTAGTTCACGTATGGAGCTAATTGGAAAATTCATGATATGAGTCATCTAATATTAGTAAAGGTAACATGAAGCTGGAGCAAAAATATACATAAATATATATATACATGGCGACTGCTGTTTCTCTCATCCCATGTAATTTTTCTGCAATCGTAAAGAGTGCAAGCCCCAAACAGAGCCATATAAAGAGTGCATGCATAAATCGATTAAAAACTGCTGTATTATAAGCGCAGGCACATTAATAATAATAACATGTAGATTAGTAGTACTACCTTATAATAAACCCAAAGCATCACATCTATAACGCAAAGCAGTTTGGTAAGACAAAAGAATACAATGAATGAATGCGCAAACAAAAATATGTGCTCACTTTTTAAAGTTTCAAAAAAAGAAAATGCTTTGAATCAGAAACAAAATTTTGATCTAAAAAGATAAAGAAAAAAAAAAAAAAAAAAAAAAAAAAAATGGTGGAGTGCTCAAACTTCTTCGCTTCCTAAATCTTTGGTTAAATTAGAATTGAGAAAGCAGCTTCTCCAAAACAGAACGGCGAGTGTTTGTTCTGTGATCTGTTTACATATAATAATTTACAGCAATACCAAGTCGAAAAATAGAAGCTTAAAAATAAAAATAAAAATAAAAAAGAGAAAAAAAAAAGATGCATTTTACACAGATATGATGATAATGATATATATATATATACTGCGTAATTTAATTTCCTACTTTGAGCCTTTCGTTGCGCGTCTGCTTAAGAGAAACCTCCTCCAAATCCTTCGCCGCAAAATCAAATCGGCAGCTTTTGGCGAGAAAAGAAAAAGAAAAAGAAAAAGAAAAAGAAAAAGAAAAGAAAAGCAAAGAAAAGCCACCGTAAATTCAAAAACTTAGATATATTAATGATCAATTCGGAAGGGCAAAGAAAGAGAAATTATCTTTCTTTTGCTTCTTCAGTCTTTGATCTCACAAACCCCTGTTAGACCTGCGGAATTAAAGAGCAGGAAAAAAAAAGATGTCTCAGAAAGCTAAAATGCCAAAAAAATAAAAAAAAATAAAAAAAATTGGACAATAAAATCAGTACTTCAGCAAAAGAAAATGCGGCACTTGCTTCTTTTTTTTTTTTTTTAAGGACTCGAAACAAACCTTCCAGCACAGATTCAACTGCACCGTTTGGAATCAGAAGCCCGACTATGCGCTGATTGTCGTCGGTGGTCTCCAAACGGACCACCCGTATCCGCTTATGAATTTGGCGAGACTGTGAACATTGTCGAAAGAAACGGAGCATAAATGGTTACGGAAATGGATCGAAATTTCAGAGAAGATTGCGGAGGAGTGATGCGTGTTCCCACAAACCGTCCAGACATGGAAGGAAAGCATCACTCACTCGCAGAGTTAAAAAGGACGAAGCAAATGGCGCCGAAAGGTGTACTTTACCTGCTTGGATAGAGCCTTTTCGATAATTTTCCAAACAGGAAGAATAAGGCCGCCCAAAACGTTGACCTCTTGTAATCTTCTCCCGACCGTACAATAACTGCCGACTTTACATTTCGGCCCGTGCATGCACTGAAATAAAAGCACACGACGCGTAAGCGATATAAACAAATAATAGAACCGGTTAGGCCGTATTCCTAGATGAATCAAGAATCCGGAAAGCAAAAGTTTTATCTCATCGGTCGTCACGGGCATTTACAACTCACATAAGTGAAAACAAAAAAATTTCTTGGAAGGTTTTGTTATCTAAAAGTCTTATGGAATATATTACACGATGAAAACGCCCATGTAATCTCCACGACATGGTTCGATATTAATTCAAGCAAAACGAATATAAGGCCAATGGACTCTCATCGAGAACGTAAACAGAGTGACCAGACATCGATAACAGGATTTAGCAACAAGAAGTTTAATTGGTTGTATATTTTCTTCTTTCGCTACACAGTTATGTTGGCTATTTATTTATGGGTTAAAAATAGGTCCAACTCCTGCCCGTGATAATAGGCCCAGGAGACTAATAAGTTGAGTTGGGTGAACCCAATAAGTTGAGTGGAGCTGCGGTCCATAATAGACCTAACGGCAAGAGGCCCAACAATAGACCCAACGTCCAAATGGGTTGAGTCCGGTTGAGACCCGTGGGCGCTGTGTCTGTACGCTTTAAGTGAATTGGTTGCGTATTTCTAACAGCTCGAGCTTTTAGAATTAATGGTTAGCGCCAACGATCCGACAAGTTATACATCTATCACCACTCTCAGATGTCTTCACTAACCAAGGGTGGGTGTTTTACTTTCGCATAATATATTTTAGTCGTGAGACTTTTTAAGACCTCTCTCTAAATTCTAACAAGTTTCCTGTTTTGAGCACGGCTACGCTACGCAACATGCATTCTCTTCCTAATACCTAATAATATGTTCGCTGCTATTGCCAGCTTTATTACCTTTTCAACTCTGTTATGATTATGAGGTATGAGGAGGGGTACAACAACTTTACCTGCTTAGAAGAGACCTCATACTCATCTCGCCAACCTTTGCTGGCTTTCTCGATTGAGGACACCTTTCGATACTTATTCTTGAGCTCAGCTAAAGGCATCTCTCTGGAATAGAGCATAAGAAATAGTTATAATTGAAACAGAAATTTACGGATAAATTAAGCATATTAACCAAATTTAAGTACCTTACTGCTTCCCCAACTGCGGGGCGAATTATTTTAAAGACCCCTGAATCTGAACTGTTGAAACAGGAAGGGGGGGAAGAATAATATGAGTATAGGCCCAGATTCATCTAACAACTAAATAAATCTATATATAAAATATTTATAGAATTAAAACCCCAAAAAAAAAAAAAATGAAAGGAACTTAAAATGACTACATATTTTACAATCTATCGTTTGCCTCTGCTGTGCATTACACAATATGATAATCAAGTAAATAAAATGATAGATAAAAATAAATAATTTAATATGATGACCAGCAAAGTGAACTAATGTTATGAAGTAGAGGTTAGCTTAATCTGGCACTAATAACAGGATTCTGTAATGTCATGTAAAGCGAGTATGTTCACGAGACCGTTACTTACCCTTCATAAGCTAAAATAAAGTGTCTGCGACCCATCCACTCCCTTCTAGATTCATAGAATCCATCATGGTTAGAACTTAGTCCATCTTTTTGCCTCTCATCGAGTAGATCTTTTGCAAACTTTAATAGAAAGTGAGAACAAAAAAAACAAAAAAAACAAAAACAAAATCAAGCTGCAAATCCAGTATTGACAAGTAGATAAACTAAAAATAAAGATAAAAAAAAATGAAGTGTTCATTTAGGTTGCATCTCTACCTCCCAGGTAATTCCACGGTCAACGGTAAAAGTAAATAAGACGGTAGATGCACCAGATAGGTCATCAACATGAACAGTCTGTAATGAATGTGTTAATGTTAGTAAATAAGGCCGTCGAAGAAAGAGAAAATGAAGGCTAAAAAATACATAAAACCGCCTGGATGTGCTCTGATAATTAGAACTAACGAATAACTCTCTATACTTATAAAATAAATATAAAACTTAACATTTAAAACCCTGGTGTAAAGGGTGAAGTGTAATAGCGGCGTATCCAGGGGATCATCTGCATTTTAGCCAAAGTCATATGAAATGATTCGCAAGAAAGAATACCTTGGGTTCCTGCTGCATTTCAATAATGTTAGCTTTAATATCTACAATTCCAGAGTCAAATTGCCCTTCACTACGTGCGTTATGAACAAGAAGATCGAGTATGCTGGTGAAAAGTTCAAATAACCTGAAATTACATATTCAAGTGTTAATATGTAGGCAATGGCAGAGATAGAAAGTTTGAAGAATTAATCCCAAAAAAACAAAAAACGAAAAACAAAAACAGGCCTATTCTGGATGTCCGGAGGCAAGCCCAAAAGGCGATTAAGAAAGCGACCGACATCGTGCATATCTGAATCCACTATGCGGCCAGAAATTCTTCCGCCATCTTTTCCATTGCCTGCATAGATCATTATACCATCAAAAATAAATTAAGTTAAACCTTTGGAACAAAATGTACAGTTTGAAATATGTGTGAGATGACACTAAGTTGTACAATATAACACAAAGAATAAACTATTTTCAAAATATACTCACATAAAACAGTATCCCTGACGATTCCCACTGATATCAACGCTGCTTTGGCTGTAGTAATAAATTCTCGAATGCTAGCTGGATTATCAGATGAACATCCGGGAGGATCAACTGGTAGATTATCCTGTTCAAAACCTATTGTTTAGAATGCCGCTTTCCGGCAGAAAATTGTAGAGAGAATACAAAACAAAATTACAAGAACAGAGCCGGAACATAAATAACAGACCTGCTCCATTATTCCCCTATACATCATCACGAGCGCTTTCTTTCCATAGTTGCTATCGTAATTAAAAGCACCGAGCAATGGCCCAGCCCTGCACATGTTGAAAACACAGGTTTAGAATTCACAAAAATCAAGAATTTATATAGTTAACAATAATAAATAATTCCAAATAAAGCTTACCTTCGATCTCCTTGTGTTAAAGCTCCAAGGGTCTCTAACCTCTTCGCAACAATTGACGCAAATCGCTTCTCACCGCCAAGATTTGTGAAAAGAAGCCTGAACAATGTAGATGGCTAAGACTTTGTTTAATACGCTAAATGATGAACATCAACTATACCCCATCCAAATTACAGGCTGAAGGAAAACCTAAATACAAGAGATTAAACATAAAAAGCAGCTGTCCTATTCAAATAGAAAGGCTATCATGTCTTCCTATTTTGATATAGGATGATTACGCAAATAAAGGTGATTATCCCACATTGAAAAACATATAAAACTTCTGAGAATAGCTATCACCATACAGAGCAAGGCTACCTAGCAAGCACAAACCTATATTGTGGTGCGGAAGCTTGATTAGAACGATGAGTTCTTCCAAACTGCTGAATCGCACGGTCAGCACTCCATGGAAGCTCAAGTGTTATATGGACCCTTCTTCTCTGAGTAGACAAAAAGCAATTAAGACCCAGCAAACAGAGACCTACCAAAACAACCACCTTAAAAATATAGAAAGCTTGCATACAGCCTGCATACCGCGTCAGCCCGTACACCATCCAGTGATCTGTCATCCAACCCATCTCACACCTTCGATCCAACCATTCAGAAAAACATAACTTTCCAATCGAGACAAGACTTGCATCTCAATGTGCGGTGGGAATAAAGTATGAGATCAGGTGAAGAGCGGACCATTGGATGGTGCAACCTTTACATGGGGCACCAAGTTCAGGAAATAGTATTAATCTAAAAGATCTGAACATCTGAAAACCTGATTTAGTGCGCGTCTATCAGCCTGAAGAGAGACACCGGCTGATCCAGCTTCAGAGATAATAGCAACAAACTTTTTGCCATCCATAAATAATTGCTTCTCGTGCATGTTTATCATTTCCATGGTTACTTCTTTTCTGCAAAAATATTATAAAACTTATCACTACACTAAAACAATAAAATGAGAAGTAAACATAAGCAAACCATTTCTCACGTGTTCCTCGCTTGATAAACAACACCTTTTCCACCTGAAGCCCTTCTAAGCATACCTCGCCGGCCAGTCATTTCTGCAACATTTTCCGGACCTCCTAGCTGCATATATTAAAATTTGGAAAAATAATCTGATAAAACAAGTAACTTGATAGTTCAAAAAACCAAGTCAACAAGAACAAATCTAGAGGGGCAATATTGTTAGAGATTTCTAAAAATAGGGACCAGCCAAATTATATACTATCATGTTACTTAAAAAAATCTAAAATTCCACATAGGCCCTTTAAAAAGTTCGTTATTCCCAAAGTTCATCATTGACTTCAAGAAGCACAGTAACATGACATTCAGAAAATATTAGAGGGAAAAAAAATTGTGAAGTAACGTGATATCTAGTAGCTCTTTTTTCTTCCAACGTCAAAATATAAATAAATAAATAAATTTAAACAGGAAAAAGAGATAAAATCTTCATTTTCGAAAAGGGCCTAAACTCAGAGTTCAATATTTGAACTCCACTAGTGGAGAGGTTAGCAGCAAATGCTCATTTACAGTGTAAGCCATAATATAGACTAGAAGTACAGAACTGTCTGATTGGAGTACTACCTGATCTATTATATCATCCAGAGGATTGTTTGGGAGATTCAAAGACCGAATTATTTCCAAAATCTTCGATTTCCTTTCCTGTGCAGCTTCATACCTGATAATTGTACATAGTTGATATCAAATTGTGGTACAGAGACTAGTCCAGTAGACCACTGGCTATTTAGTAATGGGTTTAATCCACAAAACCCCACCAATTTTGGCCTAACCAAACTTAGACCCACTAGCTTTTATTTGGTACAGACTTCAGACAAAATCAACTTTGTTCTATAATTACAATTCGGTCCACAAAGGTGACTTTCTGCAGCAATCTAAATTAATATATGTAGATACATTTCCTTTGTTGCAAAATGCCAAACTTGGGAATAAAATTTGATTTGATAATTCATTAGATAATTGGTTAGTTTTCCCACTAAATTAAACTATATGGGCAAGATTGTATGGAAACTAAAATCAGTGGGTCAAATTGCAATTCGGGAAAGGCTATTTGTTTTTAATGATTTTAGCATTTTAATAATTAGTAATACATGGAGACCCCTTAAACTACGGGCCATTTTGAAAAGCTAGTTATGTTTAGTGAGCTGTGAAATTTGACAGAATCATTTAGTTCATAGCAAAATCCCATGATCGAAATAACTAAAAAGAAATGAAAGTTGAGTGGATGTCAAGCAAAAAGAATGTAAGTTCAAGAAACCTATTTGAAATGGCCCATAGTTGAGGGGTCTCCATACATTTTTACATTGGAGTAACATACCTCTTCAGAAGCTCAGCTAGATAGGCATCCATCTTCTTAGAATATTCATCTGTTTGCGCCTTGCATGAATAGCACGACCAATCATCTGGCATCACATCAGTCCAGGGAGGCACCAAACAAGCAGGGTGGACCAGCCGACCACAACAGGAACAGCAAAGCAACAGTTTCCTCTCCTAATAAGTGAACAACATACCAGAAATTAAAGAAAAAGATATTTTCAAGCAAAACTGTCTATTTACCTTTATAAACTGAACAATCTAAATTTCACACAAGCCTCTCTTTGAATTTACTTAAAAAAAAAAAGTAAGGTTCCTTGCATCTATTGGATGACTCTACAACTAAAGAAAAGTGTACTCATAAGAAACAGAACTTCAAAGAGGCAGATATGAATATTCAGATCGCAGAGGTATATATATACATAGATAAATAGGGATATCTAAGCAGAAAGATTAATTTGTTGAAATTATAAATCACCTCTTCACTGTTGCATGATTCACAGATTTGGAACTCCTCGTCTGATTCCGTTGATTCTTTGTCAGAGTCAGCTGGAATGATCAACATAGATTTACCAGAAAGTATGTTAATCATCACAAGCCTGATTACACCTACCTAGATTGTAAAGTACTGTGTGAACTGTGAAGATAAAATCATTGTCTAAGTGGCAGTGCACAACATAGACACCAATGACATGTAACGCCATTGTAGTATACAAAAGATGATGAAACTTGACAAGCTTAATCTCAACAGCCTCACTTATAATTCTTTCTAGCCATAAACAGAATGCTTAGTGACTTCTAGGATCTCCTTGGCATTCTAATATTTAACTGTATTATCTACTCGGTTGAAATACAACCTGAAGTCTATCTTCTTCAACAAATTTGTGTTAATTTCCATAGCTATGATAGTATGCCTTCTTAATAAATCCTATATAAAAATTGTACGAGGACGGACAAGGAAAGATACCTTAACTTGCAATTCTCCATTAGCAATCAACAGATGTAATGTAAAGCAAAATTACTGTTTCTTTTCTAACATTGCTCATGATGTATAATCCTAACTGAACTGAGCCTCTGAAAAGAATTCTCAGAAATAAAAGGTGCATATTAAGTTTGATTACTTTTTTTTTTTTGGCGCAGTTCTAGTGTTATGATGAACACTACAAAATCAAGCAGATAAAAACTTGATAGGCTCAAGTTTAAACAAAGACAATGTTGACAAATAGTACTGTTATCAGCCAACTTGCCCAAACCTATGCAGTAATCTTGAGGGGAATAAGTAGAAAGTATCTCATCTAAAATACCCTAATTGAGAACTAGAAAACTCGTGATGCAACACAATCATATCATGTATATCGCAGAATCCATGCGCAACAATTATATCAAACAGACACAGAGAACTTACACAGAGATTCATCGTAACTTTCACCATCACTTGCGGCTTGCCATCTTGCAACTTTCCTCGTCCTTCCTCTAAATGATACACCGGGTGTAGCAGAATGCCTCTTACGTTGGAGCTCCTTCACACTCTCTTCATCTATAACATAGCAAGAATAGAAATTGCTAAAATATCCCACTGCAATTAAAAAAAATAAGGGACCAACAAACAGGCTCAATACACACCACGCGAATTGTCTGGTTTTGGTGGCAGAGGATAATTGTCTTCCACCAGCTTAAGAATAAGCTCTCGAGGACCAGAGACGAAGTCATCTAACTCAAGACCCTGATTCAGAATATGTCCAGTAAGAAGAAACAGGAATTTTGAAAAAGAAAACAACAGTCAGCAAACATTCTCCACCCAACAACCACAGCAGAGCCATGCACTGCCAAGTTATCAACCCTCCATTCACTGTCATACATTCAATGCAACCATCCAACCACACACACAAACACAAACAACTAAGAAAAATGCTGTAACTCACTGATAGAGGGAATTGAAGTTTTGATGGATGGCAGATCACCCGGCAATACATTGCAGATGTGGTGTGCAGGCAATAATCAAGGATTGCACTAAACAAAGGATTTATTTTGCATATATGCCCTTGTAAATATGCAAAATTGCACATATACCCCAAAAAGTTAGTATTTGTGAGCATCCCTCTGAAAACCTTTACGAGCATCCCCAGCTGGGGAAATAGAAAGGCATATGCACCACTGGTAAGTGCATGAATGTAAATAAATATGATTGTCAAGGGCGCACAGACAAACCCAATAATCAGATGTCTTTGCACAATTTAGCATATTTTCAGGTCTATATATGCAAAAAGAAACCAAAAGGCATAGGAACGTAATGGTGTGTGGCTAACTAGAGAAGGAACGCACGTATTTAGCAACAGCCTCCTCAGTTCGAGCCTCTCCAGTGCTCTGAAGACCTATCACCACACTTTTATTTTCTGCCAGTGCCTGCTTCGCCAGCCTCACCGTAGCAGGTACTTTAGCTGACATACACATGTGCCTGAAAAAACGCTGCAAATACAATGTGTTAAAATTTCTGTTTAAAAATTAAACAAGAGAAAACAGGAGTACAAGAAACTCGTAAATGGCCCACAAGTATGAGAAACTATTGCACAGAATTCTAAAAAAAATATATGTTTTAACCATGGGTATTCTTGCGATTCACTAGGTGGCGGGGATTAAAGGAGTGATGGAATTGAGGGTTAATGTCTGGCACTTCACAGCAAATATGGTGGACAAGGTCCCAGCCACAAATTCTCCAAAAACATGCCCTCACAACAAGTGCCCGTTACGCCTAGCTTCTGGAACAAGTTCTTTACTTCAAAGAACAAGATCCAAGCAATTGGACTTATTTTATTAAAAAAAAAGAATTATAGCTTTTGTTGTGCTCAAAAGCTGAACAAGCTTCTAAGCACCAAAAAGCAGAAGGTCCCATCTGATGCTTCATTTTTTTTGTGCTATAGGAAGCTGCTGGGGAATATTGATGACAAACTATTGCTCCTTATTATAAGTTATAACAGCTCTAAAACAGTACTTCTACAAAAGCTCCAACCAGGGAAAACAGTCCCTAAAGGCCATTCAATTTGTACTGAAAATGATATTTATCATATCAAAAGAAGACTAAGTGTGACGCCCCACTTCCCAGGGGTCACCCATCCTAGAACTACTCTAGCTCTAGCACGCTTAACTCTCATAACCTCTTGGATCTTGCTACCATCCAAAATGCTATAGCCGGGTTAGGAGATTTAGTCCTATTATATCATTTATATATAGGACTAATCCAAATTCCGGGGATGTCACATTCTTCCCCCCTTTAAGCCCTGACGTCCACGTCAGGCTCAAGCACACTCACAAGCACCAGGCGATGTGAGACTCGTCTCGCTAGCCTTAGCCGACCTTGTAAGGAGCTGCACTCCACTCACAACGGTCATTAGCCGAGGAGCCTCGCTCTACCCGCTATATAACCCTGGCTCAGCCGAGACTCATCTCACATTTCCGGCTGGTGAATGGCTCTGATACCAACTGTGGCGCCCCACTTCCCAGGGGTCACCCATCCTAGAACTACTCTAACTCTAGCACGCTTAACTCTCATAACCTCTTGGATCTTGCTACCATCCAAAATGCTATAACCGGGTTAAGAGATTTAGTCCTATTATATCATTTATATATAGGACTAATCCAAATTCCGGGGGTGTCACACTAAGACATGGATGTAGTCTTCAAGAATATTAAATGCAAATAGTAATAGATTGTAAATGCACAGAGAAGCACAAGAATGAGTTCTGACCAAAATTAATATTTGTTATTGAGAGGAAATTTTAATATATACCTGATGGCTGGCCCAGTACAAGCGCCAAACCTGACTTAAATTTGGCTTATCATCAGGAAGAAATGCACTTGCTGTTAACAATTCAACCCGTAACTCGGCCCAGAATTCAGCTGCTTTTTTATACATATCCTGTATTGCAACAATAGTTGTATTGAATTCTAACAGCAGCAGTATGAAAAATTACATGTCAAAAGAACAGCTACAGACAGAAGAAAGACTCCAGTTTCCTCGTAAGTTGACTCTACTATTCATTTCTAGTCAAAAACTAGTTTGCTTCTTCCAGGTGTAACCATACAAAGAATAAATATTATCACAGTTTGATCTAAAATATCTACACATAATTGTCACCACATTCATTTAATTCTCTGAAATTATGTGTCAATAATTTAGAAAAAAAATCTCCTTCTCAAAATTAAGCCTCAATTCATGAAATTTCATCATGCAAATACATGAGATATGCTTGCAGCTTCTAAAATATCTACTCATCACAAAAAATTAACTTCATCCTTTTTATTTTTGAGATTATTGGGATTTAATGAAATCAAGGGCTAAAAAAACAAGACAATGAAAATTTTATCAAAGTAAGTATCAATTCATCAAACTCAATCCTTTGAATGCATGAATACTAGATTGAAAATCTCAGAAAGAAATTCCAAGCTGTCTTACTTGAAAAAACTGATAAAATGAACCAAATTATGAAATGTTAGAAAAATTGAATATATGTGATAGGGAAGAATTAGCAAAGCAAATTTCTGAAAAAAGAAAGAAAAAATCCAGAATCAAAATCTCAAATCATACATCCACACAGCTCGATAGCAGTGCTAGTGACTGATTAACCCAACAAAACAATATGATATTTTCACTATGCCGTTAATTTCTAGGCTTAGTAGTTACAGCAATCTCCATCATAAAGAGACCCAACTATCAATGGATCACACAAATAAAATTCAGGCGCGTCAGCTTTTCCACAATCAGTGCAACAAAATTACCAAGTTGATTAAACTAGAACAGAGTAAAAGAAAACTCTAATACATGGCAAATACAGGGGAGGAATAAAATTAATAAAATTTCATTCAGAGATTTCTCAAATAGAAATAAATAGATGCATGAAAAGATGTTCCCATTACCATCATCTTTTCCTCCAGAGGAGCTTCAATCACTTCAAATTCAGCACCGTTATAACTTAGTGTACGGCACACATACATACCCCTAAACAAGATCAATAGCTAAAATTATAAGCTTATAGATTCAAATTGCAATAAAAATCCTCAGATAGTTGAAAAATCTGACCTTGCCTTCATGTCCATTGCAACAAGCTCCAGCGCTCCAACACCACCTTTATCAAGAGCTCCTGCAAAAGGTAGTGTTTCCATAGAAAAGAAAGAAATCACACACTATCCTGGGAACCTAAAACCCATTCTTCAAAGTAAGCATGTGAAGTTACAATAAAAAACCTACAGCAAGTATTTATTATGAATTTCAATAATAATTACGTTGGTACAATCCACAAAGTTAATTCAGTTCCTCGAGAGCTATATTCGATACTCATACAAGGCACAATTTACTTCTTCAGTTCACACCTACCTTTGTGTTATTCCAGATATTATGCATAGATTTCGATAATATTGTGCTACACAAGTATTTTGAAGACTGAACTATATGAAAGCTTGCCATAAAAAACTATTGAAGAACAATGCCCCCAATTAAATCATAGGCATTGCAATTAAAGCAACAATAGGAAGGCATATCCATATTCAATTCCTAGAGCGGGAACCACCACATCACTAGATTTAAGTTGACAATAACAAGTGATTTTCTGCATTGATTTTCAATGAAAACTGACAATGGAAAGTACAGAGGAAAGGTTTGTCAAGGAGCATTCTAAGTTCCTCCAATTTGCTCAACAGGAGGAAAACTGCAGGAAAAAAGATAGAAATTTCTTCATTTAAAGGTATCACTGGCTTAGCATACACCCACTGCTTGCCATTGTGAAAATGAAATAAAGGCTAACATGTAGAGTAAATCATTCAATATAGCAAAAATTTTGAACTAATAAGTAAATTAGTTATTATGGTTATAAATGAGCGTATTGAACTCAAAAGTGCAAAAAATATTTATTATATGTTCAAAGTGTTTAACATCTTTTGCAATTAAACTCAGTAAGATCAGGACAAGAGGTGGAGGTTAAAAGCGAACCTAGATACTCAGAAAATGAAGAAAAGGATGTTCCATCTCCCCAAAGTCCAAGCCGGACCATGTAACCCATATTTCGAGGCTCAGATGCACCAGTTGCTGAGCAATAAACAACTCGAGCCTCAGGAAGTCGCCTCTGTATTTATTTTGTAAGTTTAGCTATGCAGCAGATACAAAGTTACAAACACAACAAAAACTCGGATAAAATGTATATCTAGTGCATGTAGGCGTGTACTATCTTGATTTTAGGATTCAGACCCTAAACTTTTTTGCTTAAACATTTTTATCTATCTTCATCCTTACTAGTTAAGTAAAATAAACAGTTTTCCTGTAAAATAATCATATTACCCCTTGAATAAAATGACTTGTTTCCCCTTATGTAAAACAACCCGTATCAGCCTCTCAAAACAGGGCAAAGAAGGTCATTTTATCAAAAAAAAAGTCAGAAAAAGCCACATGTTCTTTCAGCAGTTGGATGGAATTACTGCATATGAGAAAGTTCAGAGACAGATATGCTGAAGTGAAAAGGTACAGGGACTAAGTTGCAATATTGAGACAGTAAAGTGATTATCAATACATTTTATCCTCTATAGAAATTTATTTAGACTAGCAAGCCTAAATTTCTACAAGCTTATGTGCAACTTACAGATCTCAAATCTCAGTGGGAGAGGTACCTGGAGATCAAGAACAGCCTCGCCTGTACGAGTAGGTTGCCCTCCAGCCTCAGGAATCAAGTTTTTGGCCTTGTGGCACTGCACAAAGTTTATCATATGGAAAAAGTAAAAATCGGTAACAGGGATACAACAAAAATCAAAAGAGACTTTTGCATCTACAGTCCTGCAAAATCATCCATTGACAAATATACCTCTACAAAATCCAAATTTTAATGTCTACCCCTCAAAGGTGCAGTTTCTTAGAAAAGTACCCTTACTTTAAGTCCGAAAGCCATCAAAATCATGAAGCAATGTTGGTTTTATATTATGAAATATTCTGTAGAGAGGAACATTTCAGTTTACACAATACATAAGAAATTGTGCTTTTGAAGAGAATAGTGGTAATCTCACTACATATGCAAAAACATTTTTTTTATCGGAATTCGTAACATATGTAAAATATCAAGTAAAAATAACAAGAAAGAAAGAAAGAATCCTCAAGTAATAGAGTCGTTTGAAACAGAAAAAAGGGTAAAAGTGTATAGACCTTACAAAACAGTTTGGCTGCCTCAAATCCTAGAATTCAATAGAGTAATTTAGTTTGTCCAAATCCATTGTTTCGAATCCTTAATTAATAAGATTTCAATTGATACAGAGTTTGTCATAATACAAATGACTTCTATCTAATTCCCATGATTTGAGGTCCAAATTTGGCGAGACTGCATTTGCTATCAGTGATACTTTATCAAGATGCCCAAATCGCACCTCCTTAAAATAGTTCTATTACCCTTTTTGCTATGTAACTAAGGATAGATAGGTAAAATGAACACATTGACATAATTTGCAATTTTCACCAAAGAACAAAACGGAATGGAGTTCAGTTGAACTGTAATTTATTCCAAACAAAAGATTTCATTTCTAGCTGAATAAAAATAAATTCTTCACATCTGAATTCTATTGAATTCAATTTACCTTTAAGTTCAAGCAGAGTGTATCTAAGACATAAGACATTTCTTATTTTGAGAAAGAGACCAGAACTATAGAAGTTATAATCTTTCTACCTAACCTTGCAGTATATTTGAATTAACTACCACTCTGTCAAAACTCTTAATTTTAGTTCTTTAACCGAATGTAAGATTATGTCAAGTGAAGGAGTATTATATAACTTCTCCAAACGGAAACTGTTAAGGCTAAGTCCTTATAGAACATGACAGAATTTTCTGAGATCAAAATAACAAACAGTTAGGTAGTAAAATGAAAATTATAAATGTTCAAGTAGCCATTTCAAATACACTATAGTTCAGGTAAATTTTTTACATTTTAGCCACAAAATAAAAGCATGTAGGTTACCTCATCAAACACTATAAGACCATCAAAATCCTGACCACACCACTGCACCAACTGCTGCAAACGGGAACGGCCTTTCTCAGATGATGCTATCAGGCTACTGTATGTTGAAAAGACTACTCCATGTTTGATTCCAACAGCCTTAGAGTCAAGCTTAGAGTACGGAAGCTTATTTAGAGCATGCACTACAGAAGAATTAGTACTGACATGATGAGTCAAGTATCCAAAATATATTAATCCCGACAAGTTCTATATAGAATACTAAACAGAAAGTGAAGCAGGTGATAGCAAGACCTTTCATAGCTACATCACAAAATAACAAAATAACCTGATAAACTTACAAATAAACAGAGCAACGTGTATGAATATATCAGTGCACTAAGATTGGAATTGCTCTACAATTTCAAAGGCAATATCATCATCCAAATTTTTGCCAAAATTATGGAGAGACTAAGGCACAGAACAAATTTGAGAAGGTTTCAAAAAGAAACGCATTTTATTGCCCAAGTACCAAACCAATGTCAAAATGCCCAAAAATTGGTGAAGAATATCTAAACTACAGAAAATCAAGGAAAAGAGGGGATCATCATGAAATAGAAGTATAGGACACAAGTACAAAGTTGCCAACACTATTGCAATTTAGGTTTGTAAACCTAGGAAAAAGTTTCTCTAGATACATAATTGTCGAAAACCTAGATCACTAGGTCCAACTTGTCTCCTCCATCTACTGAAGCCATATAAGCTAAGCCAATCTTATGTTACATGCTCTTAAATGCTTAAACATATAATTTAATATATAGTGTAGCATTACCACACGTGCACTAGATCATCTACTGCAAAAAAGTAGCATCAGTTTCAACAGTTCTTATTGAATAAGGCAGTATAACTCAGAAGCTTACATTAGTCGATGCTAGATTTTGTTAAATACAAGAAAATTTTTACAGTATAATCCTAAAAAGTTAAGTCCTCTGTTTCCTTTGTTAGTTACTAAGATGGGAATTCTCAATCTTACATCCTACTTATCATATAAGAAGATTTGTAAATATGTGTGAGTGTACATATCATGCATAGGAAGCTCTTAATGCAACTTATACAAATACATATCGTGGTGCTTCTACAGTGGATATCATTACAAGTTAAGAAAGAGGCATGAGTAATAACATAGTAGTCAAATAAGAAATAGCATAAACTCAAACACTTTCAGTGACAGGAACAGGAGGATTTCAATAAAACACATTGTAGCAAAGAAAAACAACTAAGTAAAAGTTTCAATAGTAGATTACACGAACTTTGCTAGAAGTTACTAAGGTTCGATGGTTGAACTATATGAATTATTCATCAGGAACATGTTTAACCTATTACCTTCAACACATGTCGCGCCAACATCATCCAAATCTCTACGCGCATCAAATTTTAAATCTGAACCAACAGAAATCCACCTGCAAAATGCCACTATGAGTAGTATTAAACAGTGGGAAAATAACGAACTCAGCATCAGAAATATAATGAAAGAAGGGAAATTTTCAAACAGACAGCGAAAAGAAAAAAAAATGTATACTACCATCAGACTGAAAAAGTTAAACATAATGAGGCACAAAAGTTACTTCATAAAATACTTACAATACTTTTTTTCTACCATGCTGCCAGTTTTCCCATATCAATCCAGCAATAGTTCTACCTTTACCAACACCAGCGCCATCACCAATGAAAAAACCTGCTCTTGCACCACCTGGGAGATGGTGAAGGTGCCTCTACAATTGATAGAAAACTAGTATTAATAATATATTCAAGATAGAAAAACCTGTTCGGCCTGTCTTAAGCTTTTGCAAAACTATTGTCTGGAAAATCTGTTCAAAGAAAAGTGTTAACAGATTTCTCATTAATATTCTCAATGCAGCTTCTCCCTGCAACAGAAGCAGCTTCTTCTTTTGCAGTTTAAAAGTTTATTTCGATCTCCCTAAGCAACAAAAGCTTTGTTCGCAAACACATGGCTATTGTTTTTTCAAAGCAAAGAAACTGTTCGAGAAGACGGGCCAAACAAACATTTAAAATAGTAAAAGCAAACTAACCTGACAGGCATAGACTAGTGTTTCGATCTGCAAGCAGGACAAAGCCTTTGTATCCTCCAGTTCATCCAGTATTTTCAGATCATAAGTTGGTTCTGGTGGTTGAACAGCCGACAAGGAAGATGTTTCCACAACAGGATCCGGATGCGGTTGACCGAAGGAAAGCTTGGGAGGCCGCTGCAAGCCAAATACACAAGTATGGCAAGGTCATTCCAGAAATCACCAAATGTTCTAGGAAGAAGAATAAAGGCAACCCTATTGCATGGAAACAAGGATGTGAAAAGCATATATTTTCATTTTTCACTGTATATAGATATGAAAAGGATACATCAAATTAAAAGGTTAGTGAACTTGTTGCAAATTTTTACTTAATTCACCAAAACTTCAATGTATTTAGTTGTTGCTTCAGTCAAACCACTAGGTCAACTCCATTTAATTTTCCTAATTGAGCGGCAGTGTGACAGACAATCAGTTGCTACATGATCTTCACAAAGCAATTTGTCAATGGCATGGCGATCGAATTAGCTACCACATCGGTTCTTGAAGATGATGTGGTAAATCTTCCATATTGTCGACACGTGATGATGTGGCAACAGAATCGATCATTACACCGTTCACCCTTAAAAGAAACTAAGCAGTATTTGACAGAGTTGCTTCATTAAAATATAAATTGAATTCCGTGCATCAATGCAACAAATTGAAGCGAGGTGACCTATGTGAAGTTTCACTACAAGTTGAGTAATTTACATTGTGCAAGACAGCCAAACATGGCAACTTACATAATCAGTGAAGGTCTCTCCAACAGGACCGCCTTCATCTTCTTCCCGCTCCACGTCAATTGCAACCTAATTGACATCAACAGCAAAGGAACAGAACAAATACATTTCAGGTCGCAGCAATTAAACAACAGAAACAAAGTAAGAGAATCTTGAACATATTGAGATAGTCGTTGTGTGTGGAGGTTAACTAAGCATTTGTTAATCATCGTAACAGAACCAATCAGGAGCAAGTATAAGCATGAGATAACAAGCCTGCTGATTATTAATACTCAGTGGAAAGGATGGTCAAAGATATACGAAGTTAAAGCAAAACAGGATAATGATAAGATGTCTTAAACTAGGACCATGAAAATGGGCCTTTTTTCAACGAAATTCTAATTGAAGGACCTCCATGCAACCACAATGACTGGCAGCAAATTCATAAAACAAATTCACAATATAGAGATGTATAGATGTTAATATAAAGAAAGATCCTGCAATTTAGCGAATTAGGGTTGAATTGGCTCAAAGCAGTGTAGATATCGCATCTATCATATGCAAGAGATGTTCTGAGTTAAAGCAAAACAGGATAGTGATAGGATGTCTTAAACTTATCCACTTGATTATGCTGGATTTGGAACAAGCTAAATACAAGAATATGAGTGTTATTCCAACAAAATTCTGATCGAAGAAATTCCATGCAACCATAATGACTGATTACAAATTCATCAAACTGATCATGTCGCAATATAGAGATATGCAGTAATTAATATGAATAATGATCACAACTTTAGCAAATTAGGGTTAAACATTGGCCTGAAACAGCGAAAAGAACTCATTTATCAGATGTACGAGATCGATGAACCCACACCTCATTGATCTCCTCCGGCGGCTCAATTTGCGGGAGCGGCGGCATCCCGGGGAGCGGCGGCATCCCAGGGGACGGAGAAGCAGCGCCAGGGGCGGTGGGGGCGGACGATCCAGCGCCTGCGGAGGCGAAGTAGTTGTGGAGCTTGGAGAAGTCGACGGCGAGGTCGACGCGGCACTGGGGGCAGGTGAATCGGGTGAGGCCGTGGGGCACGTTGAGGATCGCCCTGCACCGGGCGCAGGGGAGCTGGATCTTGGTCGGATCGATCCCCTGCGCCCTCGGCGGCGGCGCCGGGGGCGGAGGCGGAGGGCTAGAGCTAGGACCGGAAGTAGGCGGCGCCGCCGCCCCCGCCACCGCCCCCGCCGCCACCTCCCGCGGCGGCGGAGGGGGCTTGTACATGAGCTCGGGGGGGAGCATTTGGGGTAGCTGGCACTTAGGGCATATGAACTCGGTCATCCCCGGCGCCACGGCGAGGATCCCGTGGCACCCCGCGCACCGCACCTTGCACCCGCCCTGCTGCGGCGCCACTGGCGCCGGCGCCACCGTCGCCGGAGCCGGCGCCGCCGGGAGTGGCGGCTCCGGTGGTTGGGGATCCGAGGGTTGCCCCATCCCTCGCTCTCTCTCTCTCTCGCCCTCGCTCTCGCTCTCGCGCTCTCTCTCTCTCTCCTTTCTCTTCGTTCTCCCTCCCTCTACGTCGAATTCGATTGGGGAAGAGAGAGAGAGAGAGAGAGGGGATTTGAATCGAGGGTTTGGTTTTTGTTTTTTGTTTTTTCTTTTTTCTTTTTATTTATTTTTTGTTTCGTTCAGAGCGGGGGACGGAGGAGTTCGGGGGAATATTAAGGCGATGTGTAGTGAATTAATTGCACGCCTTTTATAGTAGTGGAGGTCACGTGACACCAAACAATTTTTTTTTTTTTTTCGAGTATACTTAATTTTGATATATATATATATATATATATATATTTTTTATATATATAGTATTTATATATTGCATAATTAATAAAAAATATTTTAATACATATAAAATAACTTTTTTTTTTTTTTAATATACAGAAATTTAAAAAATATAATTTATATAAAGATGAGTTATATTTATATATAAATTTCTATATTTACGAGCTATTTTTAAAAATATATATATAAAATAGAACTATAAAGCAACTTAACTTCGAATTCATCATGGGTTTCGAAATATAACTGAGTTTCGAGAGTTTCGAACTTTGAGCTCGAATACCATTATCGAAATATTGGGTATCAACCACCAAATTTTTTGTGCAATTTTTATATTCACAAATTTTTTTTTTTTTTTTTAATAATAATAGCATATTGTCTCTTCAAAATATAAAGTTTCAAATTCAAAATTCGAATATCAACTACATAACTTTTATATATTTGTAATACCAACTACCATACTTTTGTATATTTGCGAAGTATTATTCTGAAAAAAAAATAGTGTTTTGTGCTAAAATGTATAAAAACAGCTTCCACAATAACCATAATTTTATAATCTAAAATTATTTTTAAAAATATATATAATTAAATTATTTTTAATATACAAATGTTTAAATACAAAACACTTTTCATAGATATTTTTTATTATGAGAAACATATCATAACATTACTTTATAACTATAAGTTAAAATATAAAATATTACATTTGTTTGTTTTAATATAATTTTTTTTTTGTTAGTTTTCCAATCAAAAAAAAAGTAATATCAATTTTTGATAATTTACTATTATTCAAAATTTACTCTTAATTTAATTCTATAGTTCTTAATTTTAATTAGAAATTACTAAAATCTCTGAAAATATTTAAATTTTACAAAAATTATATCCTCTCTATACTTTTAGAAAATATACTCTCAGCAAATAAGAGTTAACTCAGTTCTATTTGAATTTTATATTTAAAAAAAAAAAACTAAATTTAAAGGAATTAGAAACATGAATTAACCAAATTGATAACATTACAATTTGTTTTTACTATAAAAAATATACTAATATTTTTTAAAAACTATAAAACATATATAAAATGCAAAGGAAAATAATTACTTATTTTAATATAATTTTTTTTGATAAAAATATATAGCTTAATGAGCACTCTACACTGTTAAACTATTGAGAATTTATCTTATTTATAAAACAAATTTCTGTGTGGTATATTTTTTTTCAAATTTTATAATTTTTGTAATTGCGTGTAAAATTACGTGCATATGTGTGTTTTAATAATTTTTGACTATCTGTGAATATTTTTCGATCATTTTTTGCCATTTTTTTTCTAATTACTTGTTTTCCCTCCAATCTCTCATTTTAATTATGCTTCTCAAATTTTGAATATTTTATTTTAAATTCCACACATAGAAAAAAATATATATATATATTTTGGAAAAATAAGAGAACCAATGTAATGATCTTGCAACATTAAGTCCCTTTAAATATATCATCATTATCACACTATTTAGACCTTCAACTCATATTGTAAGATCATCACATTAGCATGATAAAATTAATTCTTTTATATTAATATATTTAATTATTAGATGAATTTGATAGGCCAATTTTTTATGGCTAAATTACAGAAAATTTTTCTGTAATATTTCGCTTTTTTACTTTGTCCTTCTGTCTTTTAAAAGTCTATATTTTGCCCCCTCGTAATTACCGAAATTTGTATTTACCCCACTGTCACCATTCCGTGAGTGAACCGTCAATTTTTAAAAATTTAAAAAATATTATTAAATATACCTAAAATACCTTTCAAAAATAGCGGAAAATAAACTAAAACCCATTATCTCTCAAATACAAGATAAGGGCATTTTCGTCAATTTACCTCCTACGTTAATACCATTGCCCCCTAAAGACAATTCGGTAATTACGAGGGGGCAAAATATAGGCTTTTAAAAGACAGAGGGGCAAAGTAAAAAAACGAAATATTACATGAAGATTTTCTGTAATTTAGCTATTTTTTATTTTCAAAGTTTTAACAAATCTCTAGTTATAAATTATTTAAAAAAAAAAAAACCAAAAAAGGTGTCATGTCTTATTTGTTTTTTTATATAGTGTAACATGTATAATTTATTTACAATTAAATTAAACATTTATATTTTGACAAAATGTGATCACCTAATAATTCACGTGGAATGAGAATCAAATTATGATATTCAAATTATGATTGGATATACAAGAGACATAAGCACTAATAATAATAACTATATTTAAATATTTTTGACTGTAATCTTGACCCAGCGTGTTAGTATCCCTAATAAGCCGGATCTTTACATTTGGTATTAAAATCAATCACTAGCCGAAAGTGTGTGACGAGTTTCAGCCGAGGCAGAGTCTGAAAGATAAGGTGATGGATTGTGTGTGTTTGGTACTTTTGGACTATGGTTGAGGAGAGAGACATGAATACTAAAAATAATAATTTAAGTATTTTGGATTGTGATTTGGAACCCAACGAATTATTATTGCTAGTGAGAGCCGAATCGTTACAGATCTACTAAGAGATGATTTAATAATGTAATATGAAGATCCAAATTGAGAAGTAAACTTTTTTTTTTTTTTCTTTTTTGTGGTAGATGTGATATGAGGATCCAAATTGATTGTTTTGTCTATTTAGTTCTTAGCAAATCTAGTATTTTTGAAGCAAATTTAAAATACTAAAAAAATATAAACCAAACATAGTTTAAACATTTTAACTAATTTCTAATAACAGTAAATGTAGGGTTAAAATAAAATCCAAAATTTTGTGTCGTTTTATAAGATATAATTAGAATGATTAATTTAATACAACTTATAAACATAACATATCTAACAACATTTATATTTCTACAAAAATTAAATTTTCGTATTTATTATTTATTTAAAAGTCATAAGTTGTTTATATATTTATTTACCGGTAATATTTGCTAAAAAAATATAATTAATTATAAATTGGAGCGTCATATTTACAATAACAAAATTGATATTTTACTTATATTTTATTAAAAAATAAATAATGAACTAACGATAATAAATCAGATGGACATATATGAACAACTTAAGACTTTTAAATGAATAAATATATTAAACTTTCTAGAGATATATCTACTATTTGATATATTTATAGCGAGCTATATGAAATTGAGGCTAATTAGAAATACAATGTCGTTGAAGGTGAATATTGTAAAAAATTACAACAATTATAACTATATATGGATATAGTAAAAAATATTACAACTATAAGTAATTTGTTTGGTTGAATCTATTTCAGAAGTGCATTTTTACAATTTTATTATTTATATATATAATGGTGAAATTACTTTCACCGTAGAATTGAAAAATATTTTGTATTAAAAAAGTTATTAGCGAAGTAACATTATATTTTTATTTTAAGTTATTCTCTCAAATTACTGCAGTTGGAATTGTAATAAATTTAGGCGTAGTTTCAGTCGACAGTCGTAGCCTCTTATGCAGTTTCAACTATAATAATTAAATTCAAATACATCAAATCAAATATTGAATTTGACTTTATATGTACTTACGATTACGATTATATGAGCCAAATAATCTCTGTAGAAATTATATAAAATATAATAACTTTACATTTATATTTTAAAGTCAAAGTATCATTGGTTGACTTAAATCAAATAAATTTTAAAAATTAGATTGAAAAATTAAAATTTTAAAAAATTAGCCGACTCAAAATGTTATATAATTTAGATAAATTCTGTACATTTTACCAAAATAATGAAAAAGTTTTAAAAGTTTAGTAGTTGCCTATAAAGCTGTGAACAAGCAGAGCACAATTGAGTTAAGATAAATTTATATTTATTTATTAATTAAATGAATCACAAGCTGGCTCATTAAAAATATTGAGCAAAAAAAAATTCAGCTTATTTATTAAAACACCATGAACATTATAAAAGTTTGCCTCCTTATGAACATAAAAAAAAAAAAAAAGCATCCTAAAAACATATGAACCGAGTCGGAATATTAGAGTAGTACAGGGACTATCCATACATTTTAACCAATCCCTTCTTACTAAGAGCTACTAATATAAATACTACGCACAAAACCCTCCTTCAACCTCGCCGCGGAGCGATGCCTCTTCCCTCCCTCCTCCGCCTCCGCCTCCGCCTCCGCCGCCTCTCCTCCGTCGCCGGAGGCGTCGCCGCCGCGCCGGTACTCTTCCGCCACCCCGCCGCCGCCGGAGGGGGCGGTGGCGCTCGGCCGCCCACCACCGTCCAGATCCTCTCCTGGGGCCGCGGCAGCTCCGGCCAACTCGGCGGTGGCAAGGAGGAGATCCGCTTCTACCCCTCCCATGTCGCCTCCCTCATCTTCCCCCCCTCCTCCTCCTCCCCCCCTTCCCTCGTCCCCTCCCCCGGTCGCCTTCTCCCCCCTCCTCCTTCTCCTCCTCCGCATCCGCCGCCTACCTCCGCCGCTGATGTGGAGGTGGGGATCTCGTGCGGGCTCTTCCACTCGGCGCTCCTCGTCGACGGGAGGGTCTGGATGTGGGGGAAGGGCGATGGGGGGAGGCTAGGGTTTGGGGACGAGGCCTCCCTCTTCGTCCCCACCCTAAACCCTAATCTCGAGGGCGCGCGCGCGCTTGCGCTCGGCGGGATCCACTCCGCCGCGCTCACGCGCGACGGCGAGGTGTTCACCTGGTACGCGCGTTTTGTTTCTGTCCCCCCTCTCCTTTTCCATTTTTTTCCATTATTTGATCCTTTATTAGTTATTGTATCAGAGCATTTGCATACGCATCACCTGAGAAGCTTGGAAATTTATGCATGTTTGTATCCTCAAAGTTCTCAATTCTCAAATGCATCTCCCTAAATTGTAAATGTTTGCAAATTTATCCCCACTGAATCGACAACCGGTACCGCGACGACTACTACGATCTTATAAATGTTCTATCATTTTTAATATATATTTTGATGGGTTTATAGGTTTAGGTTTTGTGTAAAATGAGATGGGAAAGAGAATAGACAAGTCTGAAATTATGGTAAATATATTTCAAATTAGATTGTTTTTTTTTTTTTTATCCCAATGGTAGAGTGATTATTTCGACTGGAAAAGTTAGCTTTGAATGTACGTTCGTGTTGATGGAATTGCAAACTTTCTATTTACTTACAAAATTGAAAGGTATGCAATTCAACTACTTTGTATCGGTTTGTAGAAAATATCAGAGTAGTAGAAATTCTATTATTTAAAACAATTTTAAATATCTTTGAATTCCCTAGATAATACGAGGCACCTTGCTCGACTCAGCTCGGCCTTTGCTCTACGTGGGTTTTTTTTTTTTCATTTGAATCCTCAAAGAGAACTATTTGGAATTAGTTACCATGAATTTAGTTTACTATGAATTCTAAAACCATGTGGGGTTTTTTTTTTTTTTTCATTTGATTCCTCAAAAGAGAAAACTATGTGGAATTAGTTGTATGAATTCTCCTTTGCTAATCCTATTCTGCATAATACTCTAAGCTAAATAATTGTAGCTAAATCTCTCCTAATCTCCTTTGAGCATGTTATTTTGGCCTCCGTCTATGTCATCAACTTGGTTTACTTTGCATCTGACTTCATCATTGGAAACAAATTATGGCCTTCGATATCTTATTACGGAGAACTAGCATGATTTTTATAATGGGAGATTTTTGTTTCTTTTCGACCATCAAAGTGACTGCACTACTTAATTTTCTGAAGTTTACAGGGGTTACGGTGGATTTGGAGCTCTAGGTCATTCTGTTTATCATAGGGAGCTTTTGCCTAGACTAGTAAATGGTCCGTGGAGTGGAACCATATCACATCTTGCTACCAGCGGAGCCCATACTGCCGCAATAACTGATTCAGGTTTGTTTCTTGCCATTTATCTACTAAACAAATATATACTAGCTATCTTTCAGATATATACAGTATAGATTTTCTTGGAAAAGGCCCAAAAGTGCAAGCAAATCCATAAATCATTATGAAATTCTTAGCCAATAGAATTATTGGTGAGAAACGCTTCTGCCTTGAAACATAGATGACCATTAACAGATGAATGACAAGTTTTTGCCGAACTTATATTTAGTCGAGCTCATATTTGGTTCAGACCAATTTTCTAACTTGTTTTGAGAAGTTTTGTTAAACTGATGAGGAAATTCGTGTTTGACTAAATTGGAATTGGTGGCTTTCAATTTTTCTGCTCTAAACATGTTAGTGAAGTATGGCTAAGTTGCAGTGAAACCTCCTATGATATTCCCAAGACGTTGGAAACTGTATCTTTTCAGCTCCCTAAACTACAAATCATTTGGCAATATCTATCACTTTGCTTATAGGTAAATAAGGTAAAATGCTGGTTCTAAAAAATCAGAAAGAAATACGAGAAAATTGATATTCATAGGAGGTTTTCCAGCATTTTATACTTAAAAATTTTATAAATTAATTTAAAGTATTGTTCTCGTTTATACTGACTCGTTGAGTGATTTTCTGACAGGTGAACTTTACACTTGGGGCCGTGATGAAGGTGACGGCAGATTAGGGCTTGGAAGTGGAGGTGGGCCTGGCGAAGCAGGCTCGCTTAGTATCCCTTCCAAAGTAAACGCATTGCCTGTGCCCATAGCAGCTGTAGCTTGTGGCGGTTTTTTCACAATGGCGCTAACTTCAGATGGCCAAGTGTGGAGTTGGGGAGGTAATTTTATGCATTATCAACTCCTAGTTCGATCTTGTTATCCCATATTTTGAGGCTTTTTATAAGCTCTTATAATATTGTTTTGAACTGTTTAGTCAAAAAATTATTAATATTGACTATATATAGCTTACTACACTCACCAATTAACATACTGATAATTGTTTTTTATATATAAAGTACAACTATATCTCATAGAGAATAGAAATAACAATATAATAAATAAATTCACAAGTATAATAAGTATTTAAATTTATATATTTATAGAGAGAAGACTGCTTAATTCCACATAGATTGTCGCGGTTGATCATATGGCATAGTGTGATCTGCAGATATCAGATTTATTTGACAATGTTGGTATAAATATTTCTGGTATTGTGGAAAAGTCATATATTCGTGATATATGTCATTGTATTGTGCACATGTGATTCTTTAAAAAAAAAAAAACAAAAAAGTTACTATACATTACTGTACACATGTGACTTAAAAAAAAAAAAAAAAAAAAAAAAAAAAAAAACTAACTATGTCTAAAGAAAATCTTAAAAATACTGTTTTAAAAAATCTAAAGAAAAACAAAAAAAAATGGAAAACCGGCCGTGCCGGTCGGCACGCGATACCCAATAGGGTATCGCTCTGTCTCGAGCGATACCCTTGGGTATCGCTCGAGAGGCGCGAGACCCCCCCCCCCGGTACCGTGCCCCTCTTTGAGGGGCACGGTACGTGCCGCCGCGGCACGGGCGGCGCTTAATTCCTTGCTTTTGATATATATATATATATATATATATATATATATATATATATATATATATATATATATCACTTCTACTGCATGATTTTCTGTCTATTTATCATGGTCGTGCATGGTTTGATAGCGGAGTAGCAGGAGAGACTTATTGTTTTCTTTTTTCAAATGGAAAATAACAATCCTATCTCTTCATTCTGTTTGGTTTGTTGCACAATTATCTATCATTAAAATAATTTAAATTTTTTACTAATGTAATTTGTTATCTAGTTTCTAAAATCAATATATTTGCATTTTTGCCAACATTTTTTATGGTGGCAGCCCATCCAAATGCTTAGTGATGATTTTTCGTTTTTTCTTGAGTATCCTGCAGCAAATTCGAATTTTGAGCTAGGAAGAGAGAACAATACCAGTGATTGGAGGCCGGAGCCTATTCCAAGCTTGGAAAATGTCCACATCGTTCAGATAGCTTGTGGCGGTTACCATACTTTAGCCTTGACAGGTAAGTAATTGCAAGAAATACTTTTAATGGTTTGATAGTGTCAGAAAAAACATCCACCTTTTCATAATTTTATCTACTTCAAAGTTTAAAGTGCATTCACACAATTAGGCTTTGGTTGATGAAATATTTGTGCTAACATACTACTCAAAATTAATGTAATGGCATTTGAATTGAAGATTCATGCTGTGAAAGATTAGCTTCAGTCTAGGCTCTCTTTGGATTCTGAGCGTCCTTTTCCTGTTCGGCATATGGACAATGTGAATTGAACAAGTTTACAAATACGTGGCATAGGATAAAATTGATATACCTAATGGACAGCAATAACTATCAGAACTTCAATCAATTCGAATGTTCTAAACTATCAACGGAACTAAAACAATACGCCTACAACTAAAATTCTCATTGTTGAGATTGCCTGAGGTTTAGTTAGAAGCGATCTAAAACGGCAAGCTAATATAATAGTGAAATTCCTGTGCCCTACTGCCCTCAATGAACTTATTGAGGGCTAAATATTTCGGATGGCATTCTAGTTAACCCATTCAACCTTAATTTGCTCTCTCTTTCTCTGAACCTAATGCTCTACAACGTGATCAGATAAAGGTGAAGTTCTTTCGTGGGGACACGGTGGGCACGGTCAACTTGGTCATCCTTCTATCCAAAATCAGAAAACCCCCCTTGTTATCGAAGCTTTAGCCAATGAGCGAATCGTCTATATCGCTTGTGGGGGTTCATCCTCAGCTGCTGTTTCAGGTAAAGAGTTTATAACAATCGAACCCTACTGTATCAACATCTTCATCCTCATCACCTGGCATATCAATTATTTTCTTTTTTCTTCTTTTTTTTTTTTCTTTTGTCATTTATGACCATTTTCTTGGGCTAAATGTGATAAGTACCTTTTTTTCCTTATATATACCCCTAAAGATACAATATTTGCATGTATACCCCTCAGAAATAACCAAATTTGTATATGTACCACTCAAAAATTCTAATTTGCGTCTGTACTCTAGTTGTAACTTATATTTGTGTGTAAATCCCTCGAGTTGAGAGGTTTTCACACTGAATAAGGGGTTTGGCTCTAAAGACAACCTCATTAGCTGAATTGTTAAGGGGTAGCACAACTTCAGATCAGAACTCACCTTTCCAGTGCAAAAAAAACTCTTTATCAGGGAGACATGCATTCAAATATAGGCTGTTTATTAGGGTATAGGCGCAATATACATGCCATTATGTCGATATAGAGTGGTCTATACAAAATTCCAATGTGATAAATTATTAATGAACACCACTATAGTAATTAGAATAACTAAACACTCTTTTTTTTTGTGGTGAAATCAGAGAAAGGGAATTTATACATGTGGGGAAATGCAAGGGATTGCCAACTAGGTGTCCCCGGATTGCCGGACATCCATCCGCTTCCCATTAAAGTAAATTTCCTCAGCGAAGACGACGGCCTGGGCCCTCATCATGTCTTTGCTGTTGCGGTCGGTGCATCGCATGCCATGTGCTTGGTTACAAGGGCAGATCCTGCTTCTTAGAAGATTTAGGTAAACCAAATTTCATAAATTTTACTTAGATTATCAACGATCTTTTAACTGGATAAAACAAATTTATCAGATTCGCTGGTAATTTGTTTCTGCGAACCTGCAGAGACAGAAACTCTGATTATTTTTTGGCCCTTACAGTTTTGGACCAAAATTTTTTCTGCATACTAAAATCCCCCCTGAAACTCCTAATGATGAGTGTATGTATCAGATATTTCAGCCTGGTGTTATCAATTCAATAGAAGATATATATTGGTTCGCAATTGCAAAAATAAATCAGTGGATTAAATTTGGAAAATCCAACAGTAACTGGAGCTTTACATGAGAAGTCACCGAAGAATTTACTGAGTGACCAACTGCCGACTAATTTGGGACACGGCAAGTTAGAAAATGTAACATCCATTATGCAATGTCATTTCAAAAATAATGCTTTATGATCTGAATTCGGAGTGTCAAATTGGCGCTCAGAATTTGCTGAAAAACTCTTATAGTAGAAATTGAGACGGTCCATACTTGACGATAAATGGAAACCAAATCACACATTTGTCCTACTTTAATACTTCCAATGCTTCAATCATGTCCGTGTGGATTGCTTGAAAGGAGTGTATCCATGATTGATTTTCTTTTTTCTATTCTTTACATGAACATTGAAAAGCAAACCAGAATCAAACAAAATTGCGACTTAAATGCAAGAAGTGCATTTATTATAACTAGAAAAACCTAAACTTGTTTTAGTGTTGCCTTCTGGGTTCGGTCGTGTGATGATGTAGCTTTTAAATGTTAATGATATATATTTTTCGTTCTAGTGATTCAGTTCTTTGATCTTGGTAATTACAGGGGCTGTTCGGTTTCGCTGGAGTTTTTGCAGAAGTGCTTTTATCACAGAATTATTTCCGCTACAATCCCCTCGTCAGTTACTCCCTCAAGGTAGAAGAAGATGCTTCAAATTGGAACTTACGGTTTTCGAGTTGAGATGCTCATTTTAGCATCTTGCAACAGCCAATAGGTGCGGACTTTTCTTTTGTTTGCCGAATTTTTGGTTTCTGCCTGTGCTGTTTCTTTACTACATACGACTTCGGGGTTAACCTTATTGTTGCCAATCTCATGTAAGTTTTGTAAGAAAATTTTTATTGATGGAGGTTTTTTCCTCTCTCTTTTTTTTTTTTTTTTTTTTTTTTTTTTTTTTCTTTTCTTTCTTTTGGATATGATTGTGCAATTTATATGAGATAGTTATGGACTTTTTGTACTAATTTAAAACAAATAAAGCAAAATTCGATAACCTAGTATAAAAATATTTGTTGTGGCTGGTATTCATTTCTAGTGGTAATTCTCCTCATGCCACATTTTAGATGTATGAGATCTTGCCAACTAAATAATAAATTAAAATGAAAATTTTGAAGTTGCAGGGTTTTATTTTATTTTTTTTTTGCATAGAAACTGGAATTACTAATATTTGCTTAATTTTTTTGACTACTATTATGAAATTGTTATCAGAAAATTATATTTAACACTAATTATCAGAAAATTAGTATATTTGCTTATAATTTTAAGATTAAATTTTTTTATTTTTTAATGGTTTTAAGATTGGTTTGGGTTTAGGCTCTACTTAAACCCTAATCAGATAATACTCTGAGTGAGTTCCAAGTAGCCATATCCAGTCCTAATTACATACAACCTTTCTGTTGCATTAGTAATAGTATTTGCAATTAGTGCTTTCTGCATTTAGAGCTTCTACTCTCATTGCAGCTTTTCTTTTTCCCAGCTATCTGCTGCAGTTCAGAAGTTCTCGACGAATGGCCGGAGAGGTTCACCATCTTACTCTTTACCCTCTTTCAGTTTATAAATCCTGAGTAATAGCTCTCTAACAGGTATGAATCCTCCTTTCTCTTTACTGGTATTATTACTTGAGCTGCAAAGTGCATGTCCTTCAAATCTCAGTATAGTAGCACAAAATACTCAAAAGGTAGAAAGTAAAAAGAAATAAAGAGAGAGACAGAGAGATCAAAGTGAATGAGTTGGACTCTTCTCTTAATCTCTTTTTAGCTCCTTGAAGTACTTTTTAGAAAAGCCTGTGGGTGTCTTTAGCCATTAATATATTCCAGTATCTCATCATGATGAACAGATCATTGACTAAATATCTTGCTTGTTCACACCTCCCCCTTGCATTTTTATATATAATTGTGTGCTCATGCTCATAGATATGCTTGGAGGGTATCTCTAATGATTGGCTAATTTATTAATGCAAATAGGATTTGTTTCAGCTCCCATGGGCTTCTGCTCAGGTGGTGTTTGGTTGCACGTAAAATCGTGAAAAATAATTTTCGGTGAAAAAAATGTTTTACATTTTGTAGTGTTTGGTTTGTAGGAAAAAAAAAGGTAGTAGTTTTCCATCAACATTTCTTTGGTTGGAAGGAAAAAAATTTATATTTGTTTTGTTCGATGGAAAAAAATAGAGGCTAAAATACAAAAATTTTCTTGTAAATACTCGTTTTTTCACTTTCCATCCCTGACTTTCAAAAATTTATATTTTATCCTTTTGAAATATCAGAAAATATTTTCAGGGGTTACAGTAAAATGGTGTTAATAAAGAGGGTGAAATAATCATATTGCTCTTGCTTGTTCTATAAAAAAAAATTATTTTTTTTTATATTTATGTCATTTCAAGAATATTTTCGGTATAAATTATAAGAAATTGACGGAATATTGATATAATCTTGTGAGGGGGTCTAAATGCATCAACTTGAATTTTTGAAAGAATAAAAATGTAGATTTTTGAAAGTTGGGGGAAAAAAAAAAAGCGGATATTTACCTCAGGGTTTTATGTAATTTAGTCAAAAATAAATAAAAAAAAGTTGTTCAGAGCTTGTGTTTTCATTCTCTGTCGATTTTCGGCGGAAAATGAAAATATACTATTTTCCTCAAATCCGTGTTTACGGCTAAATAAATACATGAAAAATAATTTTTCAAATCGAAAAATAATTTTCACTTTATTTTACGGCAAACCAAACACAATGTAAACTGCTGCTTGAGTAAAACTGTTTGAAAAAATATTAACAACTCTGTATTTTAATCTGGGCTAGAAAATTTTGTTGATTCTGCAAGTAGAATTTGATTACAAATTATGGACACAGTTTTCAAGATTTAGAAGCTTATTTCTGATTTCCACCATGAAAAAAAAAATAATAATAATAAAAATTAGATTTTGACCAATTAATTAACCAACTACATAATTATTTTGAATGATTCCACCATTAAAGCTAATTAATCCAAAGTAAATTTGAAAGATTCTTTGCCCATTTAAAATATTTATTGTCTATGCTCATGTGACAGTTCTTATTCAATGTGCGCATAAATTGTACCACTCATTTTGTGAATTAAATCAAGTAAAAAATTGTAAAATGTGTGGGCACAACATTTACTCTTGAAATAAATTATTTTGTTATTCTTTTTTTTTTTTTCCTTTTTTTTTTTTTTTGGGCATATGTGCCTAGACCTTTATATATAGATATATGTGCAATTATATGGAGGGTGATATTTTGGTCCTCAAATTTTAATTTATTGCAGTTTCTAACTCTAAATTTCTAAATTATTGTGATCAAGTCCCTGTAATCCAATTTAACTAACTAAATATTGTTGAGTCGCTTATATTGAAAAAATATGTGGTTGTAAGGTAATTTTTAGTGGACTAAACTAGATTTGTGGATTTAATAGTAATAAATTAAAATTCGAGAGCTAAAATATTGCAGGCTAAAGGTATAATTTAGGTATTTGTGTATATTGTTTCTACAATGTATAAACAAAAACAAGATTAGAATATAGAAAATTCTTACATAAATTTTTATTTATTTCTGACTAATAAAAATTTATATTTTATCCTTTTAAAATTTTATAAATATTTTTAAGAGATTACAGCATTAGAGGAGGCGGTGAAATAATTAAATTATTCTTATTTGTTTTATAAAAAGAAATATATATATTTTTATATATTTTTATTATTTTTAAGAATATTTTTAATATAAATTTTAAAAAATGAACAGTGGGGTGGTTGAATACATCAACTTGAAATTTTGATATAATAAAATATAAATTTTAAAAATTAGAAGAAAAAAGTGAAAAAATTAGATATTTATAAAATTTTTCATGTATTTTAGCAAAAAAAAAAAGAAGAAGAAAAAATAGCCCAAGCATGAAACATGCCAAAAAAAAGTAGCTACAATAAATATTCGAATAAAAAGGAATCATTTGTAAAGAGCGTCTATGCTTGAAATCTAAGCTAACATATTTAATAAGCTAATGAAAAAAGTGTTTTGGGAGCTTAATGAGCTAAGTGTTAAATAACAACTTTTTCAAAGTATATATATATATATATATATATAGAGTTCGGCTGTTGTGCTTGTACAAGCACCAAATAATTGGTGCTTGTAAATTTTTTACCGTTAGATCTAATTCTTTGATTATTTCTACTCTTTAGATCATACTATTCCACCAATCATTCACTAAACCCAACGGGCCCACCATCATCCTAACCGCACATTTCTACATCTAAGGATAAAAATTTCACAAACACAAATAATTTGGTACTTTTACAAACATAGGAGCTGAAATATATATATATATATATATATATATATATATATATATATATATATATATATATAGCTAAGATGGAATACTATTAATAGTACGAAGTTATTGGTACTATTAAGTTTTTAACCTTGAATTAAAAGATGTGTGGTTGAGATAATAGTGGGCCCCTTGGGTTTAATAGGTGGTTGGGAAAATAGTAAAATTTAACGAGTGAAAATGATCAAAGGAGTTTATCTAAGGGTAGAAAACTTGATAGCACCAATAACTTGGTACTATTAATAGTATACTATCTGGACTCATATAGAGTTAGGCTGGAATACTATTAATAGTACGAAGTTATTGGTGCTATTAAGTTTTTAACACTTGAATTAAAAGATGTGTGGTTGAGATGATAGTGGGCTCCTTGGGTTTAATACGTGGTTGGAGAAATAGTAAATTCTAACGAGTGAAAATGATGAAAGAGTTGATCTAAGGATAGAAAACTTGATAGCACCAATAAAGAGAGAGAGAGAGAGAGAGAGAGAGAGAGAGAGAGAGAGTTTGGAATACTATCGATAGCACCAAGTAATTGGTGCTATCAGATTTTTAGCCCTTTGATGAAATTATGTGCGGTTGGGATTATAGTCGTTTTTCAAAATTTTTACTATTTAACCAACCATCCACTAAATGTTTGGAGACCACTATAATTCCAACCGCACATCATTTCATCCAAGGATTAGAAACTTGATAACACCAATTGCTTGGTACTATCAATAGTATTCTAGCCGGACACACACACACACACTCTCTATATATATAGGAATTATAGTGATTTCTTAAGATTTTTACTATTCAATCAACTACCTACTAAATTTTAGGGGACCACTATCATCCTAATCGCACATTCCTTAATCTAAGGATTAAAAAATTAATAGTACCAATGACTTGGTGTTATCATAATATTCCAGCCTCTCTATCTCTCTCTCTCTCTCTCTATAGAGTATATATATATAGAGAGAGAGAAAGAAAGAGAGAGAGCTTTGAGCTGAAATGTTATCGGTAATAAATGGATTCTGTTGTAACTTATTTATTTACGATGATGGAGTTTTCAAATCGAAGATCGATATCGTTGAATATGATCTAGACCACTAAAAATATTTAGATATTAAATTTTATTTTTTTTAATATTATTAACCTAATGATAAAAAAGGTACAATATTTATAATTTTAATAATAGATATAAATTTTTTTTGCTCGTTTAACTATATAAAAAAAATTTAAATTAATTAAATTTAAATTATTTTTTTTGAAAATTATTTAAAATAAGATTTATATATATTCTCGATATTGATTATAAAACTTCTATCATTATTTTTAAAAAAATATTTATTTTCAACCGTTTATTTATATATTTATTTAATAAATAAAAAATATAAAATTTAATTTTTAAATAATTTAAATAATTTAAATTATATTTAACGTCGTTCGTCTTCAAAAATTCTATCATCTAAAATAAATAAATAAATAAGTAATAACAGAGTTGATTTGCTACTTGATACCATTTCACCATAATTCTATTTATGAGTATATTACGTGCACATCACCCTTCGCACGTGGGCATAGTACGGAATCATTTGGTACTTATGGGGCAATATTCTGGTGATTAATTAATAATGTGCCACTAGACATTGACTAAGAATTTATTTGGTATCAACAGTCTTCTATCACAGAAATATTCTGAGCGAGATCACAGAAATTACATTTCAATCAAATCAGTGTGATCAAGATAATATATATATATATATATATATATATATATATATATATATATATTATACAAACATACATAATTTTTCTGAATTATAGATTATATTTTTTGTGAAAAGGATATAATAACTTTCTAATCAGCTTTTTGCGGGATTACGAAAATTATATTTTAATCAAATTTATCTAAATTTTACTTATTTTAAATCAGGTGTCCAACCTTTTAATTTTGTTTTTACTGTTTAATTTTTCAATTTATTTGATTCGAGTCATCATAGCATGACGGCCCAACTTTTTAGAAAATTATTCATCTTAGAACTATTCTAACTCTAGCACACTTAATTGTCTTAACTTTCTAGGTCTTACTACCATTCAAATTGTTATAGCCGGGTTAAAAAATTTTAGTCCTATTATATTATTTATATATAATTAATTCATATTTCGGAGGTGTCACGTTCTTCTTCCCCTTTAAGTCCTGACGTTCTCGTCAGGCTTAAAAATACTCACAAGCACCAGGCGATGTGAGACTCGTCTCGCTAGTCTTAACTGACCTTGTGGGGAGCTGCACTCTATCCACAACGGTTATTAGTCGGAGAACCTCGCTCTACTCGCTATATAATCCAGGCTTAGCCAAGATTCATCTCATATTTCCGGCTGGTGAATGGCTCTGATACCAACTGTGACGTTCCAACTTTCCAAGAGGTCATCCATTCTAGAACTACTCTAGCTCTAGCACGTTTAACTCTCTTAACCTCTTGAGTCTTGCTGCCATCCAAAATACTATAGCCGGGTTAAGAAATTTTAGTCCTATTATATTATTTATATATAGAACTGATATATATTCCGGGGGTGTCACAATTTTGACTTCAAATTTTAAACTAGCAATTACTTGCTTTCATAAATGTATAGTTACGCAAATTATACGAAGTATACTGACTAAATCTATAAATACTGTTTGACTCAAATCAAATAAATTAAAAAGTTTGACAATAAAATTAATTTTTTTTAAATTACATAGTCAATTCAAAATAATCTATAATTAATTTACAAATTTTTTATGTTTTTATGTTTTTATGTTTTTATTGATTTTTTATCTCACATAATAACTTCTAACTAAAAGTATTTTACTAAGGTGAGTGCTTTTGGAAAAAACACTAATATATATATATTTTGTTAAAAATATTCTTCAAGGTTTTTATTGCGGCAAAGCAAAAACCTACTTTTGGTTATGAATGTTTATTTCACCTTTTTTAAGCAAAAGCAAAAGGCACATATTCCTATTTTGTTTTTTTTTTTTTTGAAAAAAAATATGTAGTTCTTTTAAAATAAAGAATTTACTCGAGAAATTAATAATTTATTTTATTATAGGAGAATTTTTTCCTTTTTTTTTTCTTTTAAAAAATATATATTTTTGTACACATGTTATAAATATTGTGAAATTAAAACATGTGCTTATTCTCAACATGTTTTATACTTTTATTCGACACATCCTATTTAACAATTTTGTTGATTTGGTGTTATGGATAATGAACGATTATTCGCTATAAATAAATAATTAAAAAGTGGAATTAAAAAAAATGGAAGGATAATTAATTTTTATATAATAATAATAATAATAATAATAATAATAATAATAATAATAATTATATAATATAACTAGATATAGGCAATTAATTTATACCTAGACAAATATTAAACTACATAAAAGAGAATTTAATGATTTTTATTAATTAAAAAAAAGGATTGAATTTTTTAATTTAAGATCGGAATTATATATAGATATCTTTTTAGATAGTGAATAATTTTTTTTATTAAAAATTTAATCTATTCTGATTTTTATTATATCGTTAAACTAGCAAGTATTTTATAACGGACGTAAAAAATTATTAATTTTAAGATTTTTTGATCATAATATTAATGATCTCGAAAAATTATGAAATCTAGTTTTTAGAAGTTTCAAATATTGTAAATCATATTTAACGATATGAATTGTTGATTTAGAAACTCTATAATCAAAAATAATTTATGAGTACGAAGTCGATCATACTCATAAGAGTATAGTAGCCGGACTATATATATATATATATATATATATATATATATATATATATATATATATATATATGCTCATGTACTTTTAAAAGTACCAAGTCTTTGATACTTGTAGATTATTTGTAGATTTTTAGTTTTTGGATAAAAATATGTGCGGTTAAGATGATAGTGAGTCTCTTTGGTTTAGTGAGTGGTTAATGTAATAGTATATATATATAGTTAAGCTGGAATGCTATTAATAGCAAACCTACTCGGTTGCCATCCATTTGCTTCCGATGATGAAGCTTTCAAATAGACGATCGGTACCGTTGAACATGATCTAATTCACTAGAAGTATCTAAAAATTAAATTTCAAATATTTTCGACATTATTGAGCTTATGATCAAAAGGTTACAAAATTTATAATTTTATTAGTAGATATAAGTTTTTTGCTCGTTTGACGGTGTAAAGAGATCTAAATTAATTAAATTTTTGTTAGAAAATTCTTGATCTTGATTACAAGATTCTTATCATCACTTTTTTAAAAATATTTATTTTCAGCCGTTCATTTTTTTGCCCATTTGATGGACCAGAAAAGAATATCGAAAATGTATAAAATTTAATTTCTAAATAGTTTAAATTATCTATATAATATTCAACGGTGCTGATCGTCAATTTGAAAGCTCCATCATTGAAAACAACTGAATGACAAACGAGTCGATTTGCTACTGATAGCATTCCACCCAAACTCTCTCTCTCTCTCTCTCTCTCTCTCTCTCTCGCTCTCTCTCTCTCTCTATATGTATATAGAAAATGTATAGTAGCGTAGGGCTACTATACTCTTATGAGTATAAATTTTTTTGTACTCATAATTTTTTCGCCCTTGGATGAAGGGATGTGCGGTTAGGATGATAGTGACCCCCCTAGGATTTAGTGGGTAGTTGGTGAAATAGTATAAATCCTAAAGACTACTATAATATATTTTTTTAATCCGAGGGCCGAAATTTATGAGTACAAAAATTTTTTATAGCCGGACTATATATATATATATATATATATATATATATATATATATATAACAAAAAGTTATTTTTGATTTTGAGAAGCTTTGAGAAGAATCTAGCTTAATTGTCTAAGAAGAAAGAATCTATTCCCTTGAGGGTTTAGTAACCTACATGTGTTTTCTTTCGAGAGGGAGGGAGAGAGAGAGAGATTTATATGGTTTTCACTCATCCTCTTTTTCCTTTATTATTGCCTAGACATAGTCCACCACGTTAGTCGTGGACCACTCTCGTTCCTTAGGAACGTACAAAATGATCTTTTAATTTTTGAAGAGATAGAAATTTACTGTCAATTTCAAAAAAAAAAAAAAAAAAAAAAAAAAAAAAAGAAAAAAAAAGAAAAAAAAAAAAAAAGGAATGAATAGCAGACCAATGACTGTACAATGTAGTGAATTAATTCTGGGCAAAAATTTCTTCTTTTTGAAAACTACAATTCCTAAATCCAAGGAGCTCATCAATATAATACAATGTAGATTGCTCTCTTCTTTTAATTATCATCACCTGAGAATACGGTTAAAGTTTAATTTAGATTTGTATTTAATATAAAATTTAAATTTATTAAGTATAAATAAAGTTTAATTAAAAGTCCAATTAAACTGCAAATTCTACTTAAAATATAAAAGGGGCAATTTCCTACGTACCCAATATAGGGGCAATTTCCTACGTACCCCTAAAAATTTTTCTGTTTTCAGATTTATCCCTCTTAGAAGGCTAATATTAAAACTATCCTTCTTGCGTTCCAACTTCTTTCCAAAAGTTAAACTCTGTTAGTGTACCGTTTGAAACTGCCGTTATCTGTGTGTAATCACTATTTTGCCCTTTCAAATATACCCTAAACCCTAAACCCTAAAACCCTAAACCCCTAAACCCTAAAAACCCTAAACCCTAAAACCTTAAACCTTAAACCCTAAAACCCTAAAAAATCCTAAACCCTAAACCCTAAATCCTAAAACCCTAGAACCCTAAAAATCCCTAAACCCTAAAACCCTAAACCCTAAACCCTAAAACCCTAAAAAATCCTAAACCCTAAACCCTATACCTTAAACCGGGGCAAAATAGATATATCTGATAATTTTCAACTCCGATTATTATTTAACTCTAGTTTAACCCTAGTTAACTTAACAAAGGGAAACGGTAGGGGTATTTTTAATAACGGTGGAACGTATGAGGGATATATTGGAAAAAAAAAAATAAGAGGGGTAAATCAGATATTTCTTCATATTTCAGGGGTACACAGGCAATTATCCCAATATAAAATATATCCCGACCATTTTAATAAAACCACAACTAATTAAGGGGACATGGTCCAATTAAATTTTGATATATTAATTTTTTCTCGTATTATTTTTTTTATCTATTTTTCACCGTTTTATCTAAACAAAAATTTAGCTTTAAAGTTTGAAAAGTGAGAAAATTGCTGAGCAGTGGTGATATCAAAAAGGGATGAATAGATGATGGATAAATACTTATAGCTCACTATAAAAAAAAAAAAATTATATATCATCATATTAAATAATAAATTTTATTATTATTTTTAATTTTTCACGTGTTAAAGCGTTAGAATTTTTTTTAAAAAATTCTAATATTTTAAAACGTCGGTATATACGTGACGACTCTTCATTTAATCTAAATCATCAAATATAAAAATAATATTTTTAAATATTATTATTATTATTATTTTGTAGTGGTTGGTGCAATGGATCCATTCTAAGCAATTTTTTTTTTTTGCCTTTCGGAAACTGTATATAATATAAAGAAAAATGCTTTTTGGAGCATAAAATTGGGTGTATATTTTACACCAATTTATTTTTGAATCGGAATAAATTTTATTGGTCATTTTGAAATGATCAGTAAAAAAAATTCTTACTTTTGAATAGATGAGATATATATTGTACATTCGATTTCCGTATTGCTTTAATATAATTGGTAGATCACAAGCTCCTTTTAATCTCCTCCACTAAGAAAAATGAACTTTTATAAAGTTTTGAAAGGTGAAGAAATTTGCAGGGTGGGTGTGCTTGCCATTTCGAGAAGGGACGGAATTAATGGAGAGCATAAAATTGTGCAAAGCTGATCAGGTGGACCAATTTTAGACCGATTTTTCTTTTTTTTTTTCTTTATATATATATATATATATATATATATATATATATATATATATATATATATATATATATATATATATATATAAAAGAATTTATATATTTTTAAAAGTATAAGTCCAATTATGTTTATAAATTTTTTATTATTAAATTTGTATTGAAATTTATACTATTGTATTTTTTTCTTTCTTTTTTTTTAGTTGATTTTATAATAGTGCAAATACTAATACAAATCAATAATAAAAAATTCACAAATATAATTGGGCTAATACTTTTAAAAGTATATAAGTTCTACCCCCCCCCCCCCCCCTCTCTCTCTCTCTCTCTCTCCCCTCTGCTCTCTCTCTCTCTCTCTCTCTCTCTCATATATATATATATATATATATATATATATATATATATATAATTGAGCTCCTATCCTTTTAAAAGTATTAAGTCATTGATATTTGTAAGTTTTTAACTGTTGGATGAAAAGATGTGTGGTTACGATGATAGTAGGCCCCTTCGGTTAAATGAGTGGTTGGTGGAATAGAATAATCTAAAGGATGAAATTAGTCAAAGGGTAAGATCTAACGGTAGAAAACTTATAAGCACCAATTGCATGGTGCTTATACAAAGCATAGTAGCCAGACTCTCTCTCTCTCTCTCTCCTCTCTCTCTCTCTTCTTTATATATTATATATTATATATATATATATATATATATATATATGAGTAAGCTTATATGCTTTTAAAAGCACATGACCATTCATACTTGAGAATTTTTTATCATTGAATTTGTATTTTTTACTTTTTCTTTCTCTCTTACAAATTTCAATACAAATCAAATGATAAAAAATTTACAAATATAAATTGACTTGTACTTTTAAAATTATATATATAAGCTCTCTCTCTCCTCTCTCTCTCTCTCTCTCTCTCCTCTCTCTTCTCTCTCTATATATATCTATATATATATATATATTATAAATATATAAAACTCATATACTTTTAAAAGTAGTAAGTTATTGGTAGTTGTAGGTTTTTAGCTCTTAGATGAAGGGATATGTGGTTAGGATGATAGTGGGCCCCTTGAATTTAGTGGGTGGTTGGTGGAATAGAATAATCTAAAGGATGAAATTTGTGAAAGGGATAAATCTAACGGTAGAAACTTACAAGCACCAAATGTTTGGTACTTTTACAAGCATAGTAGCCGGACTTATATATACAGAGTCTGGTTACTATACTTGTAAAAGTACCAAGCATGCAGTTAGGATGATAGTGGACCCCTTAGGTTTAGCGGGCGGTTGCTAGAGTAGAATAATTTAAGAGATGAAATTTGTCAAAAGAATAGATCTAACGATAGAATATAGAGTCCACCGTTAGATCTACCACTTTGATCATATTATTTTTCCAACCACCCACTAAATTCAAATAGCCCATTATTATTCTAACCACACATCTTTTCATCCAAGAATTAAAAACCTAATAGCACTAATTATTTGGTGCTATTAATAAAGTATAGTAGCCTATATATATATATATATAGAGAGAGAGAAGAGAGAGAGAGAGAGAGAGAGAGAGAGAGAGAGAGAGAGAGAGGGGGGGAGTTGAGCTGGAATGTTCGTAGCAAACAAACTCCGTTACCACCCATTTATTTTTGATGATGAAACTTTCAAATCGACAATTAACTATAACAAAATTATACTATAGCGACATTTTTAAGTGTTCCTAAAATCTAAAAAAAGTATCGCTGTAAAAAATATCGGCACTTATTATTAGTGTCGCTATATGTGCAGTTGTTAGGGTATATAGCGACATATTATTATAATGTGTCCCAAAAATATATCTCTATAATTTAATTTTAGATATAGATAGGACACTTATACATAAGTATCACAAAATATATTCCTATAACTTTTAAAACACTAAACACTTGATGCTTGTAAGTTTTTCACTATTAGATCTATTTCTTAATTAATTTTACCATATATTTAAATCACATTATTTCACCAACCATCCACTAAACTCAAGACGACCACTATTATATATCATAACTATACATTTCTTAATCTAAGAACTTAAAACCGACAAACACTAATATATGAGTCTTTTTACTGGACAGTGGTGATTCCAAGCACCAACCACTTACATACATAGACTCACCAGTTAGACCATCTTTAAGATTTGAAAAGAGAAAAATTTACTGGGGAGATGTCAAAGGGGTCTATCTCATAAATCATGAATCACTCACTCTTATATGTTCTCACCACTTAACAAAACAATCTTTAAATTTTGAAAAAGAAAAAAATTTTACCAGGTGGGGGTGATTTTAAGAAGAGATGAAATTAGCTTCTCTGGATGAGAGTACACCAATCCAAAAGCTTCTCCAAACTAGTACCAATGGGTGTCAAATAAAGGGGTTTGACCTATTATTAATATTTCTATGCATTTTTGTGATGGGAATTTTGCTTTAGTGACATATGCATAGGAGAGACAATCTTCTATTCTACTAAAGCCATTCATATGAGCCCCAACAATAAAGAGATATGCTGGTCCCCCACCCAACATATACAATTATAAATAATATTATTATGTTACTGGTATATGTTGAAAGTGTAAAAAATTTTAATATCAATTATTGAAATCGATATTTGCGCTGATACGGATTATGAAGAAAAGACATCGGAGAAGTATTAATATTTTATCAATAAAAAATATTTAATTACGCAATCTTATCACGTCTAGATATATATAGCTATCAAATCATAACAGATTACAAATATAACTTTTACTTTTGAATAATTATAAAAAAAAATTTAAATATAATTTGGATAAACTCTATCTCTAACTAAATTTTAGTTTAAGTTTGGATTACTATTTTCAGCCGTATACCTCAAAATAAAATATATTTATTTTACTAAAATTTATATGAATTTTTATAAATTCTGAAATGATAAGTGTAAGATCTACATCACCCTTTTTGAGATGTACAAGTGAGATTTTTATATGATTATACATTTCATATATACCAACACAAAATAGTGGTCCATTGAAATGGCCTTTAAGTGTTGATGTTTACATGCCCAACCACCAACTCCCAGCTGGACTAACTCAATATATATCCCATTCCTTGTAATAATAAGAAAATCAACACAATTTGTACTCTATTTGTACTTTGATGTCCAATGGAGAACTAATTAATTTGTACTCTACATACATTACATTAATGATGATAATGATTATGATGTCGATTGATCAATGATGTAAAACAGAAGGATTATCTAGAAAATGTCTTCAATTGTAATTAATGTCAAATTTCAAACATAATATGGAAGGAAAAGGAGAACACTTTTATTTTTATTTTTTTCTTTTTTATGGGGGGGTTACAGTGTTAAGCAAATGATTCAAAAAATGAATTTAAATGATATAATATCTATAAGGATATGGCAATATTGTAGCAAATGAAATAACTTTTTTTTTTAAAAAAACAAACTTATTTAGTTATATTCTATAAATTAATGCTTTCTCTTCCAATTAATAGTATCAATAATAAGCAGTTAATTATTTGATGTTGCAACATTTAAGCAAATTATTAATTACCTGAACTTCATATGCATGTGCTCATTAATTTGGCGATTAGTACTCTAAATGATATGCGGAATATAAATATTAAAAATAATATTCTTTTGTAACTTTAAGCTAGCTTTTGCAAAAAATTAATTGTTTCATTTAATTTAACATGATATCAAGCTCTTGAATTTGAATTTAGTTAGACTTTTATAATTAATTATTTAATTTTTTCATATTTAATTTAAGTTCATGCCTATCAAAAATTCTCAAATTCAAATACGAAGGAGATTTTTGGATATAAGTATTGAAAATATCGTTCTACTTGATAACTCTAAATTTTATTTTATTTAATATGATATTATGATTATATATATATATATATAGAAACTTTACATATAGATGGCACCAAAATATGAACAGCAAAGAGGACTAAGTGCATGTTTTTGACACTTTGTTGTAGTTAAGTCAACATCATGGAGGTCTTAAAATGCATGTGAGGATCATCATGAAAACAATATTGTTGGTAAAGTCATGGAGGATGGTATTAATTAACTCTTGGTTATGCGATCTGAATCCAATCCTGCAGCTCTTAATGTGAAGTATAATTAAATGTCTTTTGAGTGCCAAAAAAACAAGTGACTGCTCCATATAAAAAGTAATTGTGTGTTGGAAAGAGAAAGAGAGACTCAGAGAGAGAGAGAGAGAGAGATCATTGCATGAACCATGGTCTATATATACATGTACACACACACTTCACTAACCAAAATGCAAACCTAGAAGCCTTGCAATCCAAACTTAAACCTATGCACGATATATAGATGTGATCTGCCCCGCTTCTATGAGAATCATTTATTTTAGAACTATTTTAGTTATAGCATGTTTAATCCTCTCTCAATCTCTTGAATTTAACTAGTCGAGTTAAAATATTTAAGTTATATTATATTTTTTATATAGAATTATTTTAAATTTTAAGGGTATGACATTCCTTATCCCTTTATATTCACAAGTATATATAAGACGATATAAGACTCATCTCATTAGCCTTAGCTAACTTTGTAGAACGGTATGACCCTAACTTATTCAAAACTCGTCTCATACTTTCAGCTGTTGATTGACTCTAATATCAACTGTAGCACTCAACTTTTCATGAGGGTCACACATTCTAAAATTACTTTAATCCTAGTATGCAGAACTTTCTCAATCTTTGAAATTTAGTCACCGTCCAAAATACTATAATCGGTTTAAAAAATTTACTCGTATTATATCTTATGTATAAAACTATTTCAAATCCTAGAAGTATCACTTATAGTATATAAATTTACTTGAAGTACTATTGATAGTAAATAAATAATATTTAATGTCAACTTTTTATTCCTTAGATCAATACTATTTCACCTACCACCGCTAAACTCAAGATTCTAGATTCTTTCTATAATTTTGATAATTTTTTTTTTATTACTCCGACATGCATGTATGCATGCAGTCGAAGAAATAACAGCGTTAAAGAACCTACTATTCTTTAATTACATTAAAAAAACTAGTCATAATTATATATATATATATATATATATATATATAATGAGTAGAGTTTATATATTTGTAAAAATATAAGACAATTCATGCATGCGAATTTTTTACCATTGAATTTGTATTTGGATTAGTATTTTTATAAAGTCAACTAAAGAGAGAGAAAGATAAAGTAAAAAACACAAATCCCAATATAAATCTAATAGTAAAAAATTCACAAGTATGAATTGCCTTGTACTTTTGAAAATATATATATATCACAAGTATGAATTGCCTTGTACTTTTGAAAATATATATATATATATATATATATATATATATATATATATATATATATATATATAGTAGTGCTTACATATTTTTAAAAGCACAAGTTCATCTATATTTGTAAATTTTTTACCATTAAATTTATATTGGAATTTGTGTTTTTGTAAAGTCAACTAAAATGAGAGAAAGATAAAGTAAAAAAATAAATTTCAATACAAATCTAATGGTAAAAAATTTACGATGGATTTGTTCTTTTAAAAGCTATATATATATATATATATATATATGAGAGCTTATATATTTTTAAAAGTATAAGTCTAACTATACTTGTAAATTTTTTATTTTTGAATTTGTATTGAGATTTGTGCTATTGTAAAGTCAATTTAAAAAAAAAAAAGTATAATAGCACATATCTCAATACAAATTTAATAATAAAAAATTTATAAATATAGTTCGATTTGTACTTTTAAAAATATATAAAAATATATAAGCTTTTTTTCTCTCTCTCTCTATAGGAATATAGCCTATCCGCTTTATTTATTAATTAAATCTTTTAAGAAACTAATTAGGCTTCGAACCGTCAATTGTCAAAGCATTAGCTAACTATACTAAGCATGGTTGGTAAGATATATATATATATATATAGAAATTAATTGTTAGTATAGGAAGATATACCTGATAAGTTACGTCTAAAATTTTATGGATACTATTGAGTGAAAAAATATCATGTTTATTTTCATATATAAGTAATGAATCGGTTATAATATATTTTTTATAATCCTATCAAAAAAGCATAAAAATATATTCATATACATTTTTGCCCTCAATTCTATTTTATCTAGTAGAGTTAATTGGACTTCAATACCAAACCTAATTAAGTTATAAAGAATAACCCTGGTGCATAGTGCTTGGTTCATGCAATGATCTCTCTCTCTCTCTCTCTCTCTCTCTCTCTCTCTCTCTCTCTTCAATATAATTGCAAGACTCTCTCTCTCTCTCTCTCTCTCTCTCTCTCTCTCTCTCTCTCTCTCTCTCTCTCTCTCTCTCTCTCCTCTTCCTTTGTATTAAAAAGCTCCTAGTGACTATAAGAATAATTCCTCAAAAAAGTCTCTCTCTCTCTCTCTCTCTCTCTCTCTCTCTCTCTCTCTAGATCTCTCTCTCTCTCTAATATTTTATCAAAGGCACACTCGGAAGTCGGTGGCTTTTATCACTGTGTTGGAATAACATACCATGGCTTTCATAGAGAAGAGGAGTATTGAGAGAGAGAGAGAGAGAGAGAGAGAGAGAGAGAGAGAGAGAGACCAACTTAAATTATTAAAGCCCTTCTCCATATAGTAAAAAAAAAAAAAAAAAAAAAAAAGGGTGGGGGTGGGGGGTAGAAGAACCCTATTCCTCCAAATATTATCCAAGAGCTTCAATTAATTTAAATTTTTTTTTTGTTTAATTATTAAAACAATTTAAAAATTTTGTGTCTCCCTTGAATCTCTTGCATTAATTCTATAGCAGGAGACAAGAGAATTAAAGGGTGAAAATATTTGTAGAGAGAGAAGAGAGAATCATGTTCCCTTCCAAGAAGCCTCCTCCTCCTCCTTCTATGAATACCAACAACACTTCCCATGATCAGAGGCCCATGTCCTGCAGTGCCGTTCAGGCCGACTCCGGCCTCGTCCTCACCACCGACCCCAAGCCCCGCCTCCGCTGGACTGTCGAGCTCCACGACCGCTTCGTCGACGCCGTCACCCAGCTCGGCGGCCCCGACAGTACAATTCCTCTCTCTCTCTCTCTCTCTCTCTCTCTCTCTCTCTCTCTCTCTCTCTCTCTCAAACTTCTTCTTCTTCTTCTTCTTCTTCTTCTTGATGAATTCACAAACTTGACAAGAATCTCTTTTCTTTTCTTTTTCTTCTCCTCTTTCTTTTTCTTTTCTTTTTGTTGTTTTTGGTTGTGTACAGAGGCTACACCAAAAACCATCATGAGAGTTATGGGAGTTAAGGGTCTTACTCTCTACCACCTTAAGAGCCATCTCCAGGTATCTATCTATCTATATATATATATGTGTGTGTGTGTGTGTGTGTGTGTGTGTGTGTGTGTGTGTTTGTTTTGTAGTAACATCAACTTGAAAGGAAAAATTAGGGTTTCTTAAGTTTCTTCTCTCTCCAAATTAATATGAAGTTGTTGATTTGTTTGATAATTTTGTTGTAGAAATTCAGGCTAGGGAAGCAACCACATAAGGAATTCAACGATCACTCGGTAAAGGATGGTAAGATTTAGTATAGCTATGCGAATAATTTCTCTACATCCTCTTTGATATATAATTTTGAACTTTAACATCTCTAGATACTCTTTTTCTACAAATTACTGTTTATCGATCGATCGATCGATCGATCTTTGCATATCGATGATCACAAAGCTACCATTGCTACTACTACTACTACAACTGTTCTTGACTATCGCAGCCGCTAATATGAACTTGCAAAGAAATTCGTCGTCTTCGTTGGGCATCATGGGTCGATCCATGAACGAGTAAGTTGCGAATATAATCGACTCGAAAATATTAACAAAAAACAAAGTTTGATTACATATTTATAAACTTTTATCAAGATACTTTGGTATTGAGATTGTGTGAGGCCTTTAAATCATGTAGCAGGAGTGCGCACATAACCGAAGCGATACGGATGCAAATGGAAGTCCAAAGAAGATTACATGAACAGTTAGAGGTAAATTAAGGTTAATATTCATATCTTTTAATTAATATAACTTCATAATTAGTGTAACAATTAACATGTACATACATGTACATCCTAATTATATGATCAAGCTAATTAATTTTTCATTTGAGTGATGAGTGTGTGTGTATATATATATATATAGGTGCAAAAACACCTTCAAATGAGGATTGAAGCTCAAGGGAAGTACATGCAAACTATCTTAGAGAAAGCTTATGAGACACTCCAAGGAGATAGCAATATTGGCTTGGGAGGATACACCAAAGCTTTAGGAAATACGCAAGGAGTTATCGACATGGTTTCGATGAAAGAAATGGCTTCTCCCATGAGCTTTCCTTCTCTCCAAGACCTTCACTTGTATGGCGGAGATCATCTAGAAATTCCGCAGCAAATCGAGCGACCCCTCGACATGTTTTTCCCTACGAACGAAAGCATCGCCATGGGAAGCAAGAAGAGGGCCTACCCTTACGGATCTAACGGTAAGAGCCCCATGATTTGGGCCGACGATCTACGTCTTCAAGAGTTGGGTTCTCAAGAAGATGCAGCAAAGTGTGATCAGCTCCAAATTGCACCATCCATGATGGACAGCGGCATCGATATCGGTTCGATGGCGAATGTGTATGAATCCAAGCCAATGCTCGATATCGCGGGGAATAAGAAGTTCGAGGGCACGTCGAAGCTTGATAGGACATCTCCATGAAGTACAGCTATTGGAAACTCGCGCTTTGTTTCTAATAAGGAAGTGAGGTGTGTAATTCTACAAATATAATTCACTCTTATGATCAAGTAATTCGATCAAAAGTAAGAGTTAACTAGCATTAGGATCGATTGTACGCGCGTTAGGTGCATGTTGATGCTATTAGAGTTGCTAATTAAGACATTTATATTCTGGGATCTTTCGGCGTGTATCTTGACAAAGGATGAGCTTAAAACATGCATGTAAATTATTTAGTTCTCTTGTATGATTTTATCAAGAAAAATTAAACACCATTAATTGATATACCATATGTATTTATATACATTATTAAGTATATAAACTGATCCTGTTACTAGTATATATATCATGACATTAACTTGAGGAAATTGCTCGAGTATATATTATGCAAGAATCTATTTCGTTTAGCTTTTTCCTATTAGCTACTTAATCTAGCCCTCAATCTTAAATTGTAGGATGATCTAATTTTATGTCGCCATACGTAGTTTAATTAATATTAGATGTAAATTCAAGAATATATTGATGTTATTTGTTCTTTTTTATTCACAGTTCTCTTTGAGGAGTTTCATGCTATTATTATACATTAAATTAGGCTATTTCTATTTTGTTGTTGGATATGCTCTCTTTTTTTTTTTTTTTTTTTTTTTTTATCAAAGCAGAAACTGCATTGTAACTTTGAAATACCCCATAACATATATATATATATATATATAGCATAGGACTACTATAGACCTCTTTGTACTCATAATTTTTTCACCCTTGGATGAAGTGATATGCGGTTAGTATGATAGTACCCATAGGATTTAGTGGGTTGTTGGTGAAATAGTATAAACCTAGGGGACCAGTACTATAATTCTAACCGCATATTTCTTTATTCAATGGCCGAAAATTTATAAATACGAAGAGATCTATACTCATAAATGTATAATAGTCGAGCTATATATATATATATATATATGCATGCCTCCTTCACAATGCTTAGAATAAAAATTGATAAACCCACATTATTTAATTATATTAATCAATCACATTTCATGTTTTGCACTATTAATTAGTTTATTGAGCTCCTGAACTACAAAGTTATTGGGTGCATTTTGTCTCATGGCAATACCAAACTATATATATATATATATATATATATATATATATATATATATATATGGCTTCGATAATTACAAGCAAAGAAAAAAGAGAGAAAAAGAAAATAAAGCTAAGCTAACTCACAAAATAGTCATCTTGCTACTAACTTTTTATCATATGTGCATGTATGCATATGCATGGTAAATTCACTGTTTCTTTTTTGAGTAGAAACTAGGGAAACTTCCCATGCCTCATGCTTAATATTTGAATTGCATATCAAAAGAATAACACAATTATATATATATATATATATATATATATATATAGAGAGAGAGAGAGAGAGAGAGAGAGAGAGAGAGAGAGAGAGAGAGAGAGAGAGAGAGAGAGAGAGAGAGAGAGAGAGGAAAATCTTTATTAAGTGATGCTTTCACATATCCCAAGATAGCTAAGCTAGGTTAATTAATTATTAAGCTGAGAGTGTGCTGTGATTAGAGTATTCTTTTTAGCTGTTCTGGAGATTTAGTTGTGGTGTCTCCCAATGCATGCAGGAACCCTTTTTGGCCTTTGCCTTTAGGTTAGTTGGCCCTAGTTATTAGTTACTCTCATCATTGCATGCAATGAGCTTCTAAAGAGTTACATGCATGTGACACCTTCTTTAGGGGAGGAGGAAAAAAAAGAAAGAAGAAAAACAATGACACCTATAACTCCATTGCACCCTACACATATACATGCAAAAGGATATATTTCTATATATCTATACCTAGAGGTCGTATTTATAAAAATATCAAGTAATTTATACTTATAGTTTTTCTATCATCTAAGGCTAAAATCTATAAGCACAAACGACTTGGTACTTTTAAAAGCATATGAGCTCAATTCATCTTCCTATATATATTTCTTCTATCAATATCTAATATATATTGAATATACAATTTACAAAACATCGTTCTTTAATAACTTAAATTTTAAAGTACAATAATTGTTTCATATAATTTTCACATAATATTAGAATAAAAAATCATGAGTTTAAATTCCGCTAGACTCCTAACATTTTAATTTCTTCTATTTAATTAAACTAACATCTTGGATCTATTAAAAAATTTCGAGTCCAAATATGAGGAGGATTGTTGAATACAAAATATATAAACACAATATCCACCTATCTATCTATCTATCTATCTATCTATCTATCTATCTATATATATATATATATATATATATATAATATATATATATATATTATATATATATGTGCGCGCGCACACACACATAATCGAGCTCCAATGCTTTTGAATTTTTGACTTTTGGATGAAAATTTATAAATTAAGATAATAGTAACCCTTATTAGAATTGAGCGTGGAAAAAATATGATCTAAGAGATGGAATTGATCAAAAGGATAAATTTAATGGTGAAAAATTTATAAGCACCAAGTATTTGGTACTTTTAAAAGTACTATAGCCGAACTCTATATATATATATAAGAAAATTTATAAGCACCAAGTATTTGGTACTTTTAAAAGTACTATAGCCGAACTCTCTCTATATATATATATATATAAGTATCTATATATAATATATACGTATATTTGCATGTTTCTATGTATATATGTATGGATATATATGTTTTAACCCAAAAGATTGTTCCAGTTAAAAAAAAAAAAAATTGAAAATGTAGTTTTAACACTGTCACTCTCATGCAGGGCGGAGATCATTTCGAACCACGGCAAGAAATTGACATGAAAGGTTATTAATTAGATAGGTAAAGGATAAATTAGATTTAGCACATCAGATAATTACTAATGCATTTAGAGTAAGTTATTCAAGAATAATTTATTCAGTATATATAATTAAGAATTTTAAGAAAAAATTTTGATTTTTGCTTTTTAAAAAGGCTTGATATTCATATTTTGATAGAATAATATATTTCACCTACGAAGTGATTTATCTTATAAAAAAAAATAATTTAAAGATCGAATATACTATCTGTATACAAAAACTTAATTATCAAATAAATCATGAAAATATACCGAATAAAAATAATATTCATGCATTCAAAAAGGGTTCATATCATATCATGTTAGTCAAAAAAGATTGAAAGTAAAGAACCAAAATGAGAATATGTTGTTTTTCATGTTGTGCCAAAGTGCATATATATGTTTGAAAGATTTAGCATGAGAGGTGACCATATTAATTGTTGGTATTTTTCTCTTCTTTATGTTGAGCAAGGCAAAGGGGAAGGGAGACAAAGAGTATCTCACCTTTCTTTATATCTTCTTTTCCCATAGCCCTACATATTATCACTCTCCATATTCCATTCCATGAGAATCAAAAGGAGAGAACAAGTACATGTATGTTTGTGTTTCCCTCTACTCCTCCCCCCCTCCCTCTCTCTCTCTCTCTCTCTCTCTCTCTCTCTCTCTCTCTCTCTCTCTCTCTCTCTCTCTACACTTGGAGAAGCTTTTGTGCTTTCCTTTCTTTTGGTCATGGTAGAGAAAAAGAGAGAGATGGTGCAGTTGCCTTTATTGGTCTCAGAGAAATGTAAGGGAGGCATGCAAGTTGGCAAGAGAGGGAGAGAGAGAGAGAGATCTGGAGAAAGAAAGAGAGGGGGAGAGTGATAAAGGGAGAGAACAGTCCCCAAGAGAGTGCAATTCTCAAGGAAGCTTCTTGTAAGTTTAGGATGGGGACAAGGTGATGGGTGGCTTTAAATTCCAAAAGTTGTGTGGTCTCACAAAAAGAAAGAGAGAGAGAGAGAGAGAGAGAGAGAGTAGTACATTACATAAAGGGAGAGGTTTATGGCTCATTTCTCAATGAAAATCAACTGTGGGGTGATCAAATTAAGCACCTTGGATTCTGCAACTGTGGGTCTGTTGCTTGAGAGAGATAGAGAGAGAGAGAGAGAGAGAGAGAGAGAGAGAGAAGGGCATGCATGAAAAGTAGAGCTAATGAGGGAGGAAGCTTCGCTTCTTTTGGATATATATATATATATATTGGTGATTAATTGCAGTGGCTAGTGTAAGTGGCAGGCACATATATTTGTCTCATAAAGATTGGAGTCATTATGCATGCATAGAGGGTAACTACTACTTAAAGGTGCCCTAGAATGATGACCTCTTGGACTACTTGTTACTAAGGTAAAGAACAATAATATATGTTGATGTGCTACATCCTATAACTTCACTTGTTCTGTACGTAGTCGATCCAACTTTGTACACCAGCATGCAATAATAAAAATGACTCATGAGGCTAGGAATAGGAGACCTAGGCTACCCAAAACACTTACTAGATTCTTACACAATCTAATGATCAATGCTGATTTTGTATGTTGTTGATGTACATGTTGAGACATCTTAATGTGTCGCACGTAGATTCACGTGTGTGTAGTATAGAATATATAGCACAGTACGAACATATAGTAATGTGCCATATATAAATTAACTTGTGCAATGTAGGGATATATAAACTAGTATACATAAGCTACAATAGTGGTGATTTGCAAGAATATATATATATATATATATATATATATATATATATATATATATATATATATATATATATATATATATATATATAATTCAAATATTTTCTAATAACGTTGGTCTTATAATTAACCTTGTTGATGTGCTATATAACATTTTGATGTTTATGTAGCTAGATTCACCAGTGCAATACAAGTCATGCTTAACACATTAGCAATAATAGCGGTTTTTGTGAACCATAAATGGTATGTGCCCAAAGTATTTCCCCGTAATGTCGGAACGACTATCGATTTGCTAAAATACTGATACGTCACGTACAGATTTATTTGTACAGTACTAATCGGTACATGCATCAGCGATAATAAGAGAGCACATATATAGGTAGAATATAAAATTCAAGGTTATTTACATCAAAATTCCTCTTTTTGATAATCTTAAAATTATTAATTAATGGTAGTCCCTTTTAAACCTCCTGCTGAGAACCGAGAAAAATGAAAAATTAGAATATAATACTAATATATATATATATATATATATATATATATATATATATATATATATATATATATATATATATATATTATTCCATTAATGATCAGAAATAAAAAATATGCACACATGCATGAACTAAGAAAAATGCTACATAAATACAACCCATATAAGGTATATATAAATCTTACATTCTCCACATCCAAAGATTTAAAAAATCTTTCAAATTTTTAAGATTAAGAAAAAAAGAGATTGATAAAACTAGTGTCTCAATCCTAAAGCACACAAAGCCTAGGGTATAAATTAATCTCGCACCTATATTATAGGTGCATGTACATGAGAAAATGCTTTAATTAATTCCTTATAAATTAATCTCACAATATTTTACAAACTCTACAACTAATTAATAGTTGAATTTCAATCTTGAAATTATAAGTGGTGCTTATTTTCTCACAATTTACACATCTTCACCAATTAAATACCCCCACCAATTAAATGTATTACTCAGCATACATTTAAAAAGTAGGTGTATATCTCACAACCCTCAATTCAAGGATTTAAATAATTATTTTAGATTTTTTATATTAAAAAAATTAATAAAATAAGTGTGAAATATTAATTCTTAAAAACAGGTGTTAAATTTACCATCATTTTTCGAAAGTACACGTAACATTGCTCAAAATTAAATACTTTGAATTATATCATAGAGTACATTTAAATAAAAACTAAAATAAAGGAAAAAAAAATGATGCTAAAATATACCCTATGGCTTCTTTTTTTTTTTTTTTTTTTTTTTAGTAGAAACAATGAAAACAATTCTAACTTGCGTATCTGCATATATTCATGTATTATTCGTAAATGTAAGGATATGGACATTAATTTTTCTTATCTAAAAAATTATAAATAAAATGAACAGATATATGTTAAATTATGAACATTTTGAGCAAACCGCGGGTACCCACGAGTATCCGCATATACAATTTTTTTAAAAAATAAAAAAATAAATACTCTTTTTATTTTTTTCGTTTATAAAACCCTAATACTAATTTTTTTATAATATTATTTTTTTTCGTTATTAGACATTGTATATTGTGATATTTTAAATAACAATCTAAGTTTTATTTTTTGTGTTTGAAAAATATAAGAACAAAAAACGAGAAAAAAAAGAGAGAATATTGTAGATAAATTTTATCCGCATCTGCATAACTCGCGAGTACAACGACCCACCCGCAGATTATCCAACCCGCTTATTTGTCGGGCCTAGTCCGACTATCGTTATTCAACTATTAAAAAATTAGATTAAAATAAATAAATAAATAAATAAATATATATATAACATAAATAAAAATTTGCTGCACAACACACAAATGCACTACAAAAAAATTAGATTATAGGGACAAATTGTTGTGACACTTTTATGCAAAAGTCCTATCTATATTTCATCTATATTCAAAATTAGATTATAGAAACACATTTTTGGGACACATTATGATAATGTGTCGCTATACACCCTAGCGACTACATATATAGCGACACTAATAATAAGTGTCGGTATATTTGCCAGCAGTATTTTTTTTCAAATTTTAGAAGCACTTAAAAATATCGCTATAGCATAATTTTGTTGTAATATAGGTACAGATAATTAATTATTTTTCAGAAGCCTTATTTATTTAGTGTTATTTAGAATAAATATTTAGAACTAATAACACCAAAACAGATCACAATAATTAAAGTAGTGCAAATTTAGCCTGTATTTTAATATTGCTCATCTTTATAATTTATATTTGTTATTATTATAATTAAAACATGGCTTTGCATTTTACTGATTTTTTTTTCTTTATTCTAACATAATTTCTAAAATTGCCAATAAATGGACTTAAATCAAACTCCTCTTAATAAGTAGAGGAGTGTAAATCAAATAAAAATATTTGATTTATATTGCTCATAAAAACAAAAAAATTAATTTCATACAACTCCATGTAAACATATCGAATAACATGATATATTTCTACAAAATTCAGCATTCATACTTATCACTTTAAAAGTTCTAAATTATTTATATATATTTATCTGATTTGTTACCGAAATCTTACCCGTTAAAAAAAAAAATTACTATAGTTACGTATAATATCTGAAAGGATAAAAAAGTAAATTTACCTCACTCGTTAACTAAATTGAAGTATATATATATATATATATATATATATCAAGGATTTAAGTATCCATCGACACGGGTCGTATCTACCGTGCCGTACCGTGCCAACAAGATACCGGCACGATATAGCTCTCGTGTCGATGTCACAATTCAAAACATTTTTTTTTTAAATTACTAAGTAATTTTCTTAATAAAGTTCAAAATATTTGATAAAGATACATAATAAGCAATTAAAAAATTTTGTTGCTAAAGAAATTAAAAATTTCATGCCATTATGTATCGGCACGCATGTATTTTTTGTGACCGGCACTCATCGGCACGGCTCGACACGCACCGTGTTGTACCGTACCGGCAAATTTTCGGCACGATTCCGTACCACGGCACTTAAATTCTTTATATTTATATATATATATATATATATATAATATATATATATATATATATATATATATATATATATAAAATTTAAGACTTTTGGAGTGATAAATATAAAAAATTAAATTTTGTAGAGCATATTTACATAAACATGTATGGAATTAAATCACAAAAAAAAAAATCGAAATATTCTAAAAGTTCAGGGGTGTCTATACATTTTAACCCCAAATTTCCCCTTCTCTACGCGATCTCTTTCTTCGCCAATTCGCTCACTCCTCTCTCTCGTTGGGGTTTAATTTGGGCGAAAAATCCCCATTTTTTGTTGTTTTCTCATCGATTAGGGCAAAATCCAGCTCGATTTTGGGGCGGGATGAGCCGCGCGAGCTCCGGTTCGGGGGATTCGGACTCTCCCAGGAGAAATTCGAGGAGGCCCAAATGTAATCTCTCATCAAAATCCGTTCTTTTCCCCTTTTTCGCTCTAATTTTGGTTTTTTTTTTTTTTTTAGTTTATTTTAGTTCTAATTCGTTACACATCGATGATGATTTGTTGATTTATTATGTGAAAATGTATAGAAATTAACCTCCTCAAGTACTGCGAATTATTCGAAAATGTAGTAAAAAAAAATCATAAATTTTGGGCAATGTTACTATTTTGATGTATTAGTTTATCAATTTATTAGCACTAAAGAGATAAATTTTTGATCTTTAATTACTTGTTCGGCGCGCAGATTCGAAGTTTACTCAGCAAGAGCTTCCTGCTTGCAAGCCAATTTTTACTCCCCAGTGGGTTAGTGCATATATCTGCGTGAATTCTCGAACTGTAGCTCTACTCTAAGAAGAAGTAGTAGTTAGGTGCTTGGCGATGAAAAAAATGACGGAGCTTTTGATCCAGCATGAAGTTGCAATGAGTTGTTTGGACGACTCGAAAACAGAAACTCTAATTCGAAACTTCAGCTTCTGCTGTAGCAGGGAGTTGTCGATAGGATTTTAGTGAGAAAAACTGTTAAGAAACGGTAGTAAAGTGCTCGGTCAACAAAAAATGACGGAGCTTTTGATCCAGCATGAAGTTGAAATGAGTTGTTTGGACGGCTCGAAAACAGAAGTTCTAATTCGAAACTTTAGCTTCTGCTGTAGCAGGGAGTTGTCGATAGGATTTTAGTGAGAAAAGCTGTTAAGAAACGGTAGTAAAGTGCTCGGTCAACAAAAAATGACGGAGCTTTTGATGCAGCACGAAGCTTCAATGCTTTTTTGAATGGCTCAAAAGTAGAAGCTCTAATCTGAAATTTCAACTTTTGCTTTAGCAAGAAGTTGTCTATAGGATTTTAGTAAAAAACGCCTTTCAAAGGCAAGAGTTAAGTGCTTGGTCAACAAGAAATGACGGAGCTTTTGATGCAGGACGAAACTTCAATGCTCTTTTGATCGGCCAAAAAGTAGAAACTCTAATTTGAAACTTCAGCTTCTGCTGTAACGGAAAGTTGTCTATAGGATTTTGGTAAAAACGACAGTTAAGAAGCAGTAGTAGTTAGGTGATTGGTTAACAAAAAATGGCGGAGCTTTTGATGCAGCATGAAGTTACAATGCTCTTTTGGACGGTTCAAAAGCGTAAGTTTTAATTTGAAACTTAAGCTTCTGCTGTAGCAAGAAGTTGTCGATAGAATTTTTAATGAAAAGAGTTGTTATTGCTTCTTAGAACATCGTTACGCAAACAACTCTATCTTAGGAATCCGATTGGTTTACAGGACAAACTCTGCATCGTCTTGTGTAGGTCATTTCGGCATTCACACTTGTCGGCATCGTCTTCGTCCCTATCGGCGTCGCTTTACTATTGGCTTCAAACAAAGTATGTCAAAACTTCTTATAAAGTAATAGTTGATATTTTCTATTATCTTTTCAATATTCTTCTTTCTTATGATAGGCTGTTGAAATAGTTGATCGATATGATACCGCATGCGTGCCGGATAACATGGCTAATGATAAAGTTGCTTACGTGCAAAATGAACGGATCGGCAAAACATGCACGAGAATACTCACGGTAATAAGGTTCCCTTTACTAATGTTGTTTAAATATCAATGAAAGATTTGTAACAATTGCGTGTTCCTTAATAGGTAACTATTGTTACAAGTAGAAAGTTCTTTTATTGAATAGCTGTACTTTGTAGATTCCGAAGGATATGGATCGGCCAATTTATGTGTATTATCAACTTGATAACTTCTACCAGAATCACAGAAGGTACTTATCATCTACCTTTTAAGCTCGCAAACGAAATTTTTTTGATAACAAGTACGCTTGCTAAGTAACTATCATCAAAATTATGTAGTAACCTACGAAGTGCCTAGTTGACTGGACTTTTGGAACAGCTTCTCTAGCTACTTGAAGAAGCAGAAGCTTCCAAAAATCAAGCGTTTGGCAAGCAAAAGGTTTGGATCTTTTGCAACGACGAGAAGCTAAAATGTGTTTCTCGAACTTAAAAATAAAAGTTCTATTTTGAAGCTTCTACTTTTGTTCCAGAGCAAACCTATTTAAGGTAGTTTATTTAAGATGCTATATTGTTGTTCGTGCTTCTTCAATTGGCTCTATTCGAACAATAATTCTGCAGAAGCTCCATCGAAAGACGTCCATAATAACGTAATATCAAATTTTATGCCTTAACATCTTTAAGTAAAATTTAGGTACTTGCAGAGCCGAAGCGATGAACAGCTTCGAGATGCTGGAAAGGCGAACGACACGAGCAACTGCGCTCCTGAAAAGAAAACTTCAGATGGTTCTCCAATTATTCCGTGCGGTTTAATAGCTTGGAGTTTGTTCAACGATACGTATAGCTTTGTTCGTGGGAACGAGAACTTGGCGGTGAACAAGAAAGGCATTTCGTGGAAGAGCGATCGGGAGCACAAGTTTGGAAAGGACGTCTATCCGAAGAACTTTCAGAATGGAACTTTGATCGGTGGTGGAAAGCTTGATCCGAACAAACCTGTAAGTATTACATATGTGGATTTCACATGCCGACCCCCTCCCAACTATCGGCCATTTTGAAATAGGCCACATTTGATTAAGAAACAGTTCATCAACTATTGCTAAATTCGATTTCATTGAGCTGGGGATTCTGTTTACTTTAATGTCAGTAGGAGAACAAAAACAAAAATCGAAGGCGCAAGTTCAATACCCTACTTCGAAAACGGGTTGAGGCACTTGTTGAAACTCTTTATCTTACAAGAACCTACTTGCCACGATTTACAGACTTTAGATCGGTTGGGTGCTACTAAAGTCAAAATCTTAAATGGTAAAAACGTACAAAACTTACCTGAACTATTAGCTATTTTGAATCGGCTATCCAATCTTACAAAACGATTTTGCTATCCAACCTTTTAATTTGTTTGATTCGAGTCAGAAAGGGCCGTCGACTGACTCAAATCAAACAAATTGAAAAGTTGGATAGTAAAATCAATTTTTTGAAAGGTTGGGTAGCCGATTCAAAGTGGTCCATAGCTCGGGTAAGTTCTATACACTTTTACCATCTTAAATAAATCTTTGTACCGTTTGATATATCTGTGTAAAATCTGAATTTTCGCACATTTCCCAAACCTTTTCGAAAGTGCGAGCTCTTACGGAAATATGCTTTTCTTAAGTTGGCAACTCATTAATCTAAACAGGGGCAATTTTCCGAGTACTGGGAAAATAAGTTTTCGAAGAGGATATGCGCTTAAGTCGAGAACTATGCAGAGATATGTATATGTTAAATGAGATATCAAACTAACTTGCTTTTTAAATGCGAACAGTTGAGCGAACAGGAGGACCTAATCGTTTGGATGCGGACTGCGGCCCTCCCGACATTCAGAAAATTGTACGGGAAGATCGAGACGGACCTCAAAGAGAACGATAAGATAACTGTGACCTTGGAAAACAATTACAACGCGTACAGTTTCAGCGGCAAGAAGAGGTTGGTACTCAGCACCACAAGCTGGCTCGGTGGAAAGAACGACTTCCTCGGATTCGCGTATCTGAGTGTCGGCGGTTTATGCTTCGTTCTTGCGACAGCATTCACTTTGGTGTATTTGATAACTCCGACGAGGTGAGTAAATTCATAAATACGACTTCTTTTGATTTTTGAATTTGCGATTAACGAAAAGATATTAATATCGTATGGATAATTGTTCGAATGCACTACACATCAGATTTACGGTTTTGGTCGCAACATGCCAAATTTTGAAGTGTAGTTTCACAGGCCATTATTATGCTGGTTATGTAACATCCCGATAGTACTATATCGGATGAAAAAAAAAATTCTGATTGGATATATAAAATTATGCACACTAGTAATAATAACTGGGTGTCACAAATGATATAAGAAACGTATACCAGCCGAAAATGTGAGAGCTAAGTGCTATGCGGGGCAAAGTGCTATGCCATGGGATCCACATCGGATGCTAGTAATAATAACTGAGTTTAAGTATTTTGAATTGTGGTTTAGACTAAACGAGTTATTAAGGTCGGATCGTTACATGTTTATATTATACAGGTTTAAAATTCGAATTCAAATACTAATACATTGTATTAATTATCATTTGCTAATACACCCACTCTTTTATTTTTATTTTTTATTTTTTTTGCAGGGAACTGGGAGATCCATTACGCTTGTCTCGGAACAAAAACCTCTTGGACCACTGAATGTTTTTTTAAGAAAAAATTTAAAATTTTTCCTTTTTTACTTCTTTTGTAAAGCCATTCGAAGATTATTCGCCTCAAATCTTCGACATGTTTATTTATTTTTTTTTCATCTTTTTTTTTTTTTTGTAAATTGTAATTTGGAAGATCTATGAGGCATACAAGTTGAACCAGAGTGGGCAATATACATCATGAATGTGTAAATATGGATGAAGAATTGTATTCAAGGTTTTTTTTCCAAATTATTTGGGTTAATTTTGTAAGCAATTGATGTCCTTGCCAAAATTATTTGATGCATTGTTTAATGTGTGATATTAGATGTATTGTATAAGGAAAGCCTGTACACCTCTTTAGGGGTGTACATTTTACAACCCCACACCATCCTTGGGGGGGGGGGGGGGAGAATTTTACGAGTAAAATTCACCCCACCCCAGGATGGGGTGGGGTGTAAGATGTACACCCCCAAGGGGGTGTATACTTAGTTTTTCCTATAAGGAAAATGCTACATGCATATTTTGTAATGACCCAGCCCGCTAGCAATAATAACTCGTTGGACCCAAACTACAGCCCAAAATGCTTAAGCCCAGTTATTATTACTATTGTCTATGTCTCATATAAATCCAATCACAATTCCATCCACATCCGATGTGGGATTATTGGGGGCGTCACAGACTCCCCCCGTTTAGGCCTGACGTCATCGTCAGTCCAAACACACACACAACAGCCCAAGATTACCAGGCGATGTGAGACTTGTCTCGCTAGCCCTGTTATCTGGATCCAGACTCAGCCGAGACTCATCACACACTTCCGGCTGGATATTGGCTCTGATACCAAATGTAACGACCCAGCCCACTAGCAATAATAACTCGTTGGATTCAAACCACATCCCAAAATGCTTAAGCCCAGTTATTATTACTAGTGTCCATGCCTCATATAAACCCAATCATAATTCCATCCACATCCGATGTGAGATTATTGGGGGCGTCACATATTTCAACATGGGTATATATAAGTGTACACCCCATAAGGGGTGTACATCTTACACCCCACCCCATTTGGGGTGGGGTGAATTTTACTGATCATATCGGTAAAAAAAGTCTCACCCCAGAATAGGGTGGGGTGTAGGATGTACACTCCTTATAGGGTGTATACCTAGCATCCCTCATACATTTTATTTTTGAATGGATGAAATATATATCATACACTCTTTTCAAAATGTATGGATAGCATTGCTCATTGTAGGGATGCAAACGGAGCGGATCTGGGGGCGGGAGCTTTATTCTCCTCAAAGCTCCCCTTCTCTCGTGACGGATTAAAATAATTAGTTCATAATTTGTTCTGAATCTGTCCTATCAATTAATATTTATTTTACAAGTTATAATATTGTTAAGCTTTATAAATATAAATCAACATATTTTTTAATAATAATGAATAATAAATTTTAAATATATTATTTTTAAAAATATAAATAAATTTTTAGATAAATTTGGAGCGGATCCTGATGGGACGAAACGATATGGGAGCTCCACCAACCTGAATTCATTTAATTGCATCCTTGCTTTCACATACTACTATGGACAATTGTATTACAACTATATATAATTTAGAAGCAAAAAACATTAATGAGATTTAATTATTACATTAATAGACTGTTGATTTTTAATTGTAAAATTCTAAAAAGAATGTTAAATTATTATGTGATTGGTTAAGAATTGATCATATAATTAATCTTAAATTAAAAATAAAGTTTTATATTACACTTAATAGAGCTTATATATTTTTAAAAGTACAAATAAATTTATACTTGTGAATTTTTTACTATTAAATTTGTATTGGGATTTGTGCTATTGTAAAGTAAACTAAAAAAAGAGAAAAAAAAATAAAAAATATAAATCTTAATATAAATCTAATGGTAAAAAATTTATAAGTATGAATATACTTGTGCTTTTAAAAATATATATTAGCTCTACACTATATATATATATATATATATATATATATATATATATATATATATATATATATATATATATATATAGTTAGGTTTGTGTGTTTTTAAATTGTTTTAGATATTGAGATTTTCGAAAGGACGATGAATTTCGTTAAACTTGATCTAGAGTATTTAAAAATTCTAAAAATTAATTTTATAAATTTTTGATATTATTTGTCTAGTGATCAAAATGGCTCAAAATTAATAATTTTAATGATCGTGATAATTTATTTGTAAATTTAACGGTGTAGAAATATTCGCAAAATTTTAATACAATTTTTTTTTATATTATATAGAATAAGATCAATATATTTAATTTAAAATTTTAATATTATGTCGTCATATTTTGTAAAATTTTTATTTAGAATATTAATTTTAAATTTTTTGATATAAATAATATTATAATATTATAATATTTATTTATTTATTTTAGATACTTCAAATATTTTAGCAAATCCAATCCAATCGTCCGTTCGAAAATTTCAAGGGAATGAAGAGGGCTTCTTCCTTCCTCGCCTCCATCCTCGGCGGCGCCGGCAGCGGCGGCGGCGGAGGAGGAGGAGGTGGCGGCGCCGGCGCGGCGGCGGTGGTTTCGGCCATCTTCATATACCCGATCAAGTCTTGTAGAGGAATCGCGGTAGCAAACGCTTGTATCACCTCCACTGGTATATGTTTTTTTTTTTTTTTTTTTTTTTTTTTGAAAGCTTAATTTAAGGATATTAAGCAATACTAATTTCTTAGAATGATCTGTTTTGGTGTTACTTGTTGTTGTATTTTTTTATTTTTTTTTTAAAATGATGAATTTTAGAGGAATTTTATAGCTGATTTACTTGATTTGGTGGTAATGAGCAATACCCACTTCTTTATTTGAATTTGATGATATTAAGCAATACCCACTTCTTAGAATGATCTGCTTTAATGGTTATTTGTTGTTGTATTTTGTTTACAAAAAAAATTGGTGAATTTTAGAGGAATTTTGTAGCTGCTTTACTTGATTTGGTGGTAATGAGCAATACCCACTTCTTTATTTGAATTTGATGTTATTAAGCAATACCCACTTCTTAGAATGATCTGCTTTAATGGTTATTTGTTGTTGTATTTTGTTTTAAAAAAAATGGTGAATTTTAGAGGAATTTTGTAGCTGCTTTACTTGATTTGGTGGTAATGAGCAATACCCACTTCTTTATTTGAATTTGATGATATTGAGCAATACCCACTTCTTAGAATGATCTGTTTTGATGGTTATTTGTTGTTGTATTTTGTTTAAATTTGACACTTCCGGAATTTGGATTAGTCCTAAATATAAATAATATAATGGGACTAAATCTCTTAACCCGACTATAGCATCTTGGGTGGTAGCAAAACCCAAAAGGTTAAGAGAGTTAAGCGTGCTAGAGCTAGAGTAGCTGTAGGATGGGTGACCCCCTGGGAAGTGGGGCGTCACATTTGGTATCAGAGCCATTCACCAGCCGGAAATGTGATATGAGTCTCAGCCTGAGCCAGGGTTATATAGCGGGTAGAGCGAGGCTCCCCGGCTAATGACCGTTGTGAGTGGAGTGCAGCTCCTCACAAGGTCGGCTAAGGCTAGCGAGATGAGTCTCACATCGCCTGGTGCTTGTGAGTGTGCTTGAGCCTGAACTAGACGTTAGGACTTAAAGGGCGGAAGAATGTGACACCTCCGGAATTTGGATTAGTCCTATATATAAATAATATAATAGGATTAAATCTCTTAACCCGACTATAGCATTTTGGGTGGTAGCAAAACCCAAGAGCTTAAGAGAGTTAAGCGTGCTAGAGCTAGAGTAGTTCTAGAATGGGTGACCCCCTCGGAAGTGGGGCGTCACATTAAAAAAAAATGGTCAATTTTGTAGCTGCTTTGTTGTATTTTTTTTTTAAAAATGATGAATTTTAGAGGAATTTTTAAGCTGCTTTACTTGATTTGGTGGTAATGAGCAATACCCACTTCTTTATTTGAATTATAAATTTCTTCAAATTTGATGATATTAAGCAATACCCACTTCTTTGAATGATCCATTTTGTGTTATTTTATTGGGTTTTTTTTTTTTTGCTATGTGAATTTAGAGGAGTTTTGTATCTAGATTTACAGACAATTTGATGCTATTAAGCAATACCCACTTCTTTATATGATCCATCTTAGTGTTATTTTATTGGAGGTTTTTTTTTGTAATGCGGATTTGAGTGGATTATATATGTAGTTTGGAGAATTTGATGTTATTTTTTTGCTGTTTTTTTTTTATCTGAATTGCACAATTGATGCATTTTAGTTTAATTTTGTTGGTTTTTATTTGAATTTGAGGGAACTGTACATCTACTTCATTTAATTAATGCTGTTTAAGCAACATCCAGCTTCTTAAATTTAAATCTCTTTGTTCAGCTGCATTCATTTATTGCCTCTTATAGGTCTTAGTTTAATTTGTTCTTGCTAATTTATGAGAAACAATCGCTGTTCTCCAAAATCTTAAACTATTAGATAACGGTGTTTTTGCCATTTATATTCAACATTTCCTCTCACGTCTGGATTGCTAGGAACTTGGTGAGACTCGAATTTAGAACCTCGTACTCAGGCACTGGTAAATTCTGAGAAACAATCGTTGTTCTGCAAAAGTTTAAACTATTAGGCCCCGTTTGGTTCAGGTATAAATTTAAGAGGTATAAATTTCTTTATACCCGGGATAGTTTGCTATTCCGGAATAATCAAGTATAAAAATTAAATTGTGTTTGGTTCCAAAACTGGTATTCTCTAGAATAAAAAAAATTGTGTTTGGTTAAAATTATGGGATAGTGCAGAATAGTGAAAAAAGATAATAGATTTTTTATCAAAATATTAATTTTGCCCTTACCTTATATATATATATATATAAATTAATTAAAATGACAATTTAATTGTAAATAATAAATTATATCTTACCCAAATAAAATATTTTTTTATATTTTATAGTATATTTTAGTAAATAATAATTAGTAAACAAAATTAATAAACATAATTAGTAAACAAAATATAAAATAATTTTTTATATTTTATAGTATATTTTATTAAATAAAATTAGTAAAGATAATTAGTAAAGAGTATATTTTAGTAAATATAGTCTCAGATAGGAAAGTAAGCTAAAGTAAAAAAAAAAAAAAAAAAAAAAAAAAAAAAAAAAAAAAAAAAATCATTCATTGCTCCTAGGTATAAATCTTATTCCAGGAGGGAGGTGGAATAGAAATTAACGGGTTATCCTAAATAATCCGTTAAGCAGAGAATATTTTAAACCTTTATCCCTATATTTTTTTTCTCTGCCAAAAATTGTGAAATAAAGGGGGTTATTTCTCCTTTATCCCCCAACCAAACAGAACTTTAGAGAACAGTGTTTTTAATATTTATATTCGACATTTCAGTGCTATTCTTGCTCATATCAGTTTTTGGTTTGGGATTCTGTATGCATTGTTAATGTACAACAACTTTCTGAACGGTCGAAATTGTTCTGTTCTGTAATATTTATTGGCTCTGAAATAGCAAAAGTAGTAAACTATTGCTCATAATAGAAAGAAATCATTCTCCGTTTTCATTAGAACTATAACCTTTTTGTTGAGCCATGCAACAACTACTACTTATGTCGATTAATCCTATTTTTCGATAGGATTTAGATGGGATCGCCAGTGGTTGGTTGTGAATTCGAAAGGAAGAGCCTACACCCAAAGGGTTGAACCAAAGCTTGCTTTGGTCGAAATAGAGATGCCGTCCAACGCTTTAAACGAAGGTTGGGAACCGACGTCTAATTCGTATATGGGTATGAACATTTTTTTTCTTTTATCACAGTCTTCGTATCAAGACATTTACATGTGCAGCTGTATGAACTATCTAAGTTCCCAAATGCAGATATACATAGTTGCTTAGATATATTTTTCGTGCTGTTTAGAAATTTTATAATCTTTTCAATCAGTAGAAAAACACTGTTGAAATTCGTTTTGTCTTTTTATTTGGACTTATTTTCATCTTGTTGCAGTAATCAAGGCTCCAGGAATGGAGACTTTGAAAGTTCCTCTGAGTTCAAAACATGCTGTAATTGATGGAGTTTCCGTGTGGGAGTGGTCAGGTTCTGCATTTGATGAAGGAGATGAAGCCTCCGAGTGGTTTTCCGATTATCTTGGAAAGCCGAGTCGCCTAGTTCGTTTTAACACTTGTAGGGCTTTTCTTATGCACCTTCGATTACGAGCTACTAATTTCTCTTTATTTATGCTCCAAACTCTTGAAGCATGAATCTGCGCTGCGACCATTGTCGACTTTGATGTTCTTGATTTTTAAAGAAATTTGTACACTAGTGAGAACTGTCACATTGGGCATTTTGGCATCAATCTATATCACACTACACTTTCCAAACTATTTATGTAAATGTTAAGAATGAATGCAACATATATGTATAGAACGAGGCTAACACCAAGTTATCTGTGCTATCAGGTTTTCGGCCTAGGATGATAGTGGTCTCCTAGGGTTTAGCAGGTGGTTGGTGGAATAGTATGATCTAAGGGGTATATCTAACGGCAGAAAACTTGATAGCATCATCACGTGCTTGATGCTATTGATAGTATAGTAGCCAGACTGGTCGAAGTTGCAAAATATAGTTTCGTTTTTCCTTCAAATTTTCAAATTTAAAATAGTTTGCTTTGTACTGCGTGTTAAAATTGCAGCATCGCAAACCAGAGAAGTTGACCCTGCTTACGCTCCGGGCTACGAAACTATGTTTTCCGATGGGTATCCATTTTTGTTGGTGTCCCAGGTAGAGAGCTACATTGTCTCATTTATATTTCTCGAACATAGCCTTAAAACTCTGCGTCTGTTCCGCATAAAATGTGCAGGGTTCACTGGACGCATTGAATGAAATTCTCAAGGAAGAACTGCTGATTAATCGTTTCAGACCGAAGTGAGCATTTCTTTTCTTTAGCAATCATCTTATTCAATCTCCAATTCCCATATCTAATATGTTTTTGATGTCTGATAAAATTCGTCGTTTTTTTCAGTATTGTGGTTGATGGATGTTACCCATTTTCGGAGGACTTGTGGAAAGTAATAAAGATAAACAAGTTAACATTTAACGGCGTAAAGTTGTGTGCAAGATGTAAGGTAACACTTTCGCGTACTTTTTCTTTTGTGAATTCCGTTACTCACGAAATTATCAGCGACAAAGTCGATCAAATTACGTGCGTCCCGAAAATTTTCACATCATCGGCGTTCCCGACAATTCACTTCATTGATACCTCAGGTACCGACTATTAACCAAGAGAATGTGATTGCTGGCCCCGAGCCGACTGAAACCCTAATGAAGTTCCGATCAGACGAAATCTTGAGACCGAACTGCAAAAAACAGGGAAAGGTTATGAAATTCCCTTCTAATTTTTGAACTTTTCTCGCGCTTTCCCAATTTTGTTTTAATTTTTTTTTTTTAATTGAATCTATGTTCAAACCTTGCATGTTTCGAATATGGATGGCTAAAAATTATGTTTTGCTTTTCAGATTAATTTTGTGGGCTAACACAAATTCAGTTCCTGATGTTTGATCTTGATTTCAATTATACCTAAAATTGGGATCATACTTTTAGGACCAAATTGTTGAACTTCGTGTGCAGATTACTACAATTGAAACTCTGCCGACGAAATTGAAATCTGCGCTTCTAATATCCTGCACTCGCTGTCGCTTCTGATTTACTCGTGCTATTGGTGTTTAACGAAATTTCCGTTTGGACCCACAGGTGTTCTTTGGACAAAATTTAGTATGCAAGGAGTCGCTCTCCGCCGCAGGCAAAGGGGCGCTCGTCAAGGTCGGAGATCCGGTTTACGTTCTGCAGGAGGTATCTTCTTGTGCCGAAGCCCGGCTTAAACAAGTCGGAGATTCAGTGGCCGAGATAGAACTTCGCTCTATCGCGCAGTTTATGTACATGGATAACTAGGAAAGTAGTTGCAGTGATGCTTTTCGGAGAAGCCAAGGGGAGGGGAGGGGAGGAAAGAAGTTGAGTTCAGCAGTCCAGATGCTTCTTTCTTCTTCTTTGTTGTTGATACTTGATAACAGTCTATGTATAATATGAATAGGATGGTTGTTTTAAGACTAGATGTAATGAACTACACCAGGTGATGCGAGATTTGTCTCACTAATCCTGTCATTTAGATTCAGACTCAGTCAAGACTCGTCATGCATTTGTGGCCGAAATAGAACTTTGCTCTATCGCGCAGTATATGTACATGAATAACTAGGAAAGTAGTTGCAGTGATGCTTTTCGGAGAAGCCAAGGGGAGGGGAGGGGAGGAAAGAAGTTGATTTCAGCAGTCCAGATGCTTCTTTTCTCTTCTTTGTTGTTGATACTTGATAACAGTCTATGTATAATATGAATAGGATGGTTGTTTTAAGATTAGATGTAATGAACTACACCACGTGACGTGAGATTTGTCTTATTAATTCTGTCATTTAGATTTAGCCTCAGTCGAAATTCGTTACGCATTTTCGACTGATAATTGATTCTGATATCAAATATAACGATCCGGCCCACTACTAATAAATAATAACTCGCTGGGTCTAAATCACAGTTTCAATACTTAATTTTAGTTATTATTATTAATGTTTATGTTATTTATATATTCAAATATAATTTTATTTCTATCAGATGTGAGCTTATTAGAATGTCACACTAGCCAATTCTGAATGAAACATCTCATTTTTCAAAATTTGGCTGCAATAGTACCGAGTTTTTTTACCGTTAGATTTATCTTTTTGACTGTTTTTATTTTTTAGATCATAATATTTCACAAATAAACTACTAAATTATAAAAAATTAGTATCATCCTATTGAAAATTTAATAGCAGTTCTCAGTTTTCATCTAAAAAATTGTTGGACTTTTAGGATCCAGGGACAATTTTTATAAAAAGTATATAGTAATTATTATATTTAGAATTTTAAATAAATTGAATTTAATTCTAATTTAAATCGTTATCTATTTGTTGAGTTTATTTTTAATTCCTTGTTAAATTATTAAGTTTGGCGTATCAAATTACTAAAAATATATAGCAATCCAATATATATTGTATAACTAATTAAATATGTTTAAATATTTGACAAAACTAAAAGGATATTAAAGACATCAAAATTAGCATTTTATATCTATAAATAAATTAAAAATTATAAAGTAATATATTATATTATTCAAGGCAAAATCATTTCCATTGACCAAATAGTCCCACATCACAAGAATAATAGGATGATATTATGTTATGCAAAAGATTAATGTATGTAAAAAATTGATTTGATAGGAAATGACTTGGAGAGAGTGTTTTACACAAATGGTGCCTTAAAATCATGCTTAATTTGATGCTCCATTTATTCAATTTGGATCCTTCTTCCTTAACTTTATTTTTCAAAGATCTCAAATCTATTAAGGCTGCGTTTGGTTCGGGGGTATAAGCGAAAATTAGTTATTCCGGAGATAGAAGCGAAAATTAGTTATTCTGAAGATAGATATAAATTCAGGTACAAACAAGAATTATAGTAATTTTGTGTTTGGTTGAGTATAAAGGTTGTACCGGGGTAAGAAAAATTGTGTTTAGTAAGTTAAAGAGGAATAAGAATAATAGAGGAAATTAAAATTTATAAAATAAAATAAAAAAATTTAAAATTTTATAAATTTAAATATCTTATAATTTAAAAAATTTTAATTAAAAAAAAAATAATAATAAGCAACATGTGGAACAGCTGTTCCACCTGTGGGGTGGACAGGTGGAACAGCTGTTCTAAGCTGTTCCCTCCATACTTAAATGTTGTTTGGGTATAAAGGGGGGATAACCCCTTATCCCCCCTTATACCTGTTGCCAAACGAGACCTTTAAGGTTTTTAGTACTAGCTTAAGGCCCAGGGACCGAAAATTTTATCTGAATTCAAATTCGAACGAAATTGATTTATCCGATGTTAAATGGATATGGATTCAGATACAGATATAAAAAACGAAAATCCGACGGATTTGAATTCGAATATGGATTTTGCTGGTGCCCGACCCGAACCCGAACTTGAATCCGAATTGATTTTACATTATATAATATATGTGTATATAAATATTTAATATTATATTTAAATTTAGGTTAAATTACAGAAAACCCCCCTTTAATATTCCGCTTTTCCACTTTACCCCCTGTCTTTTAAAAGTCGACAACCTGCCCCCTCGTAATTACCGAAATATGCATTTACCCTCCTGCCAGATATGAAAGTCCATCCATGAGCCTCTAATGAGCCAATTGTTTGTAACAAATTGGTAAGAAACCAATTCATATCTGGCAGAGGGGAAAGGGTAAATGCATCCATTAGAGGCTCATGAATGGACTTTCATATCTGGCAGGGGGGTAAATGCATATTTCGGTAATTACGAGGGGGCAGGTTGTCGACTTTTAAAAAATAGGGGGGTAAAGTGGAAAAGCGGGATATTAGAGGGGGGTTTTCTGTAATTTAGCCTTAAATTTATATTCAAAAATGTTAGATTGAATGTAATATGTTTTAAAATATTGTAAAGAGTAAAAGAGAAATAATTATTTCGGATTTAAATTTTCGAGTTCGGGATCGGGTTCGAATTTTGAATTTTTGGTCCGGTTCGGATTCGAATATAAATTTTGAAAATTCGTCGGATTTGGATTCGGATTCGAATTCGGGTTTGGTAGTTTGGTTCGAGTTCGAATTTTTGAAAATCTCCTCCGAATTCGACCCGTTGATATTCTTAATAACGCCTCAATAGTTCCACATCGAATGAAAAATAAGTTCGACATTGAATGAAAAATAAGTTCGTGAATATAAGAGACGTCGGACTCTAATAGTAATAACTGAGCTCAAGTATTTTGGACCGCGGTTTAAGCTCAACGAATTATTATTGTTAGCGGGTCGGATCGTTACAATTAGAATCAGAACTAAATACCAACCGAAAGTGTAAGAGTTAAGCACCGTCTCTAAAGTTTCACATCGTTTGATAATTTTAATTTACGCGTACTCTAGTAATAATAATTAAATTTAAATATTTTGGACCCAACGAGTTATTATTGCTGACGAAGCGGTCGTTACCACTAGTATCTTAGATCCCAATTTGATCCAAACCTAAATTTTTATTTTCTTTTGTTGTTTTGTGTGGGAGTTGTCTTTGGTCTTAAAACCTAGATCCAAAACTAAACCCTAATAAATATAAGTTATTAAAATTCAAGTGTTTACAATTTTAAAACCATGGTTAGTTTGGCATCCATTGACAATATTAAATAAACATTTTATTCCCCTAAAATTAAGAATTTTCTTTTATTTGATGTGACAAAGTGGTCTCAGAATAATAAAAATTACTTTGGTAATAATAATTTTTGATAAATAATAATATAATTATACTAATTTAGTCTAGTTAGTACCCTCACTCATTTAATTGACAGAAATAACTTAATATATTTATAAAATTTAAAAAAGCCAATAAAAAAATAAGGCTAAAATACAAAATAATTAAAAATTATTCTTACTTGTTCTATAAAAAAAATATATATATTTTTTAATATATTTCTGTTATTTTTAAAAAATATTTTTAAAATAAATTATAAAAAATAAACAGAATAATAACAAAACCATAGCGGAGAAGGGAGACTAAATATATCAACTTAAATTTATGAGAAGATAAAATATAAAAAAAAAATGGATATAAGTTTTTGAACCAAAATATAAATAAAGGGCCTATTTCCAACATGCCAATAGTTAAGAGGTCTCTTCACATTTTTCACCTATTGTGGCCAAAGCCACCAAACTAGGAAGAAATTTGCATGACAAAATCCTAACATTTGCTATTTACAGTGACAAAGACATAATTCAAAATTAATTATTTTATTTTTTATTTTTTAAGGATCTATTTATGTCGGCAGAAAAAGTTAAATTTAGATGTGCCTTTTTAAGAACAAATAATGAAAAGATCTCATCACATGGACCTAATAATAATAATAATAATAATAATAATATTAATATTAATATTAATATTAACGCGTTTGATTCGCTTTAACGCGTTATGTAATATTATAGATTATTTAAATATGATTCAGCTATCAATAATTTCTGAATCAGATTACTATTTATTACTCAATCAAATTTAGATGTGCCTTTTTTAAGAACAAATAATGAAGGATAGAGTTTGGCTTGTGTTAACTTGTTATGTAACATTACATATTATTAAGATATAATTAATTATCAATAAACTGCATTTAGTTTAATACAATCATATAATTACTATATTTAATTTATTTAATAAAACTTAGTAATCCTGATAATAAAATATAATCTATTTTTAAAAATCTGAACAAAAATATAAAATTTAATATTTTAATTTAAAATAAATTTTTAAAATTTAAAATTTAAAATAATGTATTGAAAGAGTATGGAGGGATAAATTTATAATTCACCATCGACAATATAAGATACCCGCCCTGTGTTCGATAATATTTTCAGAATAATTATCTACCATTGGGATAAGTTTTTAAAATGAGTACAACTTTGCTGGCGGGATTCGAATTCAGAATTTTTTATTTCTATAGCTTGTAAATTAATATAAAATAACTACTTTTTTTTTTTAAAAAAAAAAAAAGTAACTGTTAAAGAACAGTGTTTTACTCATTTCTTATTCAACACAAACAATGTTCCACAACTTGCATTTGTTTCCAATAATCAAACAACTGCTACACTCCAAGCTATTGCCACAAAGAGGCCCATCTAAGTAAAAGTTACTAATTCTCACATGGAAACAAACACAAAATACGGAATTAGTGTAAAAAATCATTTGAAATAATTTCAAGGATAAGGAAAAAGAGGAATAAAGAGTTTTAATTAGGATAAATTATCTTTTTGCCCTCAAATTTTATTATGTAATAATGAGATGAGAAATGATGCATCGATAGACGTGTGAGGATATTTAAAGAAAAAGAGAGTGGTTGAAAAGAATAAGAACAGTAATTCTCACTTATTCTAGTTGTACTGGAACAAGCTATACCGATTGATTTCTGGTGCGTTTGAAAGAATAAGAGGGATATCCCTTCCATTCCCAGTTCTATACCGAATCCAAACAAGCCGAACAAAAATGAATGAATAAATTATGGTATAATGGGCCTACAAGAGAAAATTCATGAGCATAAAGGGGAGTTTAAAGGACATTGTTCTAAGACTTTGGTGTGGAAATTTTCTAAGACATGGAAACAAAAATCCAAAAATCCCCACATGCACTTGTTTATAAATTCACCTCTCTTATTGTGTACACTCACACAACAACAACAACAACAACTGCACTTAGTTTCTTTTATCTCTTCTCCTAAGAAAGCATATAATAATAATATGGGTAAGTTATATTTAGCTCTCTTATTATTTCTCACACTCTTTTATTCTGCTCTATCATGTCCCTACTGCCCAACACCAATTCCACCTATAGTACTGCCCCCGCCACTACCGCCGCCGCCGCCGCCGCCGTCTCCTCCGCCGCCGACGTCAGTCCCCTGCCCCCCTCCTCCGCCGCCTATAGGGAGACCAGCCTGCCCTGTCGACACTCTGAAGCTCGACGCTTGCGTGAATATCTTAGGCGGGCTGGTAAACCTCGTGATCGGGGGTGAAGGGCAGGCGACGGACGCCTGCTGCCCCGTCCTCGCAGGCGTCGCGGACTTAGACGCGGCGCTCTGCCTTTGCACCACCATAAGGGCCAAACTTCTTAACATCAACATATTTCTCCCTATTGCCCTTGAGGTGCTCTTGGATTGTGGGAAACATGTTCCTTCAGATTATCAGTGTCCTGCTTAAATATTACTACTACCTAGGGTTCTTCATAAAGATTGTGCTTTTGCCTTATTTTATATTTAGGGTTAATTACATACGACTCCCTGTAAACATATCGAATAGCAAATATATTCCTACAAAGTTCAACTTTTCATATTTATCTATTCAAAAGTCCAACGTTATTCATATATATCCCTTCGGTTTATTATCGTTAGTTCACTGTTTATTTTTTAACAGATTATATGTGAAATGACAGTTTTGCCCTTTCAAAAATGTCTCTCCAAAAAATAATGCAGAAATATTTGGAAGGGTAAAAAGATAAATTTTCCTCACTAACTAATCAAGATTAAGTATTTAACCTATGGTTAACTAGATTTTTCTAACAGAGATAGACGGTAGGGATATATATGAATAACATTGGACTTTTGAAGGGATAAATATGAAAAGTTGAACTTTGTAGGGATATATCTGCTATTCGATATGTTTACAAGGAACCGTATGCAATTAACCCTTATATTTACTAAAATTTCTTAAGCTAAGGCTTGCAGTATGGTAGTAGTAAGAGTGGTAATTCTGTAATAAAAGGCACTGGAGGAGGGCAATAAAGGGAATTAATATTATTCGAAGAAACAGTAATAGCACACATACTCATCAAAATAGCAGTAAAGCAACAAGTGGACAGGAAATGAGAAGAGGCAAAGAGACTCTGACTTGAATTGAGAGTGCCAAAAGCTCTTTCTTTCTGCTTCAACCAAACTTTTATTTCTGCCTGTGTAGTAGTAAGATGCAAAATATACGACAAATCCATAAAAAAATAGCTCAACACATGACATTTATGTCATCATATGTATCGCAGATAGGAGTAGATTTACAAGCTTATATAATAATGTAATTTCTTCTTGATTTAAACCATCCTAAAACTTTTATTCGGTTTGATTTCAAGTCGATTACAGTAGTTCTATTAGGGATTTCAAAATGGTCTTCTACTAATTCCAAATGGAAAATCTGCTTGATTGTGTTTCTCGAATCGACTCGAGGATATATTTAACTTTGCATAAAGATGCGTGAATCATAATCGCGATGTGATTTCATGTCAAAGAATAGTGTAGCCATACCTGCTAAAGAGATGCGATAGCCGAAGATCTACTTGTATAGCTTTTCCATGGTGGTTTCAAGTTGTCGCACGTCGGCGCCAATTATTTCAGAGGCCTTCTGGCCATTTTGAAAGAAATGGAGCGTCGGCTGCAGGGGAAATTTATAAGCAAAAGTGGAAATTTAGAACAAATTTACAAGAAATACAGGGCCATAATTAATAACAAATATAGTTCTAGAGACTAATTTTCTAACACAATGTTGCGATCTCTAGGTGGATCATCTACCAAAGAACAGAAAAAGTCTAATGGCGAATCTAGGCCTCGACAGATATAGATGAAAAAAAAAAAAAAAAAAAAAAAATTAATGGCTGGCGAACTCTTTTGGTCAAAAGATTTAGTAGAGTATGGATTCTGTTTTCTTATAGTTGAATAAATGCCACCGCTAATTCAAAATGCCCAAAATGCCCGCTAAGATGATCACAAATAAGATATGAGAATGTTTGATCTAAGAAAACTGTTTCTGTGAATTCGCTAACGAAAATAAAAAAACACGATGGTATAACCACTACTAAGGCTTCGTTTGGGATTGCGGGGAGATTGCGTTACGTGCGGTGAGAAAGTACGATGAGAAAATAATACTCTGTTTCTTTCCGTATGTAACATCGCGTTCCGCATATTGCGATGAGTCGGTTATGATATATTTTCTACGGTCTCATCAGAAAACGCAGAAGCATATCCCTATATGCTTTTGCCCCAACTACATTTTATCTAATGGCGATAGATGGACCTCAACACCAAACCGGCCCTAAGTTTTCAAACTGGTGATGATCTAATTAGAACTAAGTTCTCCCTAAGGAAACTACGGCCTATAACAAGAAAAGCTATCGCCTAGACCTTGCCCACCCAGTGGTCTACCCTCTATCCCATATCCATCTCTAAAGAGCTACAGTATATCACACAGATATTTTCAGCGCCTTTCTTGGAGCATCTGAACAAATTTTGTCATTTCGTTAGCAAAAAATTTGCATCGCTCATATGAGCAACCAAACTTCTTCTTACAATTCTAACCCTGTATAATTGAATGGCCTGATTATTACAAAGATCAAAACGTAAAAAAGAAAAGACAAAAAAGGAAAAGGATTAGCTTATGTAAGCAAGGAATCAAATTATTTTGATTATATTTCTAGTGATTACTGACGAAATCTGTTTGCATAATAAACGGAAGGCCGCCGAGACATACCACAGAAGAAATCCCTAGCGGCTCTAATACGCTGTCGATGCCCCCCTGAGAACAAGAGTGAATATCAAGACAAATGTAAAGTAAAACAGTAACAGTTTTAGCACAGCGAGCAGAGTTGACATATTCAAATAAATTTCAATACGACAGCGAAGATTTTCGTACATAATACAAAAAATACAAAAAAGGCGACACATATATGGATATGAGTAGAAGCACTCTTCCTTACCTGATCAATATCGATCTTATACGTGGTGACGTGTGGGTACACGCCGCTCATCTTTTCTACCACTGGAGAGAGATACTTGCCTATACAAAATAGGCAACAAAAAGGTAAGAGATCGCCTAAAAACTCATTCAAATTCTCTAGGGCTATCTGTTTAGAGCATAAAAATCCATATTCTCTAGGTAATTCTTCGAATAGCTTTACTGAAAAAGCACTTCTCAAGGTGTAGTGATGTTCGATGAAGTGATATTATAAGAAGTACTATTACGAGTAGCGCTTCTCTCCACAGCAGAATCAAAAGCTGCAAATTAAAAGGCTTCTCGCCAAAGCAAAAGCTTCCAATTTCTCTATTTCACAAGCACTCTACCAAACCAGTAACGGGGCCAAACGAACAATTAAGCTCTAATCAAAGAGTTAAGTATTGTATTTTCCTTATGTAAAGAATTACCACATTTCCCTATTCCAACCATGTATTCATGTCAGGGTCGTACCTAAAACTTGCCGGCACAGTACGGCATGATGCGTGCCGGTCACAAAAAATACATGTGTGCCGACGCATAATGGCATGAAATATTTATTTTCTTTAACAACAAAATTTTCTAATTGCTTATTATGTACTTTTATCAAATATTTTGAACTATATTGAAAAAATTATTTAGTAATTTAAAGAAATAAATTATTTTGAGTTGTGCCATCGGCATGAGAGCTGTATCGTGCCGATATCTTATCGGCACGATACGGCACGGTGGATACAGCCCGTGCCGATGAATACTTAAATGCTTGATTCATGTTTATAATCACTAATTAAAACGCATAACATTTATTTCCTATCATCCTCGACGAAATTTAAAACATATATCTCAAGACAAGTTTTTGGAAGATTCAAATCCCTTACAAGGCGGGCACCAAACAGCCGTGAAGTAGAAGATCGCGGGCAACTTCTCATCTGCAAATATATCATCAATCAAACCAATCAAAAACCCTAAAACAGATAAAGAAAAAACTGGGTAACCATGTATGGAGACCCCCTCAACTATAAGCCTCCCTGAATTTGCCCTCTCAACATGCATTCCCTTTATTGACACACATTAACTTTTGATTATTTCTTCTTCTTCTTCTTTTTAAAGTTGAGTGATTTTGGTCAAATAAATTGGAAATTTAATCGAATTCAACAATGATTCCATCAAATTTACTCACTGGAATCGCTTTTGTAGCAAATAATAAAAAATTCAACTTTTTACCGAAAAAAAGAAGAACATATATTGTAAAGGAGAAGAATCCACCGACCCTGGACCTTCTTCATCGAATCCTTGAACTCCTCCGCGGATTTGACGAGGACGAGCCCCGATCCACCTGGGAAAGGACCAAATCATAGTATTAAAGCCCTAGATCACAGGAAAGAGGTCGAATCAAAGGGAGCGAAGCGGGGCGTTGGTGTTACCGGGAGCGGCGGAGAAGGAGCGAGAGGGGAGGAGGAGGGAGGCGGCGGAGGAGGTGAAGATGCAGCGTAGGGGAGAAGGAGGAGGAGGAGGAGGAGGAGGAGAGGGGGAGGAGAGGGGAGGAGGAGGGGTTAGGGTTAGGGTTTCGGGGAGGTGGTGGCGGTGGAGGAGGAGGAGGCGAGGGAGACGACGAGCCATTTTTTTTTTTTTTTTAATTTGTGTTTTCCCCTTTTTGCCCTTGCCCGAAGAGTGCTTTATTAGGGTGAAATGTTTGAAATAGTTACTGTACTATTCTGATATTACAAATTAGTCCATGCACTTTGCAGTGGCTTACTTGCTGAATTGGTCCCTAGCGTTACCACTTTTGCACTTTGGTTCTTTTTTTTTTCTTTTTTTTTTGGTTACTTTGTCTAAAACCTTTTTTTTTTTTTTTTTTAAGCTGAACCTGAATCTAATCATTCCAATTTTTATTAATTTTGATAAAATATTATTATATTTTTCATGAAAGTTTACAAAAAATTTGATAAATAGTTCATATTTTTTAAAAAAAACATTTACTACAGCATATAATTTATTTATATTATTCAAAAAAAATTTATTTGTACTCATCAAAAAATTAAAATATTTATCATCTCACATTATTATATATATATATATATATATATATATATATATATATATATATAGAGAGAGAGAGAGAGAGAGAGAGAGAGAGAGTTGGGCTGGAATGCTATTGATAGCACCAGCACAACTTTGCCACCCTTTTGTAGTCATTGGATCGCATTGAGATTCGTGAAGACTTTTTAATGAAAAAAAGAAAAAAGAAAAAGTAAAAAAAAAAAATAAAAAGAAAAAGCTTTTCTTTTTAATTAAAGGATTTGCACGAATCTCAATGCAATCCAATGGCTACAAAATGGGTGGCAAAGTTGGGCTGATGCTATCAATAGCATTCCAGCACAACTCTATATATATATTTGTATGCGCTATAGATTGGTATTGAACGCGCGTTCAAAAAGTGTCCATATTAGACACATGTTCGACACGAACACGCGAGACTTATAAAAATATTCGTAATACATAGTTTAAAATCAGAATGAGAAAAAAAATAAAAAATTAGAAACAAATGATGTATTAGTTTGAGAGGTTAAGGATGTAATTGCAAAAAAAAACATTGAAAAAGAGTTTACATTTTGCACCCCATCCATTTCAAGATAGGATAAATTTTATTTGGTCATTTTGGAATAATCAGTAGAGTATATCTTTTCTTGGATTGGTGGGCATTGCTCAGAAAAATATATATAGGGACCAAAAAAAAAAAAAAAAAATTAGATAAAGGTTGAGAATTATGTAACATGCTAGTGCGACCAATGCTACACGTACACCCAGAAATTAGTATATGATGTTACATTCCATCTATTTCAGGATGGAGAATTATTTACCTATCACTTCAAAATGATCGGTAAAATTTATTCCATTCTGAGATAAATAGAATATATATCATACACTCTATTTGAAATGTACAAATAGAATATACAATGTACATCCCATCCATTTCAGGATGGAAACTTATTCACCGATCACTTCCAAATGGTCAATAAAATTTATTCCATTCGAAGATAAATAGAATATATATCGTACACTCTATTTGAAATGTACAAATAGAATATACGATGTACATCCCATTCATTTCAGGATGGAAACTTATTCACCGATCATTTCAATCGGTAAAATTTATTCCATTCGGAGATAAATAGAATATATATCGTACACTTTATTTGAAATTTATAAATAGAATATACGATGTATATCCCATTCATTTCAGAATGGGGACTTATTCACCGAACACTTCAAAATGATCGGTAAAATTTATTCTATTCTGAGATAAATAGAATATATATATCGTAATGATCGATAAAATTTATTCTATTCTGAGATAAATAGAATATATATCGTACACTCTATTTGAAATGTACAAATAGAATATACGTTGTATAGCCTATTCATTTCATGATGGGGACTTATTCACCGATCACTTCAAAATGATCGGTAAAATTTATTCTATTCTGAAATAAATAGAATATATATCGTAATGATCGATAAAATTTATTTCATTCTAAGATAAATAGAATATATATCGTACACTCTATTTGAAATGTACAAATAGAATATACGATGTACATCCCAGCATTTTAGGATGGGGACTTATTCACTGATCACTTCAAAATGATCGTTAAAATTTATTCCATTCTGAAATAAATAAAATATATATCGTACACTCTATTTGAAATATACAAATAGCACTTTTCCCAGTGCAACTTAACCCCTCAACATTTTAATCATTGTATTTTTCTTTTGTATTTCAATTTAGTCACCAACCTTTACTCAATTTTTTCATCTTTAGTCCACAAATTTTAATTTTTTTATTTTTTCTTGCAATGGGATACCTAATATTTAGTATTTGTTTCAAACGAAGTTTTTATCATTTTTTTTTAAAAAAAAAACAAAAATATATAAAATACAGCGACAAACTCAGATTGAATATATAAATTAAAAACAACATTCGATAACAACTACGATCTCTAATTTTATTTAATTTAATATCATAGTTTTAATATATTAAAATGTCTCAAACTCATGATGTAAGGAAAAATTTTCTACGTACCCCTAAAAATTTTTCTGTTTTCAGATTTACCCCTCTTAGAAGGCTAATATTAAAACTATCCTTCTTACGTTCCAACTTCTTTCTAAAATACCCCTGAAGTTAAACTCTGTTAGTGTACCGTTTGAAACTGCCGTTATCTGTGTGTAATTACTATTTTGCCCTTTCAAATATATCCTAAACTCTAAACCATAAAACTCTAAACCCCTAAACCCTAAAACCCTAAACCATAAACCCTAAAACCCTAAAAAATCCTAAACCCTAAACCCTAAAACCCTAAACCCTAAACGCTATAACCCTAAAAAACCCTAAACCCTAAACCCTAAAACCCTAAACCCTAAACCCTAAACCCTAAAATCCTAAAAGAATCTAAACCCTAAACCCTAAACTCTAAACCCTAAACCCGGGCAAAATAGGTATATCTGATAGTTTCCGATTATTATTTAACTCTAGTTTAACCCTAGTTAACTTAACAAAGGAAAACGGTAGGGGTATTTTTAATAACGGTGGAACATATGAAGGGTATATTGGAAAGAAAAAAAATAAATAGGGTAAATCAGATATTTCTTCAGATTTCAGGGTTACACAGACAATTATTCCAAATATATAAATAAAAATATCGTTTTCGATCTTACAGTTCAAGTTTTTGAAAAAAATAATTGTTTCGCATAATTTTTGCAAATCAATCTCACGCCGCGGTGAGTTCACGCATAAACAAACCTACACTTGAATCACAAACAAATAAAAAGTGAATTGAAAACAACAAGCAACCACAATCATAAACTAAAATTTCACTCATAATGTTCGGTCTGATACTTTTGAATAACGCGAGTACCATAAAGATCAAATTTTATTCAAATCGGCTCGAACTTTTCCCCCAGAAACACTTCTGGGCTCAGCAGGGCTTCTGGCATATGCAGCGCCGCAGCAGGCCGTCACAGTTACCGCCCGCGAAGCCCTCGCCGATGCAGACGTTCGCGCAATTGGTGTCGGACATGCAGGGGCCCCTGAAGTTTCCGCTGGGGAGCCTGCAAACCCTAGCCTCGACCGTCGGCACCTGAATCTCTGCACACGACATTCAAAAAGTTAAAATATATAGAACTTATCTAAACTATAGATCATTTTGAATTAACTATCAAATTTTTCAAATTTTATTTATTTATTTTATTTGAATCAGTGAAATGGCACTCTGAATTCAAATTTTGAATTCACCGTTCATCTTTGTAGATTAATTTAGTCGGTTTATTTCATACAATTTAAATTTTGAAGTTAAAGTACTATTGATCGGCTGACTCAAATGAGAAAAATCGGATAGTAAAATGAAAAATTTTGAAAGAATATTATATAATCAATTTAAAATAATTCATAGTTCGCATTTGAAATATCACATAGCCACATCAAACTCTATATATATATATATATATAGAATTAGGTTAGAATACTATCGATAGCACCAAACGATTGGTACTATCAAGTTTTTAATCGTTGGATGAAAAAATATGCGGTTGAGATTATAGTGGGCCCCTAGGGTTTACTAGGTGGTTGGTTGAATAGTAAAAATCTTAGGGACCACTATAATTCCAACCGCATATCTTTTCATCCAACGGCTGAAAACTTGATAGCCCAATTGTTTGGTGCTATCCATGGTATTCTAGCCGACTATATATATTATATATATATATATATATATTATATATATATATATATATATATATATATATATATATATATATATATATATTAATTTTCATGTCGTTTCCTACTAGATCGATCAAGTAATATAAATACGTGTACTTTTAAACTCATTTTCAATATAAGATCGATCGTCTAGGTAACATCGTCGATCCACATTTTGTGGCATCGATTTGTCAGAATTCATCAAATAAGATATTGTTATCTATCTTACGAGAAGATGAGATCAGGAGGAGGAGGAGGAGGAAGATGGCACACATGGTCTCCTTTTTGTATGCCTCCATTATTGATCTCAATTATATGTGTAGTTCGACAGAGTGAGAAAGAGAGAGAGAGGGGGGTTTATATAAGCATCGTCTAAATAACAACGTCAAGTACTGTAAATACATGTACTTTTAAGCTCATTTTCAATATATCGATCGATCGTCTAGATAATATCGTCGATTCACACTTCTGTAACATCGATTTGATAAAATTCATTAAATAAGATATTGTTATCCATCTTACGAGAAGAAGAGATCAGCAGAAGGAGGAGGACGAAGATGACACACAAGGTCTCCTTTTTGTATGTCTCCATTATTGATCTCAATTATATGTGTAATTTTGAGAGAGTGAGATAGAGAGAGAGTGTGTGTATGTTGTGTGTTATATAAGATATATATAAGGAGGAAAAAAAAAAAAAGTATTTAGAGGAGAGAGAAAAGGTGGTGGAACAGAGTCCCATGTGTCATGTGTGTATGTAGCTGTGCATTTATTAGTAGTAACTGAAAAAGGATCCTGACCAGTGAAATTTGAAATTGAGTAACGGCTACTTGCTGCGGTAATTAATTAGGTAAAAATAGAAAGAGTATATCTTATATGCTTTTAAAAATATAAATTTAATTATATTTATAAATTTTTTATTATTAAATTTATATTAAAATTTATATTATTATAAATTCAACTAAAAAATTTCAATATAAATATAATAATAAAAAATTTATAAATATATTTAGACTTGTATTTTGCTCAAAAGAGAAATATTTTTTTTTGTAGACATTTTATGACATGAATTAATTAGAGTTTAATTGCTCCCGAACTTTTGTTTGATTTTTTATTTTGTTCAATTAATAACTATATTATCCTTTTTTTAAAAAAAATATTAATTTTTAATATAAATTATAAAAAATTAATAAAATATTGACGAAATTGATGAAATAAGCAGTATATAAAATAAAATATTAAAATCCTTGCAACAAAATTAAAAGAAAATTATAGACTAGCTAAATATAATTTTTAAAATTACAAAATAATAAAATAAAAATGACAAATTAAAACTTATCCGAAATTCGTAGTTACAAAAAGCAGCAAACATCAAACAACATCAAATACACCAAACATTTTTAATACAACAACCAAATTGGAAGTTCAAATTAGAATCAACTGAGATTCAAAGTTTTGAGTAACTTATTGGTTTTGCTAATGCTGGGATATTATTGTTCTCCAAGCCCAGTTCCTCTAAGTTTATCTAAAGTTTCGCTTAAAATTTTGTAGTATTGTGATTTAGCCACAATTTGGTTTGTAAGAAAAAAATATATATGTATCTGAGAGCAAAACTCTCCCCCCCAAAATCGCCGACGACTAATTTCGAAGGCTCGGAGCGAAGCAGTGTGCGCGAGCTTCTGCTGTTGCTCCTTCAGTGGCGGGCGCATACCAGTGCCATGTGCCCGATCAAGTCGAGCACGCGGTTGCTGCACCGAAAATTCAAAAAATGATATAAATATTAGATTTAGAATTCAAACTATTTTTGCCAAAAACATCTGCTGCGGTTTAAACTTATAACGCCCAGCCCACCAGTAGTAATAACTCGTTGGACCCAAATCACTATTAGGGTGTCACAGAGACTCTCCATTTAGACTCTCAAACACACACAGTCCAAGATCACCAGGCGATGTGAGACTTGTCTCGCTAGTCTTGTCATTTAAATCTCTGACATAGTCCGTCCCTGGCTCGACCGAGACTCGTCACACACTTTTGGCTGGTGATTGGCTCTGATACCAAATATAACTTTCCGACCCATAAGTAATAATAACTGGACTTAAGCATTTTGAACTGTGGTTTGGGGCCCAACAAGTTATTATTGTTAGTGGGTGGGATCGTTACAAAACTTTTTCGACTAATGAGGTTCTAGAAGTTGAAAAATGGCGAAAGGAAAAGTGATTTCATTTCTAAAAACGCGGCAGGAGATTGATTTGAGGAGAGAATAAGGAGTGCTATACCTGTAACCCCACTCGTTGTCGTACCAAGAGACAAGCTTCAGGAAAGATTTGCTGAGCCCGATACCAGCCTTCGCATCAAATATGCTCGACCTAGCATAAAGACAAAAAAAAAAGAAAAAAGGATGAGTCATTTTCATCTTCCGGTCGAAACATTCGAAATTTCAATCCACTCCTCTGGATTTCAAAATGCCATACATGTATGAAAGAGAGATTTCAGTCTGGAACATCTTGGTCCCTAAAGAGTTTTTTTTCTCTGTCCGATGTTGTGGAAATGGAGAAAAGCTAGATTGAAGTTGCGAAATTGAAAATACGCGAATTACTTTCACAAAACAGCGAAACAAGAGATACAAATACCTTGAATCGCCAACAAAATCATTAGAGACGACGTCTTCATCCGTGTACCCAAGAATGCCTTTCAGTGCATTTTCCGAAGCAGCCCTAACAACGATTAAAGAGTCAAAAGTTTAATAGGGAAGGGTCAAAGCTTCTTTACAACATATTTTTAGAACTAAAAGGCTACAGCAACCACCGTCCGTAATTTAACGGAAAACACAAAATCAAGATCAGGTTAATTGAATAAACAACATTAAAAACAAAAATTTTCAGCATTGGGCAGAAGACGGCATACTTGATAGCCGCTTTGACATCATCATATGAAGCATTTTTTTCGATGCGGCAAGTCAAGTCCACAACAGATACGTTAGGCGTGGGAACACGGAACGCCATGCCAGTTAGCTTCCCGTTTAGTTCCGGAAGGACCTTTCCCACAGCCTATCAAAACCAAGAAGTAAACAACAGGGCAAAATAGGTATTAAAAAAAAATGAAACAGAGATTTACATATATATATATATGGGGCAATTTCCTATATATTCCTAAAAATTTCTCTATTTTCAGATTTACCCCTCTTAGAAGGCTAATATTAAAATTATCCTTCTTACGTTCCAACTTCTTTCCAAAATACTCTTGAAGTTAAACTTTGTTAGTATACCGTTTGGAGCTGCCGTTATCTGTGTGAAATTACCATTTTGCCCTTTCAAATATACCCTAAACCCTAAATCCTAAAACCCTACAAAACCCTAAACCCTAAAACCCTAAACCCTAAAACCCTAAAAAACCCTAAACCCGGGCAAAATAGGTATATCTGATAGTTTTCAACTCCGATTATTATTTAACTCTAGTTTAACCCTAGTTAACTTAACAAAGGAAAACGGTAGGGGTATTTTTAATAACGGTGGAACGTATGAGGGGTATATTGGAAAGAAAAAAAAATAAGAGGGGTAAATCAAATATTTCTTCAGATTTCAGGACTTATATATATATATATATATCACAGTAAGTAATCTATTAACATGTCTTCTGATAGTTATAACCTTGTTTCCAGTCAGGAAGTCTCGGTTGGTCATGTACTATGATGAAAAGTTTTTCTAAGAGGGGTTGGTTTTAAATGAAGTTAGAAGGGCACCTCTCAAAACTCTGGTTTTGAAGCGATATGGTAAACAGAAGGTTTTGCCGGGATATAGCATGTAAAAAAACAAGAGGGGAGGGGGGAATAGCAATCACTCACCTTTGCTGCACCAGTAGAACTAGGAATGATATTCTGACTAGCCCCTCGGCCTCCTCGCCAATCTTTCATCGAAGGACCATCAACAGTCTTCTGTGTTGCTGAAATATTTAACAAAGCAAGCATGTGAGGAAGTTTATAGTAGCCGTTGATAATTTTCATCATGATTTGCTGATGGGCCTGTTTGACCCACCCGGAGTTTCTACAAAAGTACTATTCGAGGACAGCTGCTTTAAGAAACACCAACATTTTTTTTTGGGTTAATTGCATACGGCTTCCTGCAAATATATCGAATAGCAGATATATCCCTACAAAGTTCAACTTTTCATATTTATCCCTTCAAAAGTCCAACGTTATTCATATATATCCCTACCGTCTATCTCTGTTAGAAAAATCTAGTTAACCATAGGTTAAATACTTAATCTTGGTTAGTTAGTGAGGTAAATTTATCTTTTTACCCTTTCAGATATTTCTGCATTATTTTTTGGAGGAACATTTTTAAAAGGGCAAAACTGTCATTTCACATATAATCTGTTAAAAAATAAACAGTTAACTAACGATAATAAACCGGAGGGATATATATGAATAACGTTGGACTTTTGAAGGGATAAATATGAAAAGTTGAACTTTGTAGGGATATATCTGCTATTCGATATGTTTGCAGGGAGCCGTATGCAATTAACCCTTTTTTTTTTATCAAAATCACTTCAATACCTTTATTACATATATCAGTAAAAACGTACAGAGACCTCCCAACCACAGGCTATAGCCCATGTGAAATAGACCCATCGAGTTCTATTTTGTTTTTATTGGCACCTCTCAACTTTGAATTATTTTCAATTATGTTATTTTTGTCATTTAAATTGGGAATTTTGTTAAAATTAACCAATTCGTTAGTAATCGGGAATTAATAGCCATTAATGGGACAACAATTTCATCACTAAAGAGCAGGTAGAGCTGTTTAATTTAACAGACTAACTAAGTTCATCTTAAGGGAATAACCTAATAAAAAACAGCCAGAGAGTATGAATTAAAAAACAGTAAACTTTGGGGGGACCTATTTCAAAATGGCCTACAGTTGAGTGAGTCTCCATAAATTTTCGCCTAAATTATACTGCAGCAGGTGCAGAAACTTTATATTGCAACTTCTGCCTTTGGGTAGTAGAAGCTCATTTCAGCTTTTAAACAAAAGCAAAAGCTCCAGACCATTAATCACACCAAACAGGCACAATTAATCACAAAGGAAGAAAATAAACCTGTTGTAGCATGAACAGTTGTCATCAGGCCTTCGATAATACCAAACTCCTCATGCACCACCTGCAAAATTCAAATATGGTTATGTATCGTGCATTGTCAATCAGGATATTGAGATCGTTCATATTAATATGGAACACAGACCAAACTGCAAATTGTGTGATTCCTTGTGATTTTTTTTATATGATGTAAATAGTGGACAAGGCAAGAGATCATAAAGAAATCATCCATGTTATTCATTGATGTGTATAACAAATTAACGAATACAAATAGTACACCAAGCACAACACTTGGTGATTCAGTAGAACTTTTTATTGAGCAAAAGAGCTTTACTTTAACTGCAAAAACATAATCAACACAGCACCTAATCCTCTTTTGGATGAAATAGTATACATTCGTAGATGTTCTTTCAAGCAACGCCGATAAGAAATTTGAAACAGAAACAAAGTTCCGAAGATGCAAATCATGCATGAATTCATTGTAGATGGTATTTCTCTAGTGCTTATGCAACCCCAATCCCCTACCCAGATCACACAGTAGTGAAAGAATAATTTACGCAGAGATGCAGATTAACCCAAGCACGAAAAAGAAACGGGGATATCATGTGTATATTGTCCCTTAAAATATGTGAAATTGCACAAGCACCCCAGAAAAGTTGGTGTTTGCGTGAGTTCCCAAGGGATCTAAAAAAGGGCTTTGCATGCATGTAAATGAATATATTTTCCAGGGGGCTGGTACATAAATACCAATTTTATACAAGTATTTGCAAAACTTCACATACTTGAAGAGATATATAAAAGCAAGCCCCACCCAACCCCTCCCCGCAAAAATCAAAACCAAAACTTGAAACCAAAAAAAAAAAAAAAAAGTAAAAAAAAAAGACAGGAATCACAGATAAGAGTGAACCTTAGCTAGAGGAGCAAGACAGTTGGTAGTGCAGCTCGCGTTGGAAACAACATTCATACTTGGTTGGTAGGCCTTCTCATTCACTCCAACCACAAACATGGGAGCATCAGCAGAGGGGGCCGATATGACCACTTTCTTGGCACCACCCTGTAGCGAACATTACAAGGATACAATGGCCATGAATATTTTATATGAGAAAATCTATTAAATAAATTTTGAATTCAAAGAAGAAATTACGCAGACCTTCAAGTGTGCTGATGCCTTATCCATTGTTGTAAAAACACCGAAGATTCAACTACGTATTCTGCACCAAGATTGCCCCAAGGGATTTCCGCAGGATCTCTGTTTAAGAAATAATGCCGAGAACTTTTTAGTATATTCATGTACTCTTTAACATGAATCCTAAAAGGGCTATTTTCGTTTATACCCTCGTAAATAATGTCAAATTGGGAAAATACTTTGTAGAGTTAGTATTTGGACAACATGCCCTGAAAATTGATCTATTTGCATTCGTAGTGTGCCACCCCACTAGTCCCACATCAAACGTGGGAGAGTGTTAGGGGCTTACATGTGACGAACACACTAGTAACTTACAAGCATTTTGAGCCGGTGGTTTAGGACCAATGAGTTATCTATACGAGAGGGCTGGATCGTTATAGTTTGTATCAGAACCAAGTTCACCAGCCGGAAGTGTGAGGTGGGTCTCATATCGCCGGGTGATTTTGAGTTATATGTGTGATTGGGCCAACAAGAACATCAAAGCTTAAAACGGGAGAAGTATGCGACATCCCAATAGTCCCACATCGGATAATGTGGAAGATTGTGAGGGCTTATATGTGATGGGCACACTTTAACTAATAACCGGGCTTAAGTACCTTGGGCCGGTGGTTTGGGCCCGACGAGTTATTAGAGTAGACTAGGTCGTCGCACGTATCCCTACAGAGAGTGTATATGCAAGAACCCTTTTTTTGAATAGATACCGCCAACAAAAGCATCAGAGAGATAAGTAAGGTTTCCAAGGGTAAACACTCAGATACCAATTTTCTAGTGATGTTTGAGCAATCTTGCATATTTGCAGGGGTATTTGTACAGAACATAAATTCACAGCACATTGTCAGGAAATGCATAGCTTGTGTAACGAGTCTAGAACCTAGATTTAAGAATGTCTTGATCCACTTCAACTCTTTAAATTAAAAGAAACTAGTTATGAGGGTTTTACAACCACTAACAAAGAAAAAAGAACAAGGACAAAGCGTAAAAGTTTGATGATAACAAGCAGCATGTTGTTCCCTCAAAAATACAGAATATAACAGCAGGTATAACGGCACTACCTCTTGCTCGTGACTGAAATTCTCTTTCCATTGATTTCTAGAGTAGACTCGTCCACTACCTGGATGGTTCCCTTGAATAATCCATGAGTGGAATCATATTTTAACATGTACGCCTGAAAAATTAACAAGATCATCATAGATCATGCCAAGAAATTATGACCATAAAAGAATGTTGGGAAAAAAAACCATCCTAATCATCAGTCAATCTTGACAGGTAGTGATACACGATAAGAAGATTCTTGGAAAGAAAAGCAATGAAAAACAACAAAGGCTGTTCAGCTGTTCTTTTCAGATAACTGTCATATCAAGTCATTTCAGGCGTTGCACATTTTATTCTAAAAGTGGATTTCTAGTCTACATTATGCAGTCCGAGTTTAGTCAAGCTTCAATTTACAGACAACTGGGACTTGGAGAGTCTACTAATGAGCCTCAAAGTCCTAAAACAGGCCGAGATGATTCTAGAATAAGTCAAATGGGCATATTGAGCTCTCGTTTCATACCGTTGTTTTTTTTATATAAATCAAATTCTATGTATGGAATGTGCAGGGGAACGAAGTGCTTACGGTTCATATATCTAAGGGATTTGTTCAGCAACAAAAAGCAAAATGTTAGTAGTAACTCTTCCTTGATTTTATGCTTTTTTAAGAAGATGCCTTCTAGCGACACGTTGCACTGCAGGCTAGCCAACGATGACAAACGTGGATTGATAATCCACAGGGACATCCAAACACATAGAACTTTCACTTATAAAAACAAGAAAACAGCAACAACACGAAACAAGGCCTTAATTCAAGTTCAACACAAAAGAATTATGACATCCATTGCTTCCTTACCATGTACTTTGCATCAACAAATGGATCGTTCAAAGCAACAACTTCAATATCATCTCTGGCGGTAGCTATGCGCAAGACCAGCCTCCCAATACGACCAAAACCTGCATAACATTATGATCCTTGGATCTTGAAATCAAAATCAAAGTGCACAGTTTTAACCATTATAAAGTAGATTGCAAAATTCTTAGCCAAACAAATTTCAGTTCCAGCTATACAACTAATCTAAAAAGAATAGTTTAAAAGTTACAAGAGAACTCACCGTTTATGCCCACCTTCGTCTTTCCCCCACTTGACAATTCTACAGCAAAAGAAAGTTTTAGGCCATCAGGTGGTCATAACAACTCATAACTATAAAAACTAAAGAAAGTATTTGGACCAATCTTCTTTAAATGGTAATCAAAACAAAGAAACTTACTTGGAACGGAAGGGGGGGCAGCAGTAGCCGTGGCTTTGATCGGCTGAATGCTTCTTGCACCAGATTTTCTGCACAACATGCAAGATACAAAACTCATATCAGCGGAGAGGCAATCCAAAAGCTACCCATTAAACACAAATCCTAACAGTTGCATCAGTAGTTAAAGGGGAAGAGGGGGGGAAATAAGAAGAATGAGAGAGTAACACTTAACCGTGATGAGGTGGATATGGCAGCACCAAAAACCCTCGAATGATTCGGGGCTGAGCTCAGACTCCTCACATAAGGGATCTAATAAGAACAGAAACTAAATCTATCATACTCTCCAAGAAAAAGAAAATTGGTGAATTAACCAAATCACAAAAGCAAAATAGGCATCTCAACAGTTGGATTCAAAAGATCAAGCAACGCAGAATCATCAGGAGAAGCATCAACACAGTGAGCAGATAGCGAGTGAAGCAAATCTTCATCAAACTGATCAGCTAAACGGCAATCTAAATGCATTCAAAAACACTACATACTAATCTGACAACTACAAGGGACAGATCATACCATGATCAGCTCCATCGTACTCGCAAAGAAAAGAAACAATAGATGAATAATTTGAATCACAAGAGCTGGATTCATCCGATCAAAACAACACCAAATCAAAAGAGGAATCATCAAAACAGTGATTGTATGGTGAGCAAAACAAATCTTTTTATAACTTTCCACCAAAAAATCGACTTGAAAACACTAATAAACTAATCTAGCTACAAAAAATGATAGGAAAATGAGGACAACACAAGGTTCGGACCATGATCAGCTCCATCATACTTCTCTCCTAGAAATAAGAAATTGATGAACAAATCCAATAGCAAGGGGGAAATAGACATCACAATAACTGAATTCATCAGATCAAACACACGAAATCAACAGGGGAAGTATCAAAACATTGATCAAAATGAATCCAAATCCAAGTTTTCAGCTAAAATCCAGCCAAAAAGCTACTCGTAAACATTCATAAGCTAGAGTCATTCATAAGCTACTCTAGCGACTAAAATCAGTAGAGAAAACAAATGGAGAACACGAGGGTCGGACCTTCACCAGCTCCATCATACTCTTAAGAAGAGATATAATCAAAGAATTAATCAGATCATTAAAAGAGAAGAATTAGACTCAGCAAATCAAACAAACACCAAATCAAAAGGGGAAGAATCGAAACGAATCTTAATCAAACCTCTCAGCTAAAATCCAACCAAAATCAGCCCAAAAACACTAACGAACTACTCGAGCAACCACAATCGACAGGGAAAACAATAGAGAAAGCAAGGATCGGGAATCGTCTCCACCATACTTGAGTCAAAAACTACAAAAGAGTTGGGTTTATCAGATCAAAGCAACATGGAAATCAAAAGGGGAAGCATCAAAAGAGTGATAGTATAGCAGGCGAAACGAATCTACATCCAAATTTCAGCTCATTTCCGGCCAAAATCAACTCAAAAACACTAATAAACTAATCTTATGGCCTCAATCGACAGGGAAAACCAGAAAAAACGCAAAGATCGGGACCTTGATCTGCTCCATCATACTCGAGGATATAACTGATTAACAAATTGTAGCAGAACATACAGCTAGACACCCAGAGTCTCGGATCAACCTTATCAAACAACGCAAAATTAAAAGGGGAAGCATCAAACACTGATCAGAACGAATCAAATCCCACTTTTCAGCTAAAATCCCATCAGAACCCACTCAAAAACACAAAATAATAATAATAATAATTAAGCGCCCACAATCGATAGGGAAAATGAGCAAAACGCAAAGATCAGGACCATGATCAGCTCCATCATACTCAAAGATACAATTTATGAACCTATCGAATCAGAAAGAGAATAAGACATCGAAATTTAGCATCAAAAACAGCGATCAAAACTACTCCACATCCAACATTTCAGATAAAACCCCATCTAAATCCACACAAAATCACAAACAAACTAATTTAACGACCACAATCGATAGGAAAAACGAGATAAAAAAACAAAACAAAACAAAACAAACAACAATCGGGACCTCGATCAGCTCCATCCAACTTTTCAGCTAAAATCCTCCCAAAAATTCACTCAAAACCCCTAAACAACTCCAGCAACAACAATCCATAGAAACAAAAAAAAAAAAAAAAAAAAAAAAGCGCAAAGATCGTAACCTTGATCGGTTCCGAAGCCCCAGCGCTGCCGCGAGATCCGCCGAGGACGTGGGGCGTCGCGTATCGGAGAACAGCAGAGTACGCCGCCATTAGAGACACCACACAACCTTTCCCTCTCCCTCTCCCCTCTCTCTCTCTCTCGGGTTTCTCGAAGGATCCGCCCCAAAGAGAGAGAAAAAGCAAACCCTAGAAGCGTGCGAAGGAGACTACAACAACAACAACAACAACAACAACAAAACAACTCGAAGGAATCGGAATCTGAAGAGAAGCTCCCTCTCTCTCTCTCTCTCTCTCTCTCTCTCTTTTTATAGTTGGATGGAGTTTGGCTTCTACCTCTGTGCTCCGTGATATTCTCACCTCCACTTTTTTTTTCTTTTCTTTTTTTTTCGAAAATGTTATTTCTACCTTCTTGTCACGGGTTAAAGTCGCCCAACGAAAAACTCGTGGCGCTCGTCCATCACCTGCACGAAAGAAAAAGACACACGAAAGATTTTGTAAATCGAAATAAATAATTAATATTTTATTAATAATAAAAAAAATAAATTATAAATAAAAGAACTTGATTGGTATACACAATTGAGACAAAATAAACATTAAAAATACTCCCCATTTAGCGAATTCGGTTTATTTAATACACATTAATTAAATTTTTTTGTGAATGCGAAAGTGCTCATCAAATGGTACGTTTTTTTTCGCTCATGCATTCAAAAAAAAAAAAAAAAAAAAACTAAACATGCCCATGTTCGACCCATAAAATATATATATATATATTATACCACATCTATTTAATAGATAGATAAAATATAAAATTAAATTTTTATTAAAATTACCTATTTGACTTGATGAGGATATATATATATATATATATATATATATATATATATATATATATATATATATATATATATATATATATATATTTAAATTTTTATTAAAATACCTATTTGACTTGATAAGGACGAGTAAGAAAAAGTTTTTTTTTTTTTTTGAAAGAAATATAGCATGTTATCCGCTTCATTTATTTTCGAAATAAACTTAACTAGTAAAAAAAAAAAATTTATTTTTTAGAAAAATATAACATGCTATCCGTTTTATTTATTTTTAAAATAAACTTAACTGAAAATATAAAATAACTAAGCTTCGAACTCGGATCTCGAATATCAACCACTAAGTTTTTTGCCACTTGCACTAAAGACGATTGATATGAGTAAAAATATCAACCATTAAATTTTTTGCCACTTGCACTAAAGACGATTGATATGAGTAAGAAAAAGTTAGCGACACTTTAAAGATATGTTAGAAAGGGCAAAATAATAATATAATAGAGATGATGGTTGTTTTTAATAATTTACTAATAAAATTTAACTTTATGGATATATTTAAAAAAACTCGACATACTAAACGAGTATTTAAATATTAATTTTTTAAAATAGGATAACTAAGAAAGTCTAAAATTTTTCAGAATTATATATATATATATAAATATTTTTTAAAAAATAATTATTTATATGTCCCTCAATATTTTTAAAATATTTTATTTATCCTTACTATTTCGGATTAAACTCGAATTAAATTTGTATCAAAATTTTTTAAAAAAAAATAAAATACATATTTCGTCCCTAACTTGAGGACAAATAAGAAAAGCTGATGGTAGTAGATTGGTATATTTGAAAGGACAATATAGTAATTTTATAGAGATAACGAATACAACTAATCTAGCTATGAAGGTATATTTGAAAAAACTTGAAACTTGAAAAGGTATTTGTAAAATTAATATACTGTTTTTAAAAGCATCTTGCACTTAGTGTTTATAAGTTTTCCACCGTTAGATCTAATCATTTGACTAATTTTACTGCTTAGATCATACTATTTAATCAATCACCCACTAAATTATGTGAGATTACTATCATTCTAACTGCACATTTCCATATCCAATGGTCAAAAACTCACCAGCATCAATGACTTAGTGTTTTTATAATCATAGAAGCTCAATTCTATATAAATAATAGGATTAATTTCATGCAGTTCCATATAAACATATCGAACAGAAAATCAATACAATAATATTAAAAGGTGAATGCTGAATTGGGTTGGAGGCTTCACCGCAATTTTGGTAAAGTGGGCCCCCTATGGATATTTTTGTATACCGAATTTTTCCTATACATTGTATCTTTCTTTCTCATCTTTTTTATACACTGGGTCTATACCCTCTCAGCCTTCTTCCTCTCTCTCCCTCTGCTCTCTCTCTTCCCTCTCTCCTCCTGAAAACATGCGCACTCCCCGTTGTCTATTGTGTCGCACTTTTCGTCCTTCGTGCCGCTTAACAATCACTTTGTTCGTCCTTTGCGCCGTTCTTTTCGTCCTTCACACTACTCACTCGCCTCTTCTTCCCATACTACTACACGAGCTTAACCCTTGCCTCTCCTCCATCATCCTCCAATTGTGCCCCGAGAGAAGAAAAACCTGAGCAGGTTGAAGAAGTGAAAGCGAAGGGAGGAAGAGGGCCCAATTTGAAAGGCGCTACGAAACCCCATATGAAAGGCTCAGAGAAGCTGCTCAAACGAGTTCCAAATAAGTCGATTATGTCCGATCTTGACAGCAGCTTCATCCTTTGCCTCCACCAATCGAATAATCCCAACGAGAGGGTGGTGGTGCCTTTTGACATGCAGCTACTATCATCAGGGGTTAGAGCTTGAATGCTCATTCTATTCTCACTCCAGAATTCGTATTTCTCTTATCAATTCGGCTAAGGTAATGCTTGGCCTCAATTGTTCTATGAAATGTCAAAATGAATTTTTAAAAATATTTTCTTGATTTCCTCTTCAGTCTACCTCTCTGACATAAAAATTCTCCAAGTTATGGGCTTGACTCCAGATTTAGCAAAGCATTTAAGGTAAAATAATTTTTTTGTTCCCTTTATCTTTTCTTCTTATTGTTATCTATTTGATACTATTTTTTCAACCTACGATGATATTAATTCTTCGTGTTGTTGGTGCGTCATAGACCGTGTTTTATCTCCTACCTAATAAAAAAATACCATTACATGGGTGATTGTGATATCAATTTATTTTTTACTTTTACTATTCAATGAAAAGCCTATTAGATTTTTTTTTTTTCCAATTTTTCCAAAGCTTAACCAATGTGACACCCAAATAATCCCACATCGGATGTGAATCGGATTGTGATTGGATATATAAGTATATGAACGCTAATAATAATAACTGGACTTAAGCATTTTGGGCTGTGGTATGGACCCAACGAGTTATTATTACTAGTGGGTCGGGTCATTACAATCGGTATCAGAGTCAATAACCAGCTGGAAGTGTGTGACGAGTCTCGACTGAGCCTGGGTCTAGATGGTAGGGCTAGCGAGACAAGTCTAGTCCCACATCGGATGAAAGTGTAGATGTGATTGGATATATAAACATATAATAATAATAACTGGGATTAAATAATTTGGACCATGTTTATTGATATTTTAGATACTCTACTAATATTTTGCCGCTTAAATTAGATACTCTACTAATGTTTTGCAGCTTAAATTTCTACTTTCTTAATTTTTGGCGTGTCTAATTATGTTTATTGATAGTTTAGATACTCTACTAATGTTTTGCCGCTTAAATTAGATACTCTACTCATGTTTTGCAGCTTAAATTTCTACTTTCTGAACTTCTCTTGCTTCGATACTCTAGCAATTGTCCACTTTTCTCTCTTTTCATTGCATAATTGTATAACATTATGACAAGACAAAATTTAGAACTCGCTCATTTTTGCTTTCAAATTATTCTATTATCTTAAAAGCTTACAGAATGAAGTTATTAAGCTTCCACTAATGATAATATTTAACTTCGGTCGCAAAACACGAATACTTTATTATAAGGGTTAATTGCATACGGCTCACTGTAAACATATCGAATAGCAGATATATTCCTACAAAGTTCAACTTTTCATATTTATCCCTTCAAAAGTCTAACGTTATTCATATATATCCATACTGTCTATCTCTGTTAGAAAAATCTAGTTAACCATAGGTTAAATACTTAATCTTGGTTAGTTAGTGAGGTAAATTTATTTTTTTTACCATTTTAGATATTTTTGTATTATTTTTTGGAGGAATATTTTTGAAAGGACAAAATTGTCATTTCATATATAATATGTTAAAAAATAAACCATGAAGTAACGATAATAAACCGGAGGGATATATATATAAATAACGTTGGACTTTTAAAAGAATAAATATGAAAAGTTGAACTTTGTAGGGATATATCTGCTATTCGATATGTTTATAGAGAGCCGTATGCAATTAACCCTTATAATAATATAGGAATATATATAAACAACTTAGAACTTTTGAAGAGGTGTATATCTTATTCGATATTACAAAAGTTGTATGAAATTAATCCCGAATAATAATTACAAAAAAAAAAAAAATATAGCGGGTGAGAATAATAAAATTTATGGATTTATTTTTCTAATGAATATCGATGATAAAAATATATACGAATAAGATAGAAATTTTAAAAGAATATATCTGACATTGGATATTATAAAAAATTGTAAATAATTATCGGTGATAATAACACGCTATGGGGTTTTATTTTTCTAACGGATATTACGATAAAAATATATATAAATAAATTATAATTTTTGAATTAATATATTTATTATTCGGTATTATAAAAAAATTGTATGAAATTAATTTTAAATAATAATTAACAAAAAAAAAATTGGGGGTGAGAATAACGAGTTCTGGGGTTTGTTGGGTAGCGAGACGTTGACGGAGGAGGGGGCGAAGGTGCGAACGAGGGTTAGGTGGCCTCCGTTGCTGACCTGGCAAATGATTCCCCGCAACCCCGGAGGGTGATTAATTCTGTGTCAGTGCGTCCGCGTAAACTTCTTATGCGTACCGCGGACTCATCCTTCGCATCCGCACCGTCCGTTCTCCCGATGGCCAAATCGAACGGCGGAGGAAAACGGTCGCATAGAGGGAACATATGTACGGCGCGTGAAGAACCGTGCGGGTATGTATGCTTACGTCACCATCAGTGCCGTGGGGCCCACTTGCCGGAGAGATTTTATGTGGACCCGGCGTACCACGTCATCTTTTTTTTATAAAATAAATTTTATATATTTTAAAAAAAACAAACGTTAATTTTTTTTATTATTAAATTTATATTAAAATTTGTGTTATTACAAAATCAACTAATATATATATATATATATATATAGAGTTGGGCTGGAATGCTATTGATAGCACCAGCCCAACTTTGCCATCCATTTTTTAGCCCTTGGATCGCATTGAGATTCGTGGAGGCTCTTTAATGAAAAAAAAGAGAAAAGAAAAAGTAAAAAGTAAAAAAATTTTCTTTTTAATTAAAGGGTTTGCACGAATCTCAATACAATCCAAGGACTACAAAATGGGTGGTAAAATTGGGCTGGTGCTATCAATAGCATTCCAGCACAACTCTATATATATATATATATATATATATATATATATATATATATATATATATATATATATATAATTTATCTGAATTACAAATTATTTTAAATTAATTATTTAAATTTTAAAAATTTTAATTTATTTGATTTGAGTGAATAAGACATTTTGACCATTTATTTTTATCAGTATATTTTATATAATACTTCTTATTATAATTCATCAAAATAAAATAAATTTAAATTTTAAAATTAAAATAATTATTGACTGATTTAAATTGAATAAATAAAAAAATTAAACAGTAATATTAAAATTTTGGAATATTACCTGTGATGATGAGAGCTTCCCAATAAAAAAAGTGTTTCCAAAGGAAGGCATTGGATTCTTGTAATTATTATTGCAGCGCATCACGAATAATTTTTATTATAAAAATAAATTTATAAAAAAATTATTTATAAAAATAGATCTGAGTAGGTTAAATGCTGTGTAAATCATTCATCGTTTTTTTGAAATACGGTAAATATTTCATCATATTTAAAAAAAAAATCTAAACTCTAAAATCCTACATATAATATCTCATTTATTTAAAAAAAATATAATTAATTGCATATTGTTTTCCGTAAACATATCGAATAACTGATATATTTCTACAAAGTTCAATATCAATAAAGTTCAATTTTTCATATTTATCTCTTCAAAAGTTCTAAGTTATTAATATATATCCCTCCAGCTTATTACCGTTAGTTTATTATTTATTTTTTAACTGATTATATGTGAAATGACAGTTTTGCCCTTTCAAAAATATTTCTCCAAAAGTCCTAATTGTTAAAATAATATAAAAAGGGATAATTGCCTGTGTACCCCTGAAATATGAAGAAATATCTGATTTACCCCTCTTATTTTTTTCTTTCCAATATACCCTTCATACGTTCCACCGTTATTAAAAATACCCCTACCGTTTTTCTTTGTTAAGTTAACTAGGGTTAAACTAGAGTTAAATAATAATCGGAGTTGAAAACTATCAGATATACCTATTTTGCCCCGGTTTAGGGTTTAGGGTTTAGGGTTTATGATTTTTTAGGGTTTTAGGGTTTAGGATTTAGGATTTTTTAGGGTTTAGGATTTAGGATTTTAGGGTTTAGGGTTTAGGGTTTTAGGGTTTAGGGTTTAGGATTTTTTAGGGTTTTAGTGTTTAGGGTTTAGGATTTAGGGATTTACGGGTTTAGGGTTTAGGGGTTTAGGGTTTTAGGGTTTAGGGTTTAGGGTATATTTGAAAGGGCAAAATAGTAATTACACACAGATAACGGCAGTTTTAAACGGTACACTAACAGAGTTTAACTTCAGGGGTATTTTGGAAAAAAGTTGGAACGTAAGAAGGGTAGTTTTAATATTAGCCTTCTAAGAGGGGTAAATCTGAAAATAGAGAAATTTTTAGGGGTACGTAGGAAATTGCCCCATATAAAAATATTTGGAAGGGTAAAAAAATAAATTTACCTCACTAACTAATTGTCACGGGGCCAACTTTTTCGCCTTAAAATTACCCCGTGCGGCGTTCAAGTGTCGCACACCTGAGCCAGCCTTCCCGAGTCTCTTGCCACGGACACGCCCTCGAATTTAAACAGCAGGATCACAACTGAAGCATTAACCAAGCATGCTCCTCCACGAGCCTGACTGCCCAGCGCCGCGCCTTACGTCGAACCCCTCGTCGAACTCCGCGAGTTCCGAACAAACAACCCCGCTAACGAGGTTGGCCTTTAAGCCGAGTATATTCCGCCTAGCCGGACAAACTCTCCTCGAGAGTGCTACTTAACCGAATGCCCCTTTGCCTCCGAAGCCTGCATCAAGGACAATACAAGTTCTCACAACTTAGTCCGTCCGAATGGGCCCGAGCGAGCTGCCCTTGCGCGTTCCACTCGTCTGCTTAACTGAGCGACCTGTCCCACACATCTCGCCCGTCCGCCAACCCATTGCCTTGCCAAGGCGCCCCGCGCCCCTCAATTCCACTACGTGATCCAAATCGAGTCGGGCCTGTCCCGTTCCGCCGGCCACCTAGTTCGTCATCGCTCCCGATTTGGCCCAAGGTCCGCTTCCCGAATACCCCACACTACTTGTTCCCGCGTGTGTTCCCTTCGCAAGGGTTTGCCAACCTAGCGACATTCTTCCCACGTCGCCAACCCCCTGGCACCTCCATTGCACGACCATGCTCGGCCGCCAACACACTCGGCCCAGCATCCAAGGTTTGCTTGACGGATGTCGCCCACAATCGAATCGGCCTCGCTCCGCTTCGCTAGCCATTCGGCACCTCCATTGGACGGCCATGCCTGGCCCCCAACACCCTCGGTCCTCTCCATGGCTCACTTTATGAAAACCAACATCGATTGTCTCTTCCTACTTCGTCGACCTTGCGCCGCACGAATCCTCGCTCAGCACTGTTGCCTTTGTGAGCCTTGTCTATTACGGCGGACCGACCGTTCCTTCGCCTCGCAAACTTCGTAGGCCTCGCGCCTCACGAGTCCCCGCTCGGCACATATATGCCTTCGCAAGTCTTGTACATTGAGGCGGACCAACCTTCGCAAGACTGTCCCTCATCCGCTCGTTCGCTCCACTACAGAGATCCGAAACGGCATAAGGTAGTGTAGACGAACCTAGAGGCAAAGCCTCTTGGCTTACCCCGCTGCGTAATGCCGTCGACCTCGTGTCTTTGGCATTATCCTAAGCCCGTGTGCTCATCGACCCTCGAATCCCGCTCACACGAACCTAGGCTTTGGCGACTCCACTCGCTAAGGGATGACCTATGTCCTATAGGCCAACGGGGGAGTCGGGACCACTTCGCAAGTGTCCAACCCCTCCTCTATATAACCCATGAGGCATCCACCCCTTTGGCACCCCGGGGGTACGTACAAAGGTGCTCACCGAGGGGTACGTTTTGAAACCCCGCATGCGGCATCATTTTCCTTGTCATGGCATGGGGCATTGCTAGGGAATTGCCTCTGTTGGCACCCACGACTCAACCCTGACGGATTGTCCCAACTTCGCAATCTCATAACTCCGTCAACCCAAATGCCTACCAAATGTCCTCCAAAAGTGGCCCCCAAGGATGTTACGGTCGAACCAACATGATCGACACGTGACAGACTCCCCCACCCAAGTTATCGACGTCCTCGTCGATGTATTTAATCTATAATTAACTATATTTTTCTAACATAGATAGACGGTAGGGATATATATGAATAATGTTTGATTTTTTAAGGGATAAATAAAAAAAAAGTTGAACTTTATAGCGATATATCTGCTATTAAATATGTTTACAGAGAGCCGTATGCAATTAACTTAAAAAAATAATGCCTAATGTAATTTTATTTGAATAATTTTTTTTTCATTTGGCCTTTATTTTAAAAATATTTCTAATATAGCCTTATGATTAGAAAAAAAAAATAGTAAAATTAATATTTTATTGCTAATTAGAAGAGAAAAATAAAAGAGAAAAAAAATATTTAATAATAATAATACTAATAATTATAATAAAAATAATTTTTTATAATAATAATTATTTTTATTATGATTACATACTGAACATGACAGTTGATATATCTAAAAATATGTATAATATAAAGATAATATAATTATACAATGTTTATAAATAAAAGTGATAAAATAATAGTCGAAAATATCTTTTAAAGAATGAGAGAGAGAGAGAAAAATATTTGTTTTCTCTTAATTAATATATAAATTTTTATAAATATTATTAAGCTTTTTTTTTCCTCTAATCTATCAAAATAAAATTAGATTAAGAATTTTAATAAGGCTAAATTAGAAATATTTTTTTTAATAAGGCTATATAAGGTTTTGTAAATTTTAAATGAAAGCGGTGAATGATTCACCGAATTTATAAGACTATTTTTATATAAAAAAAAAATTAATAGTACTATTTTTAAAATAGTCATACTTTATAAAATTATTTATATTTAAAAAAAAATGTAAAATGTATGGAACCTAATTGAAGTGAAGTGATTTTGAATTCAAAATAAATTTTGATTTAATAAAATATTTGTCAATTTCGTATGCATACCGAATAGGAAATATATATATAAATTTAATATTTTTAAATACAGTTATTGTTCGTTAGGAAAAATTAGTTAATCATAAATTAAATACTTAATCTTGATTAGTGAATAAAATAAATTTATTTTTTATCCTTTCAGTTATTATATTTAACTATAGATATATTTTTTAATATTTTATTCATATTTTGTTAAAAAATAAATAATAAACTAATAGTAACAAATCAAATAATATATATAAATAATTAAAATTTTTAAAGAAATAAATATGAGAAGTCGAATATATACGAACAACTTAACAAACATTTTTGCTTATTAATTTCTAACTACTATTTAATATTTGTTAATTTATTTTGAAATTATCAATATATCCTTCTAAAATTCAATCCTATTAATAAATTCTAAAAAAATAAAATATTTAAAATTTATTTTTAAATTAATAAAAATATTTTGATTTTCCATAAATAAATAAAATATTTTATTTTTTTAAAAAAATATATTAGATATTATTCATTTTTTTTTTTTTTGTTTTTTTTTTTATTTTTATTTTTATGCAGCATACGCGTATGATTTAAAAGGCATTTTATATTATTTGAATATTATTTGGTGAGTAAAATTTATTAATTGTAGTAATATAATATAAAAATATTTTTTTGCTGACTCTATTGTGAAATTGAAATTATATATGGATTAATTTCATATAGCTCTATGTAAATATATCGAATAACAAATATATCCCTACAAAGTTTAATTTTTCATATTTATTCCTTCAAAAAATCTAAATTATTTATATATATGTCCTAAAAGGATAAAAAAGTAAATTTACTTCACTCACTATTTAATCTATTATTAACTATATATATTTTTCTAACGGACATAGGAACATATATGAATAACTTATAATTTTTGAAGGAGTAAATATAAAAAATTAAATTTTATAGAAATATATCTGTTATTCGATATATTTACATAGATATGTATAAAATTAACACCTTTTGAAATTATTTAAAAATAATAATAATTATATACGGCTCCCTGTAAATATATCGAATATCAGATATATTCCTATAAAGTTTAACTTTTTATATTTATTTATTTAAAAATTCAATGGTATTCATATATATTCCTATCGTCTATCTTTGTTAGAAAAATTTAGTTAATTATAAATTAAATACTTAATCTTGATTAGTTAGTAAGATAATTTTACCTTTTTATCCTTCCAAATATTTTTATATTATTTTAATAATTAATACTTTTAGAATGATATTTTTGAAAAAAATAAAATTGTCATTTTACATATAGTTGTTAAAAAATAAACCATGAACTAACGGTAATAAACCGAAGGAATATATATGAATAACTTAAAATTTTTTAAAAAATAAATATGAAAAATTATATTTTGTATCAATATATCTGCGATTCGATATGTTTATAGGAGGGGTATATAATTAATCCTTTTAAAAAAAAAATTGACGTGACAAGTACTCACTTTAATAAGTTTTGCAAAATGAGCCTTAAATCACACGCACTTTACACACGTGTGCAATAAATGCATGTTCAAAAGAAGGTAGGGGTGGGTTGGTAAGGTCAAGGGTCTACATCAAAGTAAATATCAAATGGGTCCTTATATTTTAGTAATTTTACATAAGTTAAATTAAAAGTGAATTTTGAATTTTGAATCATTGTAATTAATATTTTTTTTTCACCCTTTTGTTATTTTAATTTACACAATTTCGATTCTTCGCACCTTTTTCAATTATATTATTTCATCAATTGCTAATATTTAAAAAATTAGAATAATAAAGAATTTAAAAAATGTTTGGTTAAATTTTGTCAAAATTATTATATAGTAAATTTTTGGTTATGAAACCCCAAAATTTATTTATTTATTTTTAAAAGAATTTGAGTAATTTTAGCCAAAGAGATTAAAAATTTTATCAAATTGGCTGATAATTTAATTTAATAAATTAAGTTATTTTATAGAAAATAAAACTTGATTAATCAACTTTTAATAAATAATTAAAACATAAAATTTAATCAAAACTCAAATTTAAAAAATAAAGAACCAATTGCTTATATATAGGAACGTCAATGGTACGGAAACCGAAATTTTATCCGAACTCGAATTCGAATGAAATGAATTTATCCGATGTTAAACGAATATGAATTTGAATATGGATATAAAAAATAAAAATTCGACGGATTTGAATTTGAATATGAATTTTGATTGTACCTGATCCGAACCTGAATCCGAACCCGAATTAATTTTATATTATGTAATATATGTGTATATAAATATTTGATATTATATTTAAATTTATATTTTTAAAATTTAAATTTAATATAATATATTTTAAAATATTGTAAAGAAAAAAAAATAATTATTTTAGGTTTCGGATTCGAATTTTAAATTTTTGGTTGGATTCGAATTTGGATATGAATTTTTAAAGTTCGTCGAATTAGGATAAATTTAGTAGTCGGGTTCGGATTCGGATTCTGATTTTTAAAAATCCACTCCGAATTCACATTCCTATTTATATACTTCTCAAAAGTTTCTAAATTTTTTATTTTAGTTTTGTTAATTAACAGTTTCATTGTTATTTTTATAAAATTATTATTTTATCTTTTTAAATATACTATTTTATGGTCATAGATTTTTTTTTATTTATCTTTAAATTAGAGATAAAATAAATATTTTACCCGAGATGACTTATTAGGCATGAAAGAAGAAATTATTTTTAATAATAAAGAAATATACAAAAAAATGTGTTTGAAAAAAAAAAGTAGGGATATATAAGATATTTTAGAAGTGTTAAGGGGTATATATGCAATTATCCCATAAATAAAAGGAAAAGTTGAGGTGTCCTTTTCAGAAAGAGTTATAGTTGCGGGATCTCAATACACTTTTACCCAACAAATAAATAAATAAATAATTAATTATACTACTTTTAGACCCTCCCCGCCTCTTTTCTCTCTCTCTCTCTCTCTCTCCCCCACATTGATCTCCAAATCGCCATTGGAGACGAAGAGGAGCTCCTCCCATCGTAGCATCCCCCAATTCCTCCGGGTACGTGACTCCCCATCATCTCCTCTACCTTTTTCTCCAATTTTCCCCGCATCTTATGATCAAATATTGGTTAATTTGGGCTTTTGTTGTCATGGGTTCTGGATTTTTTGGGAATTTCGGGATATGATGAATCATTTAGCATGAGCACCTCATTGTGTCGATTGGTTTGTGCCAATTGATTGCTCCAGAGCTTTGATTTAGAACAGTGGATTTTGATGCGTAATTTGGAAAAAGGTACCTTTTTGTAGATGGACTAATAGTGTTGAGGTGTTTATGTATTACTTTGCACGCAAATGATTGAACGGGGGGTGTGAAATTTGAAAGCTTTAATTTAGAACAAGTATAGATTTTGCTATGTAATTTGGGGAAAGATGCCATTTTTATCATGTTTTTGAGAGAATTTCCACATGGAGCAAGAGTGTGGAGGTTTTCGCATGGAAAAAGAAGAAGAGAGTTTGATTTTTTGCTTGCAATTACGAGCTTCAGCTTTTGGGTTGGATGAGTTTCAAATTCCAATGTTTGAGTTCCTTGATTTATGTGGTTTTTTGTGCTCCTGCGTATCGCCGATGCGAGATCTTTATTTGTGGTGGAAGGTTGTGGTGTTGTTAATCCTAGCGAGTGATATCAGAGCCAGTGGCTTGAAGATCTTAAACCACTCATTTAATGGTCCTGGTGCGACCCGTCAGATCATCGGCGCTAACCATTGATCCCAAAAGCTTGAGCTGATAGAAATATACAACTAATTCACTTAAAGCGTGCAGATACAACGACCATAGGTTTTGATTGTGACTCGGCCCAATCAGCCTTACGCCACTTCGAACATGACTCGACCCAATCCAGCCTCACGCCATTTCGAACATGACTTGGCCCAACTTGGCCTCCCACTACATGGCAGGATGTTAGCCCCTTTAAGCCAGCATGATTGATTTGTTTGCTGTTGTGAATATGCGGATTTGTCGGTTCGGTCATGCAATGTGCTTGGTATTATGGCTTGGCCATGAAAAATTTGTATTTGTGGGCATGATGCTCGCATCAAACTGGAATTGCGCTTGGATTTGATGCTGTAGAGAGCATTCATAGATTATCGAAAGCGAGAAAGTTGGCGAAATAACACCTTCAGTTCCACAAATTGTACTGCACTTTTTTGCTGCTCTTTTGTGCATCTATCATGAACATCTCATATCCTTTCTAATCATACGGCAACAAATTTGCATTGTTTTTACACTAGATCGCAAGAAGCATCCCAAAAAGGCTTAAGATGTCGGTGAGCTTCAAATATTGGGATGACTGCGTGGATCCGGAGGACATGCAATCTATGTGGATGGATGCTGCCGTCAGCAAGGAATGGCTCGACGCGGGAGAAAGAATGGGTCAGAAAGTTCATCTCTCGAGGGACCCGGACGGGGAGCCTTATCTTACTCAAACAGAATTGAAGGTTACTTGATTTGGCCCATGCTCAAATCATTATGAACTTAAGAAAATCATGTATTGACTATAATTTATCTTAAAAATTTATACAGTTTTGTCTCGTTTAATAAGCTGAAGCTCCTTCTATCTTTTATCTTTTATTGTTTCGAGAAAACAGCTAACTGATCGAAGCATTTATGATAACTTGGTTGCTGGTTATATACTTATATTACTTGTTATTACTGGTTTTAGAAACCGTTTCCTTATTACTGAAATACCTTTTCCATTTTTCTTAATTCTCTTTTGGGTCTTTCAGGCTGTGGCTGAAATTATTGTCCAAAGGCATTTCAATTCACAGCTAGACCCGGTAAAGTTTCTTTACATTTTTTTTTTTCCTTAGAGCTCCTACCTGCATTTATAATTGTATCAAATCTATTATATGCATGATTTTGTATCTGCAAGGTTTGAACTATTTCATTTAGCTTTTTTTTTTTTTTTTTTTTAACTTTTATATCTTTTATTACTGAAATGACAGGTGCGACAGCAAGTAATGCATTTTGAGCCAGAATGCCTTTAAAAATCTGTTGAATTTGCATTCTAGAAGGCTTGCAACAGAAGTAAAGAACCATCAATTTAAATTGCTCGGCAATAATGATACAACTTTAATGAAATTCATATGGCAGTTTCTTGGAGGAATCTAACAAATTCTTGTATTCTGTTGGAATTTGATGTCCTTCCTCTCACAATAAAGTTGCTTACACAATTACTGTAGTAAGCTGCACTTTCAATATTTCAGATACCTTACATTGTAATGTCCACTTTTCCAGAAAAAATTATCACGGTGATTACATTTCCAACATTTTGCAGGCTAATTTGTGTTCTCTCTCAGGAGATCCAACATATGGGAAAATACAAACTACAATAGTGTTCATTTTTATATGTATAATTTATCATTGTTTGTGAGGTTTCTGTTATTATTGATTATACTCTTATAAAAATTAAATTGCCTGAATATAGTGGGCCTACTCTCTAGTGCAGGATATGCTGTGTGCCGTTGCTGAAATCGCAAGCGACAGAATACTTTTAATAGAGAATTACGATAAGAAGAAGAAGGAGAGTACGGTTGGTCTCATGCAGATTGCCCCCGAAGTTGCAGAATGGCTTGCTAGGTACGTAAGTGCCACGAGTGTACTAAACATGTGCCTATTTGGCCTGGCTTCTATTTTTGCTTTTGGCTACAGCCACCTTTTGCTGTAGAGGGAAGTAGAAACGGGATTTTGAGGCCTAAAAGCAGCAGCTCTAATTTTGGAGCTTCTGTTTCCGTTGCAAAGATGTTGAGAGGGAGAAAGTCTGCTATGTAATTGGGATTACATATGAAAATCGTACCGTCCAATCGAATATTGCTATCTGGCGCAGATAGTACACAGACATAATACTTCTGCTATCTTTTCAACTTGAAATTATCATACTGCTTTGATTTACCTTCACGTGCTGATATGATGTCATTAGAGTGGCTTGGTGCAAATCCTACATGAAATCCCTGTGCAGAGCAGTCTTTCTCGTCAAGAGAACTCCTATAAAATAGTTATAGCCTTATAGATTCTACTTTTGGCAACATACAAAGCACTGCATCAAATTACATTGCACCTGTGGTGCCCCAAATGAGCCCCAAGTGCTTGTTTGGCCTGGCTTCTAGAATAGCTGCGTTGCTATAGAAAGCCAAAGATTTTGAGCTTTAGCTATCGCTGGAAGAGAGAATGAGCTTTAAGTCCCAAAAGCAAAAGTTCCGATTTGAAGCTTTGGCTAGTGCTGCAAGAGGAAGATGTTTGCAATTGAAAAACCTATAAGTGCTTCTTCGATAATGTAACTCGAACAAAGCTTCTGCAAAAGGTCCAGCTGGGCCAAACAAGCCCCAATTCTCCTAATTCCGAGACATGGAAATTATAAAACTTTTTTTGCGTTATTATGGTCGATTTTGTAGGGAAATGGGGTACAGAAATTACGAAGTAGGGGGCGATCCAATGTTGCTGTGCAAGCCTTTTGTGAATGTGTATTTTGGTGCTGCTTACATAAAATGGCTGTCCTCTTCAGATGGAAAGTATGTACTTTTGATATATATGGATATATATATATATATTCTAAATTATGTTCAGTCTAGTTTTTACTCTTGATTATGTCCAGCGATAATATTTGACAAAATGGTATTGCAGAGAAAGAAGCGAAGAATTTGTTATCAGAGCTTATAAAGGAGGCCTAAAGAAGGCTACTCACAAATCGACAGCAAATTATTTCCAAAGATATCTATCGGTCAGAGACAGTTTACTTGCTAAGAGGTTTTGTGATTTTTTCTAGAGACATTTTTCGCTTTGGCATTTTATTTTTTCGGTGAGCGACTGTACAGGTCTATTCCTCGTCAAACTAGTTTTAAAACTTCTATGAACTTGGAATAAACTGCAATAAAGGTCCTCAAAAGTTCAGCGAGGTTTCAGTATTTTGTCCTGAATCATTCAATTTTTGAGCTTAGATCCCTCGACTCTAAATTACTGCAATTGTAGCCTTTCCTTTCAATCATTCTGTTGAAATGGATACAAAATTCCTCGTAACCACCGTTTAAGAGATGTTTAGGCCTTTTCATCTATTAAAACTGAAACTTTACTTAAAAGAAGTTTGGGTTGAGGACCCTGGTGCAATTGAATTCCCCTTAATTACATATTTTATGCTCATCTATGTCTCTTTTGCCATCAAATTTTCAGAGCGGAAGAAATTTGCGCTGATAATCCATTAGTATCCGACAGTCTAAGGGCTCGTATGCTAAAGGCAGGTTGTAACTTTTCCTGCTTTTATGAGAATACATGGTTATACGCATATCGGCGCTCAATTTTTTCAAAACGGGCAATCTATTTCATTGTATATTGTTAGTATATCTTCTTATGGTATATTAACGTACTGCACGGGTGATAGGTGAAGAGTGCACATTCTGGGATTCGAGAGTATCTGCTGATGACATGGAAGAAATGTGGAAGCATCCTGATGTTCTGAAGGAGTGGGCAAAATCCGGTGAAAGGCGCGGGAGAGTTCGTTTCTCCCACGACTCGGAGAACAGGCCATATCTTTCTCGAGTTGAGGTGAAGGTAAGAGGCTTATTCAAAACCATTTTCCAGATTATTTTCATGCTGTAGTTTCAGGCAGTTGCTGATACTTCGTTAGCAATCAGGTCAACTCAATCAAGTCTTTTGTTGCCGTTGTACGCGGCTTTATTTCATCAGTTTTTTGTACATTATCGACTACTCCTTTTGTCTTCGTGGCAGTTAACTTCACTGTAAATTAACATTTCAGGCAGTTGCTGAAATTATCATTTCGCGGCACTTCAGTTCGAGAGGAGCAAAACCTGTAAGTTTTATTTATGAATAACTAACTATAATCATGGTTTCGGGGAATGCGCTAGTTTACGCCGACTAACTACCTTACCTCTCCTCGCTATATTGGTAGGCCAAAATGTATGGAGACCTCCTCAACTGTAGGCCAAATTATTTTTATCGATTGACGACTCCTCGACTTTTAACTGTTTTGATTTTAGTTATTTTCCACAATTGCGTGTTAAAATTAACAAATCGACGGTTCCGTGTGGTGAAAAAGTGGTCGGAATAGTCGAACTTAACAAAATCACTGTTGATTTTTTTAAAAAAAAAGAATTAGATGAGCTTAACATGGTGGGAGCCTTCTTTTGTCCTTTTCTTTTTGCACATCTAGTTCCTTTTGCACATCAAGTGTTTGTATTTTCGTGCTTCTAAATTTTGCCCTCTACGCAGACAGCTCTAGCTGCGCTTGCCGAGGTATGCAGTATGAGGTTCGTTAACGGAATACGCTCACGTACCGGCTTAATGGGAATCGACTATCCTACCGCTCTCTGGCTTTACAAGTTAGTCCCCCGATACTTCTCCTTCTATTTTCCCTGTTATATATCAGGCCGCAGAACGAAGTGTATTCAAATGCCGAGCGCTTGTTCAGTAATGAGTTCTTAGTAAGCAACGAAACGCGGCAAGGAAATTAATTCATACAACTTCGGTAAAAGAAGACTGTAAACAATTTACTCGCGCGTATCCATGATATGCTTGGCATTTTGCTACCATCTATTCCTTTTTCCAGGGACGTAGGCTGTAGGGCGTATGAAGTCGCTTCGGTGGATGATCTGTACAACCCGCTCATATCCATGTACTTCGGCGCGGCCTACTTGGCGTGGCTTTCCGAATACGAGGGAAGGTTCGTGTTTTAATTCCCCTTTAGCTTCTCTACTCCAAGAAGCAGCAGCTATGCGTCTGGCGAACAAAAAGTCTAGAGCTTCTGCCGTGGTCTAGGCTCCGAAAGCAAAAGCTCTAATTCGAAACTTTTGCTTCTTCTGTAGCAAAAAGCTACTCCTCGGCGCAAACCACTTTATTTCTCTCGCTTAGGGATTTATAAAACAACGTTATGATGTATCCGCGTTCCGTTGTGGCTACAACACAGGGAGAGGAGTCACGAATTCATCGTTCAAGCTTATCTCGGCGGCCCCGAAAACGTCAACCTTCAGGAGACCGGCCCGCTGTGGATTAAATTTCAAGAAGCATTGAGTAATTACAGAGATTCGAAAAAGTAGGATTATCGACGACGCCTCATTTTGTCAGAAAATAGAAAGATCAGACTACAATTTCTACTTAGAATGTCTAACATTCGATGGTCACGATCTGCGCAGGGATCAAGGGAGTTGCTGCATTCTCTGAGACATCTGCTTCTGTTCTCGCATACAGTTTTCCTCTAGATAAGGTACTACTCGAATCTACTTTTCGCTCGAGCTTTCTCGTATACTGCAAACTTTTACGACATTTTTGACCTTATTTCGTCGAGTATCAGAGCACACGCATTTGCTTCTCAAAGTTACAAGCATCATCAAACCATGTTTCGTCGTTCATACTCCGTCAATATGGCGCAGGTATTCCCCGTTGTCGTCGACAACCGTGTTCTATCGAGTTCATCTTTAAGATGCTCAGCTTAATTCACATTGTTACCAGGAAAATTATGATCTCCACTATTTCAGCAATTTTATGTTGTCGTCGACAACCGTGTTCTATCGAGTTCATCTTTAAGATGCTCAGCTTAATTCACATTGTTACCAGGAAAATTATGATCTCCACTATTTCAGCAATTTTATGTACATTTATGTATAATCAAGTATAAACCCCTCTCAATTATAGGCTTTTTTTTTATTTATTTAATTTTGATTTGAGTTATTATACTTAGTTAAGTAAAATGCACTTAACCCCTTTTGAAATGTTTTAACCCCTTTTGAAATGTTTCATGGTCTCTCAATTTTTTTTTTTTTTTTTTTTTTTTTTTTTTTTTTTTTTTTTTAATTTAATTTTGATTTGAGTTATTATACTTAGTTAAGTAAAATGCACTTAACCCCTTTTGAAATGTTTTAACCCCTTTTGAAATGTTTCATGGTTTGCACTCAACCTTTTAGATGAAAAAAAGATAGGCTAAAATACAGAAAACTCCTTGTAAATATCCGTCTTTTTATTTTTCCTCGTGATTTTTAAAATTTATATTTTACTCCCTTAAAATATCAGAAAGTATTTTCAGAGGATTACGGTGTTAATGAAAAAAATGAAATGATTATATTACCTTTGCTTACTCTATAAAGAAAAAAATTAATTTTTAATATATTTTTATCATTTTAACTATATTTTTAGTATAAATTATAAGATTTTGACGGAATATTTACGGAATATTTTTTTAAGGGGTAAAATATAGATTTTTCAAAGTTAGAAAGGAAAAGTGAAAAAGCGGATATTTATATGGAGCTTTTATGTAATTTAGCCAAAAGGGTATGCACAAAATGTAGAAAATTGAGACATATTTGGTCATTTTATCATCATTTTTAACACTCTAATCTGATAAGATATTTTGATCTTTTGACAGGGATTAAGTGCAACACATAATATATTGAATAGAGTAAAGTGCATTTTAGCCGTGATTTAAATATAAATACATATGGGAGTATTATTATTATGGGTTAATTTCATACAGCTGCTTTATATATAATTTTTTATCTTTTATATTTATCATTTCAAAAGTTCTAAGTTGTTCATATATGTCCCTATCATTAATATTATGGGTTAATTTCATACAGCTGCTTTTAAATATAATTTTTTATTTTTTATATTTATCATTTCAAAAATTCTAAGTTGTTCATATATATATTCCTATTATTAATATCCGTTAGAAAAATATAATTAATCATAAATTAAATACTTGAGGTAAGTTTATATTTTTATCCTTTCAGATATTATATTTAACTATAGGTATATTTTTTAACAGTTGGGGCTTTTGGAGGGATGTATTTGTAAGAGTAAAATTGATATTTCACTTATATTCTATTAAAAAATAAACAGTAAGTTAACAGTAATAAATTAGAAAGATATATATATGAACAATTTAGGATTTTTGAAAAAAAAAATATAAAAAGTTAAATTTTGTAAAAATATATCTGCTATTCGATATATTTATAGAAAGCTGTATGAAATTAATCCTATTATTATTAATATTAGAACCATTCATTTGAGTTCATGGATGTTCATGCCATAATTCTCTATCACCATGTTAGTTGAAGAGGAATTGTTTTGATAATGCAAAACTATGAGCACTTGTTTTAGTTGAGCTTATAATATTTTTAATCTTAAAAATAAATATGTGTGCATGGCAACTTGTTTGTGTTGAAATTTTATGGTACTTATTATATTTACTTCTATAACTACGAAGTGTGGAATCGTTGGCGTTAATTATTAATTTTAAAAAATTAAAAATACATAACTAATTAATTCACTTAAAGCGTGCAGATATAATGTAAAAAATTTAAAATATATAACTAATTAATTCACTTCAAGCGTGCAAATATAGTGTTTACGAGTTTGTGATCTGATCTCTCGCCATTTCAAATTTCGAAGGTGATAATATGTGTGCATGGCAACTTGTTTGTGTTGAAATTTTATGGTACTTATTATAATTACTTTTATAACTACAAAGTGTGGAATCATAGACGCTAATTATTAATTTTAAAAAATTAGAAATACATAACTAATTAATTCACTTAAAACGTGCAGATATAGTGTTTACGAGTTTCCGATCTGATCTCTCGCCATTTCAAATTTCGAAGGTGATAATATGTGTGCATTGCAACTTGTTTGTGTTGAAATTTTATGGTACTTATTATATTTACTTCTATAACTACAAAGTGTGGAATCTTCGGCGCTAATTATTAATTTTAAAAAATTAAAAATACATAACTAATTAATTTACTTAAAGCGTGCAGATATAGTATTTACGAGTTTTTGATCTGATCTCTCGCCATTTCAAATTTCGAACGTGATTCGATCAATTTCAACTTTGAAACATAAAATATTTCCAATTTATATGTACCATGCATAAAGCATAAAATATTTTCAATTTTGGAATAAAAAAACTGGGTGATTCTAGGGTTTTTTTTGGGTTCCCAATAAAAGGATAATATAAAAAAATAATATAAAAATTAAAAATATATAATCAATTAATTTACTTAAAGCGTGCAGATATAGTGTTTACGAATTTCTGATCTGATCTTTCACCATTTCAAAATCAATTTTAACTTTGAAACATAAAATATTTCCAATTTATATGTACCATGCATAAAGCATAAAATATTTCCAATTTTGGAATAAAAAAACTGGGTGATTCTAGGGTTTTTTTTGGGTTCCCAATAAAAGGATAATATAAAAGGAATCCAAAATTTGTGAATTTTTAGGCACAATATATTATCTAGTGTACTATTTTAATATATATTTTTGACTTAAACTAAATAATATACTTAATTAAACTATGCATTAAATGCTCTTATAAATAAATATTCATGTAGTTGTATGTAACCCTAGCTTTTAGATACATTAAATATGTTGTTGAATCATTCCAAAAGGTGCATGTGATGCATGGCTTTTTTTTAAAGCTATTTATTTATTTTTTTTTTATTTTAGCATTCTCATAATTAATTCCTTGGAAATTTATTAAATTCACAAAATATTTTTATTCAAAAACATATCTTCTAATTTAAACTTACACAAATCCAAAAGAAAAAAAATTTGTTCTCTCCTACAATTTTATTATTATTATTAGGCTAAATTACAGAAAATTTCTTTGTAATATTTCGCTTTTTTATTTTATCCTCCTGTTTTTCAAAAGTCTATATTTTGTTCCTTCGTAATTACCGAATTGTCTTTAGGAGACAACGGCGTTACCGGAGGAGGTAAATTGACGAAAATGCCCTTGTCTTATATTGGAGGAAAAAGATAATGGAGAAAAGAGAAAGCGATTTAGATTTATTTCCCGCCAATTTTGAAGGGTATTTTGGGTATATCCAATAATATTTTTAAAAAAACTGACGGCTCACTCACGGAATCGTGACGGCGGGGGTAAATGTATATTTCGGTAATTACGATGGAGCAAAATATAGGCTTTTAAAAGACATAGAGGCAAAGTAAAAAAATAAGATATTATAGAAGATTTTCTGTAATTTAGCCTTATTATTATTATTATTATTATTATTATTATTATTATTTTTGAATCAATTGAAATTGAACGGACAAATCAACTAACGAAAATCACCCAATTCGAACACTAACTTGTACAAAATTTAAATTTAGAACAATTGACATTTAAAGGGAGCGTGGAAACTTACATTTTACACCTCCAAGTTCCGCAATATCACGTAAAATTTTTGATAATAAAATGAATCAAACTCTCTAAATTATAAATAAAGTAGCGATAGGTGTTTGGTTCGAAATCAGAGTCTATAATAAAATTTTATTTCAGCCTTATTCTCCAAACGTGTTTGGTTATGAATGAGAACAGTAGTTTTCGTCTCTCTGAAATAAACTGGTATAAGGCTGAAATTATTATCCCAGTATTTTTTTTGAAACAAGCTTTTTCTCACTTGAGAATAAACATAATTAAAATAAATATAATTTTAATTATTACATAGCTTTTTAATTAATCTAATATTTTCATTAATCTAATTATTTTATTAACTAATTATTTAATTATTAGATAATTAACTAATTAATTTATTAAATTATTTATTAATAATACTCATTATTATTAATTATTTTATTAATTAATATTCAGAGTTATCTACCATAATTAATTAAATAAATTAAATAATTATTTAATTAATATTATTATGTTAATTAATTAAATAAAATATTATTATTTTAAAATTATAATTAATCTTATTCTCACTCATTCTAATCTAACTACTCAAAAACTAATTTTTTTATTCTCGAAAATAATTCAATTTTCATCCAAATACAAAATTGATCTTGTTCCTGAATTTATACCTATTCCTGAAATAAGCAGTTCTAGTTTATATATATGAACCAAATGCAATCTAAATTTTTGATACTTGGATTAAGAAATGTGCGGTTAGGATGATAATATGTGATTTAAAAAATAGTATAAATTAAAAGATAATTTTTTTTAAAAATAATTAATAAAAAATTTGATAGCATTAATATATATATATATATATTAGGCTAAAGAAATTTAAATTGGAAGTAATGCCTATGTCAACTAAACTAGTGCAAATTTTTTTATTTTTTTTTTTTTTTTTTGGTTAATCCAAAAACCCTAGCTTATATACCAAAACTCTCCCATGTATAGTACCACAGCAAAAGCTACACATTGAAACTCACTACAAGAGAGAGAAAAGAGAGAGAAAGAGGAGAGAGAGTGAGAGAGGACACACACTAGAATAGTTACCCTTCTCTCTCTCTCTCTCTCTCTCTCTCTCTCTCTCTCTCTCTCTCTCTCTCTCTCTCTAAGCAGCCATGGACTGAGGATTTAGTACTCTCCCCTCCTCCTACAACAATTTACATATACAACACAACCCCAAAAACATCTCAACCCTTACCTTTAGAGAGAGAGAGAGAGAGAGAGGTGAGAGAGAGGAGGAGGAGGAGGAGGAGGAGGAGGAGGAGAACCACCATTTTGTTCTTTTCCCCATCACAAACCACTCCCAAAACCCAAAAAGCACTCACCTTTGACCCCCCTTTTGGTTGTATACCTCACCAATCTCTCTCTCTCTCTCTCCTTCTCCTGCTCCTCTGGCCTTGCTTCTCCCTTTTGAAGCTTCGGATCTGAGGAGATCGTCCATTTGAGGTGGCGCTATGGTGCGGCGCCATGGGTGGCAGCTCCCCGCTCACACCTTTCAGGTTCCTTCTAACTCTGTCTCTTTTGATCTTGCTCTTTCTCTCTCTATTTCTCTCTCTGTCCTGTGTCGTAATCTTGAGAATGTTGCTGGGTTTCTTTTGATTTGTTTGTAATTTACTTGTTTTTGTTGCTTGTAGATGAGAAATGGATTCAGGAAAAGCCCTAGTTTTTTACCCTACTAGACGTGAATTTGTCACTTGGGTGATAACAAATTGATGCATTTACTCTTTTCTCTCTCTCTCTCTAATTTTGTCTCCTAATCTTGTGAATGTTGTTGGGTGGTTTCTTTTTGATTTGTTTGTATTTTACTTGTTTTTGTTACTTGGAGATGAGACTGGGCTGCAGGAAAAGCCCTAATTTTTGCTCTGATTTGTCACTTGGGTGAGAACAAAATGACCCATTTACTCTTTCTCTCTCTAATTTTTTCTCATAATCTTGTGAATGTTGTTGGGTTCCTCTTTGATTTGTTGCATTTTACTTGTTTTTGTTGCTTGTAGATGAGAAATGGCTTCAGAAAAAGCCCTGATTTTTACCCTACTATACCTAAATTTGTCACTTGGGTTACAACAAAATGACCCATTTACTCTTTCTCTATCTAGTTTCTCTGTATTTTGTCTCCTAATCTTGTGAATGTTGTTGGGTTCCTTTTTGTTTTGTTGCATTTTACTTGTTTTTGTTGGTTTGTAGATGAGCAATGGCTTCAGAAAAAGCCTAATTTTTGACCCATTTACTCATTCTCTCTTCTGTTCAACTCTTGTGAATGGTGGGTTTGCTTTGGCTTTGTTGCATTGTACTTGGTTTTGTTACCTGTAGATGAGTAATGCCTTCAGAAAAAGCCCTAATTTTTACCCTCGAATATATTTTCGATGTGCAGATTCGCCATTTTGGTGATTACAAAATGACCCATGTACTCTCTCTTCTCCTAATCTTGTGAATGTTAGGTTCCTTTTCTAGCTTTGTTATCTTTGTGCTTGTCTTTGTTGCTCTGAGATGGGAAATGGCTTATGAAAAAGCCCTAATTTTTGCCTCGAGTACGTCTAGGAGACATCGATTTGTCATCATTTGATTTCATGGTGACCCATTTACTCTAACTCGGTCAGGAGTCCTAATCTTGTGAATGCTGTGGTTTTCTTTTAGCTGTGTTATACTGTACTTGTTTTTGTTGCTTGTAGATGATAAGCTGCTTCTGAAAGAACCCTAACCCTAATTTTTGCCCTTGTCATTTGGGTGCTTCTCAATTGACTACAAAATGGCCCCTTAACTCTCTCTCTCTCTCTCTCTCTCTCTCTCTCTCTCTCTCTCTCTCTCTCTCTCTCTCTCTCTCTCTCTCTCTTAATCTCTCTTGCCATAATCTTGTGAGTGTTGAGTGTCTTTTAGCTTTGCCATATTGTACTTGTTTTTTAGTTACTTGTTGATAAGAAATGGCTTCAAAAAAGCCCTAATTTTTGCCCCTTGAGTACATGTCGGTGATATGGATTCGGTCTGGGAATGACCCATTTATGTGTTATGCAGATTGGGTTTGTCTATTACTTGTTTTCGTTGATGTAGATGAGAATTGACTTCATAATAGCTTTAATTTTTAGATTTACTCTCCAGGTTTTACAACTTTTGTTCTTAAGTCTCTCTCTCTCTCTCTCTCTCTCTCTCTCTCTCTAGTTTTGTGTTTCTGTAGAAGTTGCATTGATCTTTCGTTTGTGTTCTGATTTGTAGATCTAAAAACGTGATTGTATGGACCATTGTCCTTTGGATACAGAAATGCCATAAAAAAGTCTTTACTTCTTAAGTTCTTTCTAAAGTTGTTGTGAACTTTTTGAGTTTGCTTTGGACAGGGAAATATCGTCATTGGTTTTTTTTTAATTTTTTATTTTAAGTATCTTCTCTATTTGTTTGTGTGCTCGCGCATCTTGCGGAGCTAATTTCATTTCCTCCACGAGACATTTCATAGATGTGATTTTTCCTTCGCAAATCTTCTTCATGATGCGACACCAACTAGAGCTTATGATTTCTCCAACGAGGAAATGTACTCTCATTACTTTTCTTAAAATGTTATTCATAAAAGTAACGTAAATTGTGAATAAATAACACTCATGTAACCATCCATGCGCGGCAAAAAGATTCAATGTGCATTTTACAAACTCAATAATATTCTCTAGTTTCTTATATGGGTAATCTTATTGATATATTTATTGCTTTACATATTTTAACATGTGCAGCGTCACAAACCCTTTTAATATAGTTTTATATTCTTTAATTCGTGTTTATTTTTCTACATTTTTTTTTTTTTGATTTGTCGCGTACTCTTACGTGTTTAGTATATTCGCTACATTTAGATTGGCTCTTGCGATGATTAACTGGTTTGTATATCGTCCATTATCATTTGAGTATTGGTTTTATCTTTTGAAGTTCTTTAAGTACTTGGGCAGTGATTGTTCTTTTTTTTTTTTTTGGCTTCTTTTCTTCATCCGACAGGTGGTTGCTATAACGGTATATTTACTTCTCGTCGTTGCGTTTTATGCCTTCTTTGCACCCTTTCTGAGAAAGCGCATCGTCGAATATACTGCAATGGCTGTTTATACTCCCGTGGTATGTGCTTATTTCGATGTCTTTTATCGGGTTAAAAGTGTATGGAGATTGGAGACCGTCTCAACTATAATCCCCGAACTTTTTTTCTTTTTGATTTTTGATCAACACCCGTAAACTTTTGCTTGTTTTGAGTTAATTTCCGTCCATAAAATGAGTCGCGATCAAATGATGGAATAAAAGTAAAAGCAAGCAAAGTTGAGTAGTTGCCGATTAAAACGAAAATAATGCTAAAACTGGAGATTCTACTTCATTTTTTAACCTTCTTTAAGTTTCACTTGAGAAACTGACACTATTAAACTATTTTATGTCTCTTTTTCCAGGCACTTGCCGTTTTTATCCTTTACGTTCGTTGTACACGTATTAACCCTGCTGATCCTGGAATTATGTCGAAGTCTGACGACGAACTCATTAACGTACCTGCGAACATACCCAAGAGTAATCCTGGATTGCAAGCGATTAGTTTACCTGATAAGGACGATACCATAAGCGGAACGAATTCTCCGTCAATAGCTTGTAGGAGCTCCATCGATGGTCGTAATTCTAGAAAAGATTCGGCTGTAGGAGATTCGGCGGCGAACATTCGGAATGCCCCACCGAGAAGAAGAAGTTCGTCGCCGTGTTGGATCTTCGGAGGGCTTATTTGCGCAATATTTGCTAAGGAGGACTGCCGGAAAGAGGATGTAGCGGAGGAGCAGGCGGATGGGGAGGATGCTTTATTTTGTACTTTGTGCAATGCTGAGGTAATTTACACCATCAAATCCGTTTTTTTTTTTTTTGTAGTGATTTCCTTTTTCTTGTTTCTTTCCCTCTTTTCCTCTTTGATCCTCGGTGTGCGCGTGCGACGCATGCGTACATAACTCAAGGGCCAAATACTTTCCTTGAGCTTTGAGGGGTGGATCTCTGCTAACATGTAGCTTCTCTATTTTTTTGTAATTTCATCCTTTCGTTAGACGAACTCTCGTTTCCGTCAACTCAAGCCATTTTCTTTTTTATTCGCCTCGCGTGTCAATTTGCAGGTTCGCAAGTTCAGTAAACATTGCAGAAGCTGCGACAAATGTGTGGATGGATTCGACCATCATTGTCGGGTATTTTCTTTTTCTCCCTATAAAAAGGCTCGATTGCTGTTCGTAAACCGTCGTCCTTTTCCCTGTAATTTTCGTCATCGAGGTTAATGTTCCGTGGCAGTGGCTTAATAATTGCGTGGGAAGGAGGAATTACATAACTTTTATCGCTCTCATGGCGACTGGTCTCGCCTGGGTTTGTGTCGTTAAACCATTTTCATTTTCGCTTTCATTACTTTTCACTAAAGTGATATTTACGGAACTACGCCCTTTACAGCTTTTGATTGAATTCGGAGTGGGTATTGCTGTTCTTGTGCTATGCTTCGCCGATAAGAAGGCTATGGAGAGCACTATCGAGGATAAGCTCGGGAATGGCTTTTCTCGCGCTCCGTTCGCAACTGTCGTGGTATGTTTGAAGTAATGCCTTCTTTCACTTAAATAAATTACCGTAGATTCCAAATTACTTTTGTTGGTTTTGTTACTTCGATGCTTTGATGCCGACGTGGGGTTTTTTTTCATGAACAATCCATTTTTTTTTTTTTTTTAGTTGTCGGAATAGATATCAACCAAGGATGTTCTCGTATATGACGAAGTTGCAAAACTGGAAAACGCGGACCGAAAGTCCAAAACCGTAAACAAGTGGGCTAATTTTCCGAAAATTTTCCTTTGTTGCAGGCGATATGTACTGCGGTTTCGTTACTCGCTTGTTTTCCTTTAGGCGAACTCTTCTTCTTCCACATGATATTGATGAGAAAGGTTTGTTCCGAAGAGATCTCAAACCAAAATGTTGTTCGAAGTAAACTAAGTTTTTTTTTTTTTTTCTTTATGAAATTTCACTTCTTTCTTCTTTTTCTTCTTCTTCTTCTTCTTCTTCTTCTTCTTCTTCTTCACTTTTTCGTAAAATAAATCTTAGGGAATTACAACCTACGAGTATGTGGTGGCGATGAGAGCGATGAGCGAGGCACCTCCGGCATCTCAAGCCGAGGATGAAGGGCAAAATGTGCTCTTTTCCCCGACTAATTCCGCGACGACGGGGTTAAGCGGCGGAAGCTCGCTTGGGCTTCAATATAAAGGTGTTTGGTGCACACCCCCTCGGGTTTTTGTCGACCAGCAGGTAAAGGACCGTAATTTTTCTTTACCTTACAATTTTGAGAGAGATTTTACCCAAAAGTAATTAAGAAAAAATGGGTGGTCCCTAATATTTGTTTCTCCTTTCAAAAATCTTCTCTGCTCGAAAAGTAGAGGTCAAGCGTTTGAGAAACAAGAAGCTTGCAGCTTCAAGGTGTGGTGAGAAGTTAAATCAGTATTTTGAATCCCAAAAGTAGAAGCTCAAATTTGAAGCTCTTGCTTCTAGTTATGGCCAGAAGCCGCGGAGTGGGTTTCAACGGAAAAAGCCAGTTAGGGCTTTTTTAAACAAGCTCCTCGAGAGAAAAATTTGCGCTCTAAATCATTGGCTAGAAGTTCGGCATACAAAATGTAGCTGCTCTCTATCTCGGACTAATTCTTTTTGGTTAAAATTTTGACAGGATGAAGTTATCCCGCATTTGGAACCTGGAATGGTGCCTTCGACAATCGATCCTGACGCTGCTGGCTATTTAGAGAGAGCCAACAAGTCCAAAAAACCTGTCAAAATCAGCGCGTGGAAGCTCGCTAAGCTCGACTCGAACGAGGCCATCCGCGCCGCCGCCAAAGCCCGGGCCTCCTCCTCCGTCCTCCGACCCATCGACCCCCGCAGCCGTGGGCACGATCCGGAGAAATACAGCTCGAGCGGCCGAAGCAGCATGAGCATCGAGTACAGCGCGACGAAGGACTCGAGGAGCGAGCAGAAGCTCTCCCCTCCGCGGAACTCCTACCCACCGAGCATTACCAGTAGGGACGACTACGAGAGCGGCACGCAGACTGCGAGCAGCTTGAGCAGCCCGGTCCGAATCCCCGAGCTCCCTAAGGCCCCGCTTCCCACCACCACCCTAAACCCGCTTCCTCTCCCGCGACAGGTCACCCATCGGCCGCCACTGCCGCCAACACAGAAGGGGCATATCCCAATTGCTCAAGTAACCAACCCGATGTTTCATCCTACTGCGACGGCTCTTGTTCGGGATAATCGGAGAGCTTCTGTCGTCTGGGATCAAGAAGCTGGCCGGTACGTTTCGGTGGCCGCCCCTGCGGCTTCTCGCTCAATTCGGGCTTCTCAACTTACTACTTCGGGAAACCCTAGTGGAGAGACCGCCAATTACGGAAGGAGGAGCAATCCCGCTGCTGCCGCTGCCGCTGCCGCCGCTTCTTCGTTAGGGTTAGGGCTTCCGCTCCCACAGCAGCAGGAGAGGCTGATGTACACCGGGCAGTCAATATTCTTCGGCGGGCCGCTTCTGAATGCTCCGAGAGGCGACGCGAATGCGACGGGAGATAGGGATTCAAACGCGCGGCGCGACTCATTCCCCATATTCATTCCCGGAACTTACCCGAAGAACCCTCCGCCTAACTCCAAGTGATCTCTCTTCTTCGCCTTCTTCTAAGTGCTTCCGTCAGACGCATCACCACCGAGAAGTGCTTCTGCTGCATGAGATCGAAGGCTTGTGAACCGAAATGCGAAGTGCGCGCGCGACCTGTCACTGGAGCTTGGAAAAGCACTTCTGTAGGACTTAAACCCACTCAGCTGTGATCTTCAGCGATCTTCGCTTCTTCTTCTTCGGCAGCTGCTAGAGATTTTACTTTCTCCTTAGAGGATGATGATGGTCACCAAATGTAGTTTCAGTCGACGACATTTCATTTTCGCTTCGTCGCACACGACCGGCGCCACTGATCAAATTTAATCTAGTTACCATCTTATCGAAAGATTTAACTCTGTTCTTACTTTGTTAGTTTCTTTTTGATGTGTTGAGGTAAACAAATTTGGTAATTTTTGTTTAGATGTTGTTGCTTTAGAAGTTGTCTCTGCTTCTGCTCTTTGTAGGTGCAGGTAAAACTGAAGCCAGAAAATAAGGTGGGTAATAAAATGGGGGGCTAAATTACAATTTTGTCCTTGAATCTTGAGTGGCTGGATATTTTGTTTTAAGGGTTAATTGCATACGGCTTCATGTAAACATATCGAATAGCAGATATATATTCCTTCAAAAGTCCAACGTTATTCATATGTATTCTTCCGGTTTATTATCGTTAGTTCACTGTTTATTTTTTAACAGATTATATGTGAAATGATAGTTTTACCTTTTTAAAAATGTCTTTCTAAAAATTAATGCAGAAATATCTGAAAGGGTAAAAAAATAAATTTACCTCACTAACTAATCAAGATTAAGTATTTAATCTATGGTTAACTAAAATTTTCTAACAGAGATAGACGGTAGGGATATATATGAATAACGTTGGACTTTTGAAGGGATAAATATAAAAAGTTGAACTTTGTAGGGATATATTTGCTGTTCGATATGTTTACAGGGAGCCGTATGCAATTAACCCTTGTTTTAATTAAATTGCTGCAATTATTAGTCTTCCAATTTAATTAAATTGATTGAATGATGATGTATTGTTGATGTGTCAGGATTGCAATTGATGATATGATAATAATTTGAGCACCAAAAATATATAATTTAATCCATAATGAGATTTGAGTTGAAGGGTAGTTGCAATATTATGCAAATTTGAAAAAGTTATATACATTTTATGAACTAAATATTTACTACTATATTAATATAAAACAAGATTTATACTCTCGATCTTGATTATAAGATTTCTATCATCACTTTTTGAAGGATATTTATTTTCAGTCATTCATTTTGTGTCCACTTGATGGATAAAAAAAGAATATTAAAAAAATTTGAAATTTGATTTCTAGATAGTTCCAGTAGTCTAGATCATGTTCAACGGTGTCGATCATCGATTCGGAGGTTCTATCATAAAAAAAAAAAATCGATAGTAATAATGGGGTTTCACTACTAATAGTATTCCAGAACCGTTCTATATATATATTAGAGTTGGGCTTGAAAACTATCGGTAACAAACGGACTTTGTTGTTAACGATTTGTTTTTGATGGTGGAGTTTCCGAATCGACGATTGACACCCTCCAACATGATCTAAGCCACTAAAAGTATTTAGAAATTAATTTTTAAATCTTTTCGATATTATTGATATAATGATCAATGGGTTGAAAATTTTATAATTTTAATAGCAAATATAAGACGTTTGTTCGTTTAACCGTATAAAAAAATTTATATTAATTAAATTTTAGTTAGATAATTCTTTAAATTATTTAAAACAAGATCTATAATATTGATCCGGATTACAAAAATTCTATCATAATTTTTGTTAGAATATTTATTTCTAGTCGTTTATTTTTGTGTGTGTGAGAGAATAATATCAAAAAAAATATAAAATTTAATTTTTAAATATGATCTAAATTATGTTCAATCGTATCGATCATCAATTCGGATACTCTATCATCAAAAATAAATTCGATCATCGATTCGGATACTCCATCGTCGAAAACAAATCCATAGCAACGAAATCGTCTGCTACCTAGTATCCCGGTCTAACTGTCGCCCCCCTCCCCCCCCCCCCTCTCTCTCTCTCTTTCTCTCTCTCTATATATATATAGAGAGAGAGAGAGAGAGAGAGAGAGTCAAACTACTATACTATTGATAGCACAGAGCATTTGGTGCTATCAAATTCTTTGCTGTTAGATCTATCCATCTAATTATTTTTATCTTTTAAATCATACTATTTTAAAAATTACTCACTAAATCGGACCACTATTATACATCACTTTATCCAATGACCGAAAATCTAATAGCACAAATAACTTGATGTTATTAATATCATAGTAGGCTATACATATATATATATATATATATATATATATATATATATATATATATATATATATATATATATATATATAGTCTGACTATTATATTCTTATGAGTAAAATTCTTTCATACTAATAAATTTTTATCTTTTGAACGACGGAATGTGCAGTTAGGATTATAATAATTCATAGGATTTATACTATTTCATCAACAACCCACTAAATCCTATAGGGACCACTATCATCATAACTGTACATCCCTTCATCCAAGGGCGGAAAAGTTATGAGTATAAAGAGATTTATACTCATAAGAGTATAGTAGCCCTACGCTATATATAGCGTATGGCTACTGTATATATATAGCGTAGGGCTACTATACTTTTATGAGTATAAACTCCTTTATATTCATAATTTTTTCGTCTTTGGATGAAGGGATGTACGGTTAGGATGATAGTGGTTCCCCTAGGGTTTAGTGGGTTGTTGGTGAAATAATATAAACACTAGGGGACCACTATAATTCTAACCGTACATTTCTTAATCCAAGGGTTGAAAATTTATGAGTACGAAGAGGTTTACCCATAAGAGTATAGTATCGGACTATATATATATATATATATATATATATATATATATATATATATATATATATATATATATATATATATATATATATATATAAAGTAGGATTTATATATTTTTAAAAATACAAATTCAATTATGCTGGTACATTTTTTATCATTGAATTTGTATTGAGATTTGTATTATTGTATTTTTTCTTTCTCTCTCTTTAGTTGATTTTACAATAGCACAACTTTTAATACAAATTCTATGGTAAAAAATTCACAAGTATATTTGGGCTTGTGCTTTTAAAGTATATAAGCTCTACTATATATATATATATATATATATATATATATATATATATATATATATATATATTGAGCTTATATACTTGTAAAAGTATTAAGTTATTGGTGCTTGTAGGTTTTTAGTTGTTGGATGAAAAGATGTGTGGTTAGAATAATAGTAATCCCTTAATTGGGTTAAGTGAGTGGCTAGTGGAATAGAATGATCTAAAAGATAAAATTAATTAAAGGAATAGATCAAACGATAAAAAAATATATAAGTATCAATTATTTGGTGCTTATATAAGTATAGTAGCTGAACTCTACATGAATTTTATTTTTTTTTACTACAACAAAATTATACTATAGCGATACTTTGAAATATTTCTAAAAGTTAAAAAAAAGTGCCGCTAGCAAAAATACCGACACATATTATTAGTATCGCTATATGTACAGTCGTTAGGATGTATAGCGACATATTATTGTAATATGTCCCAAAAAAGTATTTTTATAATCTAATTTTGAATATAGATGAAATATAGATAGAATATTTATACAAAAATATTACAAAAATATGTTTCTATAATCTAATTTTGTTGCAGTGTTTATATATATATATATATATATATATATATATATATATATATATATATATATATATTTAGCAATATGTAGGTAGGGTGTCAACGAGCCGAACACGAGCGAGCTGGGGTCGGCTCGTGTTCAGCTCGTTTATTTAAACGAGCCGAACACGAGCTGGCTCGTTTAAATATCGAGCTAAAAAATTCGGCTCGTGTTCAGCTCGTTTATTAATGAGCCGAACACGAGCTGGCGCGCGAACAACAAGTTTGATTTTCATTCCTCCTATTAGTTGTAAAGTTAAAAAAAAATTAAAATTTTAATCTAATAATTAAAATTCATAAAAAATTGATAGCCTAAAATCTAAATAGTAAGATTATATATATATATATATATATATTCTAGTTGTTATCGAGCCGAACACGAGTGAGCTGACCCCAACTCGTGTTCGGCTTATTTATTAAACGAGCTGAAAAATTCGGCTCCTGTTCGGTTCGTTTACTAAACGAGCGATTCGATCTCGAGCTCATTTCGAGCCGAATATAAGCAGGCTCGTGAACAGCGAGCTAGATTGCCTAGTCTACTATTTCTGATAAAAAAAATTATTCATGCTGAGTCAGGGTGCTGTCAGAGGAATCTCTCCACTCTGCAGACCCCACCATTTTGACAGATTACCTAATTCCTTGGAAAGTTGTATTAATATATCCATTTTCAGAAAAAAAAAAAGCAAATTAAATTTTATTAAATTAAATTAAATTCATTCGAATCACTCATCAGTAAATAATATCTAAATAATCGACCGTCTTTAACATAAATGACAAAAAATTTGATGATTCATATTCGAGATTTCGAATTCAAAATCTAGTTATTTTATATTTTCAGCTAAAATTTATTTAAAAAATAAACGAAACAGATAGTATACTATATTTCTCTCAAAAATAAATAAATAATAATTGAATTGATAAATTATTTTTTTAAAAAATTTGGTAGATATATGAACATAAATTTACTATGTTTCAGTTAATTTGATTATCTTATATGATTTAAATGCTATAGAAAAAAAAAGGAAAAAAAAATCAATTATGAACAGTGATCAGTGACCAGGTTCATTGTATCTCCAGGCATTCCAAAACCAACCCTTGGGTTGTTCCACTAAGATTTAAATTTTTTAATTTTTAAAATTATTATTTTGTTAATTTGTTTAAGAATTTTTTTTTATTTTGAATAATTTTTTAAAAATTAGGGATATAGATTTAGAAAATTTAAATTAGATTTAGATATGTTTGTAGTACAAAATTTACTAAAAATTAAGTAAATTTTATCCCTCTATTTTTTTTTAATAATTGATATCTAAAATCTAAAATTTAAATTTTAATTGCATTATATTTTCAGCTAAATTTATTTTAAAAAATTTACTATTCTCTCTCAAAAAAAAAAACTATTAAAAAATAAAATAATTATATCCCACCCAATGGGGTTATTTCGGACTTTTTCTTTATTTTAATTTTTTAAAAATTTATAATTAACCAAATAAATATAAAAAAATTTATTTGGTCAAATAATTTTGTTGTTATTTGATCAAATTTATTTTAACAATCTAAAATATCCTAACAACATATTCATATAATTTTAACATCAAATAAAAATTCTAATAATCTTCATACAATCTCAACAATCTAAAAAAAAAAAATTCTCACAGCTTATAAAAAATGATAAATTATCTTTCTAAATATTTTTTTTTGAAGGGAAAAGAGAATTATTTAGTCAAATAAATTTTTTTTTTTTTTTAAAGAATTATTTGACAAATGGTATGTGTAGCATTTCTCAATTCATGCAAGTGATTATTATTCCAACATTTATATATATATATATATATATATATATATATATATATATATATATAGTATATAATATTTATATATTTATTTATTTATTTATAACCAATAAGGTGGAGTTTTCCTTAATAAAAACATCTCTTTCCTTTACCCTTTAATCATCACTCACTCACTCTCTCTCTCTCTCTCTCTCTCTCTCTCTCTACATCTACTTTTTTCCTCTCAAAGAACAAAAGAGATTCTTTTTTTTGCTTTTTTTTTTTTTTTTTTTAGTGTTTTTGATACTGCTTGAAGATGCTAACCAGGGCCTCCATGAAGGTTTCATTTCCATTTCTTTTCCCTTTTTTTTTTTTTTTTTTTTTTTTTTTGTTCAAATTTTTATGAATACAATAAAGTAGTTATTATGACTTGGTGTTGATGAAATTCTTATGGTGTTGATTATATTACTTATTGGGGTATTAAACAAATTGATTGCATTTTCCATCTTATTGTAGCTCACAGGTGTATTCTCTTTAACAAAACTGAGTTTTTTTTTTTTAAAAAAAAAAAAAATGTAATTTTGGTATGTTTGGATCAAAATTCTGAATTTTCTGAATTGGTAGCAGGATTTTTGCCCAATATTCTACTTTGGATCTGTTCCTTGCTTGTTTCAGATCAGATTAGAGTTAGTAGGTGGGAAATGGATATTCATTGTTATCTTGCACATGTATATATATATATAGAGTCTGGTTGGTGCTATCAAGTTTTCAGCCGTTGGATGAAAAGATATGCGGTTGGGATTATAGTGATCCCCTAAGATTTTTACTATGAAACTAACCACCTAGTAAACCCTAGGGGACCACTATCATCTTAACCACACATTTTTTAATCCAACGGCTAAAAACTTGATAGCACCAATGGTTTAGTGCTATCGATAGTATTCCAGCCTAATTCTCTCTCTCTCTCTCTCTCTATATATATATATTTGAGATCGAGGTAGTATACTACCCTTCATTCATTTAGGGAATGAATTGGACTACAAATTGAGACAATCTGGCCTCGAGTTACAACAATAATGGCCCCAACTATCCCTGAGTGAGCGAATCTCGGCTGATAGGTAATCCGACGAGTGTTTAGTTCGCTCAAAACTTCGTCTATTCCGATCCAGCCAGATAACCCACCACGTGGTGGGGATTGTCGATAACGCCCATAACCGCCCGGCAGACATACAGTAAAGCACAGACTGTTTGTTTGTTTGTTTGGCAGTAGTCCCTCCGACAAGGCTTTGAAAAGATGATCTACTGTTTATGTTGTGTCCGAACAGAAGACACAGCTTTCCTCGCCAATCCAACCTCTATCGATCTTATTAAATGAATTTGGATGCTAATACTTATGTTTTGTTGATTCTAATCCATAATTGTTCAGTAATATTTGATAAATTCAGTTTCAATCTCTCTAGGACCTAATTTGTATGACAAATTTCGATATTTTTTTCTTATAAAAATTTCTCACAATTCCACCTTTTGTTTTTTTTTCATCAACAGGCTAGTAATGTTATGAGGCATTTTGCAAGTGTTAGTGCTTTTCAGAAACATACGCCTCGATGCGCCTTTACTTCGTCGATGAGACCGATGAGCTCGGAGGCTTCTCTTCGAGTTGATCCGCCGGAAGAGAGAGGGTAAAAAGATTTTTGATTCTTTTTCGACTTTGTCGCTGTATAATCTGCGGTGTGATTGATGATCAACAATTGCTGTTAGGTTCAAGGGGCATGATATGTTAGCACCGTTCACTGCCGGATGGCAAAGCTCTGACGTACACCCGCTAGTCATCGAAAGATCAGAGGTAGTAGTTAGTTCCAAGAAGTAGCATCCAACTTAATTTCTGATAACGATTCTTGAGTTCGTGTAATTTTAGCCTTCTTTAAGCGAATTAATAAGTAGTTATGCGGTGAATGTCGCAGGGTTCTTATGTTTATGATATCAACGGGAAGAAGTATCTGGACGCGTTGGCCGGACTATGGTCGACAGCTTTAGGTACCGAAAAGCTGCAATTCTAATATAAACTTTCAGTTTTTCACTGCATTTTCGAGACCATCACACAATTTCATGTAACGCGGGAACTGTAATTGCTAATTGCAGAATCTGAATGTTATTCCACTTGAAATTGGTAGATAATGTTTCAGAACTGACGAAAAGTTTCAGTATTTAGTATGGTGGACTATTTGGAACAATTTATGTTTTTATTTTGCTTTTGAGTTTTAACCAATGTCAGGTGGAAGTGAGCCTCGGCTTATCAAGGCTGCAACCGACCAGCTGAACAAATTGCCGTTTTACCATTCCTTCTGGAATCGAACAACAAAGCCCTCGCTGGTACGAATTAGCTCTTAAAAAAGTTTAAAATCTTTTTACTTGCTCATTTTACTATCGTATTTTCCATACTACGTTATAATTAGATCGAGTTTTTATTTGCTCATTTTTCTGTGGTGAGCAATTTCGCCAACTCTTTTGAAGATGTGTTTTCGTGCAGGATCTTGCGAAAGAGATTCTCGGGTTTTTCACAGCAAGGAAAATGGGAAAAGTCTTCTTCGCCAACAGTGGTTCCGAAGCCAACGATTCGCAGGTTTGTGTTTGTAATGCCCCCATAGCCCCACATCGGATAAGAAAGGGGTTCTGATTGGAAATATAAGATGCCATACACCCTAGTAATAACAACCGAGCTTAAGTATTTTGGACCTGTAGTTTGAATCCAACGAGTAATCATTACTAGTGAACCGGATCGTTACATTTGGTATCAGAATCTAATACTAGCCAAAAGTGTGAAAGAATTCGTAGGACCCACCTTTAGGAATCTCACGTCGCTTGTATGTGATCGGGTTTGAACTTGACGAGGACGTCAGCATCTAAGCAGCCCCATTGGGGTTTGCACTTAACGAGGACATCAGGGTCTACACATCTACATCGGATGGGAAAGGGGCTCTGATAGAAACATTTCGGTCTAACTATTCCTCGCAAAACTACTTTGGCGACCGTTCACTTACATTCTGTTTTTTTTCGCAAATGCAACATTACCATCTAATTGCTTTCTTTTGGAGATGTAACTCTTTAATTTATAATTGTTCAATGCTTTAATTCGAATATAAGCAGTATGACTACACCAATTAAGTTTTATTCTCGCGATGCTTCATCGGTTTTTTGAAGATTCATGATTTTCTTGCTTTTCAGGTAAAACTAGTTTGGTATTATAACAACGCGCTGGGGAGGCCGAACAAGAAGAAATTCATAGCTCGATCAAAGTCGTGAGTTTTTCAGTTTATTTGCTTGCGCCGTCCGTTCCTCTCCGCACTTCAGAAATATCGAAGATCTTTTTCGCCTATAATCTTTTGTTTTCGTGTACTTCGGTAGGTATCACGGATCGACGTTAATAGCGGCTAGCCTTTCTGGGTGAGTCGAATACGTACGGCGCATTTCCGAGCTCATTTGAATTGTTTATTCAGTTTTAAGCAAGGATTTAAGTGCCGTGGCACGGGATCGTACTGAAAACTTGCCGGTCACAAAAAGTACATGTATGCCGACACATAATGGCATGAAATATTTATTTTCTTTAGCAACGGAATAATCAATTGCTTATTATGTTCTTTATCAAATATTTCGAACTTTATTGAGAAAATTACTTGATAATTTAAAGAAAAAAGGGCTTTGGATTTTGGGATCGGTACGGGGCCTGTATCATGTCGGTGTCGGTATTTTGTTGGCACGATACGGCATGGTGGATACAGTGGATATTTGAATTGTGGGATCGGCACGGGGGCTGTATCGTGTCGATGTCGGTATTTTGTTGGCACGATACGACACTGTGGATACAGTCCGTGCTGATGGATATTTGAATTGTGGGATCGGCACGGGGGCTGTATCGTGTCGATGCCGATATTTTGTTGGCACGATACGGCACGGCGGATGCAGCCCGTGCTGATGGATATTTAAATCCTTGGTTTTAGGCGATTCGACTTGTGAAGTACTGTGCTAAATTTTCAGTCTCCCTGCTTTGCACCAAAAGTTCGATCTGCCTGCGCCGTTCGTGTTGCACACGGATTGCCCTCACTACTGGCGCTTCCATCTCCCCGGTACTCGTTTAGTTTGCATTCGTGATTTTGTGATTTGTTCCTCCTGAAAATTTGGAATTATATTTACGATCTGAAATACTCTTAAGGCGAGACGGAGGAGGAATTCTCGACGAGATTAGCGCAAAATTTGGAGAAGCTTATTCTCAAAGAAGGACCTGATACAGTATTTTATTTTATTTTATTTTATTTATATTTTACTTAAATTTTGGAGATTTGTAATACCTAGAAAAATGATTCAAATAGCTGATTTTTCAGTGGTTCTTCTTCAGATTGCTGCTTTTATCGCCGAACCCGTTATGGGCGGAGGCGGAGTTATTCTTCCTCCAAAGACGTATTTCGAGAAGGTGATTATCGTGAAACTTTATCCATCCATTATTTGATGTAAATTCTCGTCGTGATTGTCGATGGTTATATCAAATATGCATGAATTATTGGCTAATATATACATTAATGTTACGACGAGCGCACAAACAGAAACAAAATCAAAGACGATCACAAAGCAAACGAACCACAAATGCACGAAAGAAAAATGAATAAAGAGAATACAATAATGTCGAGAGTAAATCGCACTCCATCGCCTCTAGGGAAAAAAAAGAAGGAAACCCCAGCCCTCCGTTTCTCACTACAGACATCAATTTTTCCTTTCTCAAGTTATTTTCCCAAATTTGTCGCACAGCGAAGCTGTCGGCGAATCGTGAGCATAAAATCGAAAACGATTACCAATTTCGAGGCACATCTAACAATTAACGTAATCATATAACATACTTTTGTTGTTCTTTTTTGTCCGAATCTCGCAGGTTCAAGCTGTTCTAAAGAAGTATGATGTTCTTTTCATCGCAGATGAGGTACTTAATTTTCTCATATTAGCTTTATACCACAATAAAACAAAAAAAACTTCACAAGTACTAACATTTTTTTTCATATATATGTATATTTTGTAAGGTTATTACTGCATTTGGAAGATTAGGGACGATGTTCGGGTGCGACAAATACGACATTCGACCTGATCTTGTTACTATAGCAAAAGTGAGTCCTTTACTTTGGTCGATCAATATACACGCATTAGCGAAATCGTTCGATGTTATTTTTGTTATCTTTAGGCTCTTTCGTCTGCTTATTTGCCCATCGCCGCAATTCTCGTTAGCCAGGAAATTTCAGAAGTAATACATTCTCAGAGCAGTAAACTCGGTACGCGTATAATCGATCCCCTGCGCCATTATTATGTCGCAAAAGCGTATTTCGACACTCCTTTAAAACTCTAGTTCATTCGAAATCGGTCGCGGTACTTTTCTTTTTCCTTTTTTTTTTATCTTTTTGTTTTGTATCGCAGGATCGTTCGCTCACGGATTCACGTACTCCGGTCACCCGGTGCCTTGCGCTGTTGCTTTGGAGACTCTTAAGATTTACAAGTAACTTTTCGATAACAAATTTATTGCCCTCGTTGCATTTTCTTGTCGCTTTTACGAAATTCTCCGATAAAATTGGTCGAACATGTCCTCGTAATCGCAACACGAGGAGTCCACGAAGTCGCATATGCTGTTGTGAACTGCGGCCAATTTGGGCGTAGTTCCGACTGCGACAGCTGAGTCTGTACGCAATTACAACTGCAGTGCAGTTGCAACTACGCGCGACCGACCCTTTGATTACTACTATTTGATGAATCTTAATACAAATTAAACATGATTTTTAGGGAGAGAAATATCCTTGAACAAGTAAATGCTATTTCGCCGAAATTCCAAGAGGGCATTCGACAATTCTCGACAAGTCCCATAATTGGAGAGGTAATTTTCATTTTTTCTTTTCACTCATCATCATCATCTATAATTATCGGTTATTTTCGCGCAGATTCGCGGGGATGGGTTGGTTCTCGGAACCGAGTTCACCGACAACAAGTCTCCGAATGATACATTTCCTTTGGAATGGGGTTATTACTCCGAATCTTCGTTATCAAATAATCGAACTTTATATTGAAATAATTATGCAAATGACTTAACATTGTTTTAGGAGTCGGTTCGATATTCGGATCGGAGTGCGAGAAGCGCGGGCTATTGATTCGGATCGCCGCCGGCGATAACATAATGATGGCTCCGCCGCTTATAATTTCTCCAAATGAAGTAGATGAGGTATTGTGATGCCTCTCAAAAGTTTGAAAACATTACATAGTGCCCATCTAAAGTTCGAAATATTTGCTAAACCACACGAAAATCAAAATCGTACCTTCTGTCATGATTCTCGATCTTTAAAGATCGATTATAGACGACGGTTCTTTCTTATGATTCATCCTCGTTCACAACTTGCAAAGAAGCGGAATGTTTTAATTACTTCCGCCGATCGAGAGCATGTTCATATTAGGGGTGTCAACGAGCCGAACACGAGCGAGCTGGGGTCGGCTCGTGTTCGGCTCGTTTAATAAACGAGCCGAACACGAGCTGGCTCGTTTAAATATCGAGCTGAAAAATTCGGCTCGTGTTCGGCTCGTTTATTAACGAGCCGAACACGAGCTGGCTCGCGAACAACAAGTTTGATTTTCATTTCTATTATTAGATGTAAAACTGAAAAAAAAAATAAAAAAATAAAATTTATAAAAAATTAATAGCTTAAAATCTAAATAGTAATATATATATATATATATATATATATATATATATATATATATATATATATATATATATTCGAGCCGTTATCGAGCCGAACACGAGCGAGCTGACCCCAGCTCGTGTTCGGCTTGTTTATTAAATGAGCTGAAAAATTCGACTCGTGTTCGGTTCGTTTACTAAACGAGCGATTCGATCTCGAGCTCATTTCGAACCGAACACGAGCTGGCTCGCGAACAGCGAGCTGGATTGCCACTCCTAGTTCAGATACATCCTAACCGTTGGATCGACATTATCTTTAGGAATCGCTTTGTTTTTGATGTTTCAGTTGATAAGCAAATATGGAGAAGCCCTGAAGAGCACAGAGGAGAGAGTTGCTCAGCTGAAATCTCAGAAGAAAAACTAAGGCAAATGTAGCTTCTCTCGGACTGTCGAATTTCGCGACGAATGTACAGAAATAATTCGACTTGTTTTAGCTGCTAATAAATGGCGAAAAATTGTTCTTCGCGTCGAGAAAAAGCTCATCGTTATGGATTTTATCAATCTTAAAAGTCTCTTATTTGTTCTCTCAATTCGGGTTTATTTTCCCTCGTGTTTAAGCTAATTTGAAGTTATTTTGGCTCTCAATGAATTGTTATTTTAGGTATCATTTGGTTCGGAAAATAAACTGTTCCTACTTATTCATGAAACATATAACATTTTAGGTATCAGGATTTGGAGTAGTTTTATATATGGGATATATCCGGGCTAAATCTCAAAAGGCTAAATTATAGAAAATTCTTTGTAATATCCCGCTTTTTTACTTTGCTTTTCTGTCTTTTAAAAGCCTACATTTTGTTCCCTCGTAATTATCAAAATATGTATTTATCCTCCGCCGTCACGATTTCGTGAGTGAACCGTCAGTTTTTTTTAAAATATTATTGGATATATCCAAAATACCTTTCAAAATGGCGGAAAATAAGTCTAAACTCCTTTTTCTTCCCTTAATTATCTTTTCCCTTCAATATAAGGTAAGGACATTTTCGTCAATTTATCTCTTCCGTTAACGCCGTTGCTCCCTAAAGACAATTCGGTAATTACGATGGGACAAAATGTAGGCTTTTAAAAGACAGGGGGACAAAGTGAAAAAGTGGAATATTACAAGGGAGTTTTCTGTAATTTAGCCATCTCAAAACCTGGTTATAATATTTTGGGCGGTGGTTAGGCCTAAGAGATTAAGTGTGCTAGAGTTAGAGTAGTAATAGGATGGACGATCTCCTGAGAAGTCGAAAGTGTGAAAGCTAAGTGTTATAGGGGACAAAATGTTATACCATGGGTTCGGTGAGAGCCATCTCTTGAATTCGCTGGAGTCACTTTTAGAATTTCATATCGTTTGATAATTCTGATTTATATCTGTGATCTGATTTGGTTTGGACCTAACGGGAACGTAAAGCCGTACACACTAGTAATAATAATTTGGTTTAAATATTTTGGACAGATGGTTCAGGTTCAACGAGTTATTATTACTAGCGGGTCGTATCGTTACATATTCGACTAAGAATTGAGTTATTTTTATACATCCGATTTGACGATCGGCTCCCTTAGGCATAATCTATGCTCTTAGAATTTTTCAGAAACCAAATTTTATTATTATTCAGCATCATTTATCAAATGATTAAAGAGCCTCAAAAATAACTATTTTAACGATCGATGTTATACGTTCGTAAGTATAACGATCTTGAACAATTCAAATTACATACAACTTTAATAAAAAATTATACTTAATATAAAGAGTAAGATTAAAATTTTTAATTTAAAATTTAAGTTTTTTGTGTGATTTTTACTTTTAATCTATTATTTTGAAGCTACTCTCTTGTTTGACAAATAAAATAAAAAAAATTATTAAATTTGACTTTTGGATAATCCAGCATTATAAATTATATATCTAATAAAACTGATTGCTGAATCAAATATTTCATCATTGAAAATAAAATTGATCGCTAAAACTTAAAAATTTACATCTACTTAATTTGGTATAAAAATTAGTATTTTATAATCAAATATGATAACATAGAACAGTAATAAGTATATATAATTTTATATATAATAAAATTAAAAATAATAATTAAATATTTATGAGTTATGGTGACGAAAAATATTTTCGGTATAAATATACTTATTTTTAAAATTTTAATTTTGTATATATATAATAATTTAAAAAATTAAATGCAAACTTTTCTCCTAGGTGAGGTGGTGGACTAGGTTCAGCAAAAGTTCTCTCTATGTTATGTGTAGAGAGAGAAATATCTATCTCTCTCTAAAATCTTTTTATTTCTCCTTTATCTCTCCTCCACCATAAAACCCTCATCTTAAAGAGAAGCTTCAAAATTGAGCTACCACAATTTCTTCAAATGATTATGTAATTAATTGTCTTTTAATTTCTTTTATTATTTGTTGTTGTTACAAATTAGTGCATATCTTAGTTGACAAATTTTCTCAATTTTTGTTTTTTTTTTTTGTTGTTATTTTTCATGATTATTTCATGCAATTTATTGTTTTTGTTTGGTTGAATAGTGGGGCTAATATGTTCTTATAGGAAAAATCATCTTGTTTATAAATTTGAGTTGGATAATCATTTACATAATAACTGGGTTCTTTTAGTTTTGTTGAATGGTAGGGTTTGTAAATGAAATCAAACAAAAAGTTCTTATAAGAAAATTCTTTTACAGCACCAATTTTCATTAAGAATCTGCAATTTTCCATTTGATTAGTTTGCTTATATTTTTGCCCTAATTTTTTTTTTTTTTTTTTCTGCATGTATACAACTTTGAATGTGAATTAGGGTTTTCACATATATTTATATATATATACATTTCATAGGATGATGAGTGATGCAGCTTTATGTTATCCGATTGCGAAATCGGCGACCAAATTCGCCGGTTTTGAGAATGCTCTGAAAGAGAGCAGCAGAAAATTTGGTGTCGAATTCGACAGAAAGAATCATCAGGAGAGTGTTTTTCTCGACAGGCGCGGGAAGTGGCGAACCTTCGATCCGAAAAAGCTGTCCAGGAAAAGAGGTAACGAGGTTTTGTAATCGAAATTGCGAAGCCAGCAATTGCAATTTGCACTAGTTGAATGTAAAATATGTAAACACCGTTCTCTAACAGAGAAGATCCTGAGTTCGAATTTTGTCATTTAATGTTCGTTCTTCTATTCAATTTAGTTGCTTTTAGAGTACAATGGTTGTTTTGTTCCGGAAGGTGGTTCTCTCAGGGGCCGGGGGTGGAAATACGGATCCGGTTTCGTGGACGGCGTGTTCCCTGTTCTCAGCCTGACGGCGCAGCGAATCCTCGAATTCGTGCGGCAGGAAACTGATGTCACAAAAATTTGGCGGTCGCTCAATCGTCTCCCGCCTACGCACGATCTCTGGGATGATTTAATCAGCGTCGCCGTGCAGCTTCGCATAAGCAAGCAGTGGGATCCTGTAATTGCGGTAAGATGCGTTTTCGGTCAGTTTCTGCAACTTACATTTCCACGTGCTGCTGTAAGAATTTGAGTTTGAGTTTGAGTTTGAGTTTTCGTATGTATGTGTTGCGGAAGAAAAGATTCGTGGTTGTAGCTGTGTTCGCGAATTGTTTCCGTTCAGGTTTGCGAGTGGATGCTTTACAAGAGTTCGTTCCGTCCTGACATAATCTGCTACAACCTGCTGATCGATGCATTCGGTCAGAAGCGTCAGCTGGATAAAGCAGAAGCGGTTTACTCGCGGCTTCTGGAAGCGCGGTGCGTGCCGACCGACGACACTTATGCTCTTCTTCTGAGGGCTTATTGTCGGTCGGGATCGCTCCACAAGGCCGAGGCTGTTCTCACTGAGATGCGGAAGAACGGCGTTCCTCCGAGTATGTTTTTTGTGTGGAAAATTTAGGATCGCAATTCGCGATTTTGTGATGTTGTTCGTACTTTTCGTATCGCTATTGAATCATGAATTTATGCAGATTGAGGTCGATTTTGCTCAGGTGTGGTTGTTTACAACGCGTATCTCGACGGATTGTTGAAAGGAAGATGCACTCAGAAGGCAATTGAGATTTTTCAGCGTATGAAGCGCGATCGGTGCAGGCCTTCCACCGAGACTTACACATTGATGATAAATATCTACGGGAAGGTTATTGTTCTTTTCGTTTTCTCTTTTACTTTCGCGTCATTTACGACAATGGGACATCTGAATCGATCAGAAAAACGATGTCGAAAAATCGTGAAATTTGAGTTCTTACAAAGGTCAAATAGAGTAAGATAATGTTTAGCAGCGTCGATCGTTGATTCAGATACGCTATCGCCAGAAACGACGCGAAAGTAAACGAGATCGTTTACTTCTCGAACTCAAAAGTAATTATTAAGTGATTCTTCAGCAGGCAAACCAATCGGCAACGGCATTAAAGTTGTTCAATGAGATGAAAACCGAAAAGTGCAAGGCAAATATCTGCACCTACACTGCTCTTATCAATGCATTTGCGAGGGAAGGGCTTTGCGAGAAAGCGGAAGAGGCGTTTGAACGGTTGCAAGAAGCCGGGCACGAGCCCGATGTTTACGTCTACAATGCTCTCATGGAAGCTTACAGGTGAAAAATCGACCTTGCGGTGCCAAATTTAGTCTCTACTGCGAGCTAAGCTAAGTTGACGAATGTTCGAATTTCCAAATGGCTGATCAGTCGCGCAGGTTTTCCGTACGGCTCTTCTGAGATCTTCGCTCTGATGCAGCACATGGGATGCGAGCCCGATCGGGCTTCGTACAACATTTTGGTCGACGCGTTTGGTCGAGCCGGCCTTCACAAAGGCAAGCGAATTCGAAATGCTCGGTTTTGTTTTGGTCATATCTACAAGAACCTGCACTTTCGCGGTATTATATGTATGTAAAACCGATAACTCTCACTCTTACAGATGCGCAAGCTACGTTCGACGAGCTAAAGAGGCGCGGCATGACACCCACCATGAAGTCCCACATGCTCCTCCTCTCGGCCTACTCGAAAGCCGGAAACATCCCGAAATGCGAGGAGATCATGAACCAAATGCACGAGTCGGGCCTCGAGCCCGACACGTGCGCGCTAAACTCGATGCTCAATGCGTACGGGAAAGCCGGGGTTCTCGACAAGATGGAGCAAGTGCTTTCCAAGCTAGAGACCGGCCCGTACGCGATCGACATCAGCTCCTACAACATCTTGATCAACGTTTACGGGCGCGCGGGGTTCTTCGATCGAATGGAGGAGCTTTTTCGGTGCATTCCATGTAAAGGACTAAAAGCTGATGTTATAACTTGGACTTCGCGGATTGGCGCTTATTCGCGGAAAAAGCAGTATGAGAAGTGCTTGGATTTGTTTGAAGAGATGGTTGATTCCGGGTGCTATCCCGACGGCGGCACCGCGAAAGTGCTTCTCGCGGCGTGTTCTAGTGAGGAGCAAGTTGAGCAAGTCACTGCAATTGTGAGATCAATGCACAAAGAAGCAAAATGTGTGTTTACTATTTGAACATTTTGGTCCAAACTTTTTTGTAGAGTAGTTTAATGAATTTTTCGCGCAAATTGTACATTAGTGTTAGTGTTATTTTGTTGTTACTTGTCCGCTGAGCAGTTGAAAAGATATAACTAATTCACTTAAAATGTACAGACACAGCTTCCACGGGTCTCGATTATAATTCGGCCCAGCCTGATTTTCAATCGAAGAAAAACTCGAGCAGATAGAAGATGCAACTAATTCACTTAAAATATATAGATACAATGCCCGCTTATCGTACTTGTGGCTCGATCCCACCAGTTTCGCGCTCTTCGAACATGACTGATCAATCTGATCTTATGCTATTTTGAACGTGACTTGGTCCAATCTGACTTACCATCACTAGAATGTCACCAGTCGGATTCGGGGCGAATTTTAAAAAACCGGAACCCAAATCCGTCTACCAAACCTGAATTCGAATCCGAATCCGACGAATTTTAAAAATTCATATCCAAATCTGAATCTGATCAAAAATTCAAAATCCGAACCTGAATCCGAAATAGTTATTTCTCTTTTCCTCTTTACAATATTTCAAAACATATTACATTAAATCTAAATTTTTAAAATATAAATTTAAATATAATATCAAATATTTATATACATGTATTATATAACGTAAAATTTCGGGTTCGGATCGGGTTCGGGTTAGGGTCGGATACAGGTAAAATCTATATCCAAATCTAAATCCAAATCCAAATCCATCGGGTTTTCATTTTTTATATCTGTATCCGAATCCATATCCGTTTAAAATCGGATAAATCTATTCCGTTCGGATTTGGATTCGGATAAAATTTCGGATATCCGTATCCTTGGAAATCCCTAGCCTCCACAAGACAGAATGAAACAATCTAACCCACTAGCAATAATAATTCGTTGGATCTAAACCACAAACCAAAATATTTAAATCCAATTATTATTACAAACGGGTAAAGTCATTAAATAGGATACTGGACTCTTAGCCCAATTACTACTGTATAAGAAGATAAGGGAATATATGAAAACTTTAAGTTGGGGGGAAGCTGTTATATTATTCCGTCCCCCATACCAGATTATTCGTAAGGGTAAATTGTATCAAACAGTGTTATATTGCTTATTATTATTATATTTTTTAAATTAAAATTTTTAAATTATATAATATAATTTTATAATCAAATTTAAATAAGTCAAGTTCAAATTAGATGTTTTGTAATATATCTTAATTTATACGGATAAGATAAATTTATAGAAAAAAATATTTTTAAAAAATAGGATTAATTGTACAATTATCCTCAACCTCCACCAATCGAGGGTATTTAGTCAAAATTAACAAAAATTAACAAAAAAATTAGATTGCAATTAACCCTAAATTGCTCGTTAGATTGTAGATTGTAATGATGTCATAAATAGTGATATAATTTAATTTGTATATAATTTGATAATGTTATTAAATTAAATAAAATAATTATGGTTTAAAAATTTTAAATGGTCATAATTTATGCTAAATTTAAAAAAATTATTTTAAAAAATAGGATTAATCAATTATGCTTCAAATTATTTTTCAAAAATTAATAATTATTAATTAAATTGCTCTGATTGGAATATATTAGAATATATTTTTAACTTTAATTATAGTAAAATTCAAATATTTTTTTTAATCAAATTAAATTTAGAGATATATTAAAATATTTTATCTTTAATTTTAATTATTATTCGATTCTGATTGGAATAGGTTTAGAGATATATTAGAATATATTTTTAACTATAATATATATAATAAATATATATATTTTTAATCAAATTAAATTTAGAGATAATTAAAATATTTTATTTTATTATTTAATTCGATTATAAATATATAAATAATAATATATAATCGTTGAAAAAGGGTTCGATCATGGCGTTGATGAATGATGATGATGATGAAGTGGGCTTCGAGAGCCTCCTCGTACGTGAAGATCTCCACCGTCCACAGATGCTTCTCCTCTGGTGATCAAATCCTCACCCTTATTTTTTATTTTATTTATTTTTTGCTTTTTTTATCATACCCTTTTTTAGGGTTAATTAATTAATTAATTAAAGGTTTCGGTGTTTGTGGTGTTTCCTTCCATTCATGTTTCAAATTTTTCTGAAACTGAAAATTTTGATGGTTTTTTGAGCTAAAAATTGATTTTTTTTTCAATTTTTTTGGGGTTTGATTTTGTTTCTTTAGTAATTTATTTATATATATATATATATATTTAATATTCATTAAAAATTCTCTAAAAGAAAAAAAATAATTAAATTCGATTTGGAAGTGAAGCGGAGAAAAATTGGTGAGTTTTTTTTTTTTTTTTTTTTTGTAATTTTGTAATAATAATAATTCATCTATGACAAAACAAATTATTTATAGCTGCAGTACTTTTATTATATCAAACCAAACAAAATATACGTTAATCGTAACTGCACGCATCTCTAACTACACTTGTTTGCAGTTGCGAAGGATTTGAGATATTCTGACACGCATGAGTGGGTTAAAGTCGAAAGTGAATCTTTTTATCTGAATCAAGATCCAGTTTTTGTATCATAATAGTTGGTAGCAGCTGCATAACAATTCGACATCGATGTTCTTACTCTTTTGCTGGACATCTGAGATTTCAGTTTGCGGTTTCAGTTTCGCGAAATGAGGAAACAGAAACAGAAAACAAATGAGAATCAGTAGCAAAAGCGAAGATAGAAGGCTCGATTCATTCATCGATTCGCTTAGTTCCTTATAACTGTCGTGTTTTCAGGAGCATTTAGGCGATGCCGTGTACGTCGAACTCCCTGAAGTCGGTGCAAGCCTGACACGAAGGGAGACTTTCGGCGCAGTCGAGAGCGTGAAGGCGACGAGCGACGTCAATTCTCCTGTCTCTGGATAAGTAGTTGCAGTCAACACTGGGCTTAGCGACTCTCCTGGACTAGTAAGTGTTACAGTTCGGTGAAACAAAAGCGAACCTTCAAATCAGAGCTTCTGCTTTCGAGACACTGATGTTTGCTTGGATTCTGAAAGCTTGTTTAGATTGTAGAAGTTCTTGGGCTCATGTTGCTCGTAATCGCAGGTATAAAGTTCAGGATAAGCGACGCTGGCGAGTTGAATTCGCTGATGGACTCTGAAAAGTACGCGAAATTCTGCCAGGCAGAAGATTCATCACATTGAAGGCAAAGCCTGTAGTTTGCTGTCGACGCTTCTGAGTTTTCGTGAACTATGTTGGTATTTAGATTCCTTTTGTTTCTGCATTTGGTCAAGTAAAAACAAATAGTTTCATTATATCGAAATTACAGCAGGAAATAGGAAATTACAGCACAATATTTATCAACTATGAGAGAGTTGATGCTAACTAAAATGCATCAAAACATTCAGAGGTTTTCAGCAAGTTTTGATTATCGAGGAGGGTTTTCGTTAGTCGCGAAAAGAAAAGCTCAGCATATGTTTCTCATGTTTTGATCTTCCAATTATGGGCGGTGCGGACTCCGCTAGCAATGCCCTCGTAGTACCGCGACTCCAGATTTCGACTGTTCCACTCTTTGACGAAGCTCGAGAAGAGGTCCCTGGCGGCGTCGGACGAGAGGTCGGAGAAGTATATACCTCTCTCTTCTTTCAACCACGTCGCGAACTCGTTGTTCCTCGAGAAGTAGTCGTCCTTCGACAGCTCCTTGAAATCCTATTTCCGAGAGGGCAAAAAAGCATCAGAACACAAGAAGCAGAATGATATGAAGTCTTAAAGTTTCATGCAAATCAAATCGAATTAAAGCCATCGTGAGATGAACTTAGAACATCATAAAAGAGTGTAAAGCCCACGATTTGAGAATTCGCAAAGATCGGGATACAAGTAATTCATCTTAAGTTTAGCAAAATGACACAACACGACGATATATAACACGAAATACGCTAACTTTCCAATCCTTTAAGATCATTTTGATTCGACTAACAAACCTTTCAAAAGTTTGATTTGAATACCTACCCTTTCCGTTTGTTGATTTAAGTGATTTGATGGTTCTTCGGATACAAAATTTATAGTTAATTTAACTAAATCTGTAAAAATGAACGGCACATTCAAATTTTGAAGCTAAAGAGTCATTAATTAGCTCAAATCGAATAAATTAAAATGCCGCGTAGTAAAATCAAAACTTTTAAAAGTTAGACAGCCAAATTCAAATGGGTGATAGTTGAAATAAGTTTCATATATTTTTACCAACGCAAGGCCAGATAAACTTCAAACGAAACAGAAAGAAAACCAAAGAAAGAAAGAAGAAACTCACTGAATCATCATCTTTCCTGCTGCGCTTTCTCTTGTCCTTCGATTTCTTCTCTGGTAGAAAAAAAAAATGAAAGCACAGAGAATCATAACACAATATTTTCAAATGCGTATACGGCATAAGTAGAAACATTTCAAACTGTGATATATCAAACAGAGATCATACACATCTATACAATAACATTACGTCTTTTGGGCTTTAGTTTGGACGTCAGAATAAGTTATTAGACGATAACTTAGCGTAAGAAGACGAATTTTGATCTTCTAGCGGAAAAAACCCACGGGCCTGTTTTTCAGGTTGAAAATGACTTTCAGTTTAACTGAAGTTCAAATGAAAGTTAGTTTTCCTCGACGGTTTGGTTGATAGGAAGTCACAGGCCTTGGAACTGTAGTTATTCCTTTTTTTTTTTTTTTTTATTTTGCTGAAAATTTTCACATTAGCATATAAAGAAGGTGTAAAAAAGTTATAGCAATTCATTTTATATTTTTTTATCGCTTTTTCTCTCGTAATCGACTTCGCCGCCGCCCGGGGAAGTCAATTACGAGTTTCGGAAAAGTTGAGTTACATGCAAATTTAATTTATACCGAAAACAGCTTTTCACCTGCCATTCCAAAAGCTCGAGCCGTTAGAAATGCGCAAGTAATTCACTTAAAGCGTATAGACACAACGCTCATAGATCTCAATTGTGATTCGACTCGACCAACCTCATGCTACATCGAACATGACTCGGTCCAACCTGACCCCCCACCACATGGCCCTTATCTCCAGTTTCTGCGAAACCGCGAAACAAACATGCCCATATGAAAATGGGAGAGGAGATTGTGACACCCCCGGAATTTGGATTAGCCCTATATATAAATGATATAATAGGACTAAATCTCTTAAGCCGGCTATAGCATTTTGGATGGTAGCAAGATCCAAAAGGTTATGAGAGTTAAGCGTGCTAGAGCTAAAGTAGTTCTAGGATGGGTGGCCCCCTGGGAAGTGGGGTGTCACAGAGACAACCTATTCTATTAAAGATAGTTTTGTCGGATCGTTGGCGCTAACCATTAATTTCAAAAGCTCAAGCGGTTAGAAATATGCAACCAATTCACTTAGAGCGTACAAACAAAGCACCCCCGGGTCTCGACCGGATTCAACCTATCTGACGTTGGGTCTATTATTGGACCGGACTCAATTTATTGGTCTCCGGAGCCTATTACCATGGGCCAACAAGTTTAACAAACAACAGCACATAAAGGAAAATAATTTACATAAAATCAATAATAATAATAATAATAATAATAATAATAATAATAATAATAATAAGCTTAAGAAAGAAACTACATTGCATCTAAATTTGGATACTCCTAAATACGATGTAAAGATACTCTGAATTAATCACACATAAAAAAAGGGCGAATTTTTACTGATTTTTTTTGGAACAAATAAGGCACACACCAAACGAAACCCATTTGATAATTTGTGACCTAAAAGAACAAATTTTTACTAATTTTCACCACCAATTAATCCAAGCCGAAGCAAAAACCCTACCTTTCCCATCACGATTCCTCGAGCTCGCGTGCGATTTCTCGCTCTTACTCTTCTTCTTGTTCTTCGTTTTCTCCTTCCTCTCGCTCTCGTCCCTCTTCTTCCGGTGCTTTGAGCTCCGCTCTTCGTCGTCTAAATTGGGGCAAATTTGTTACAAATTAGGGTTGAGGGAGTGCCAAAAGGAGGGAAATTTGCACCTTGAGAGGGTTTTGGAGATGGAGACGATCGCCTCTTCCGAGATCTCCCTTCGCCCCCCATTTTTTTTTCCCCCTCTTCTTCTTCGCCCTAATCGATCGGTGGGAGAGAGAGAAAGGGATACATATTTATTTGGGTAAAATTGCAATTCTGGTCCCTCAACTTCACCTAAATGTCATTCGGTCCTCAATCATAAGCGATTTTGATGTAGCCCCCTCAACATTAGCTTTTTTTAGTTGGGATCTTTAAAATTAAATAATTTCAATTAACTAATTTTTTTTTTTTTTTTTTTTTTTTTATCGAACTCATTAATAATTTTACAAAATTTCATAATTTTAATTTTTATAGTCATTATATTAACAAAGTTTTTTTTAATAAAATGGCTAGAATAGCCTAATAAAGATAAAAGGGTCTAAATAAAAAACTTTAAAGTTGAGGGTGTCATTCCAAATTCGCCAATGGCTAGGAAAATACTAAAATTTTAGAACCTAAATAACATTTGTCAAAAAGTTGGGGGGCTAGTAGAGAAATTTACCCCAGATACTGATATCAAATATTGAGATAGTATAGGGACTATCCGGTAAATTTATCCTCTTCGTCTACAAAACCCCTCGTAAACCTCTCTCTCTTCAAAAATGGCGCTTTCTCTCTACTCCTCCCTCTCCCTCTCTCTCTCCTCCGCTTCCTATTCTCCTCAAACCCTCTCTTTTACCGTGGTAAGCCCCTCTCCCCTTTCTCTCTCTCTCTTCCTTAGCTATTTCCACATCTCCTCTTCCTCCAAACTAACCCAGCAAGTGTTTGTGTTTTGGCCTCAGAGAAGCGGGATACCGAATTGGGTTCGCGTAGGATCAAAATCTCGATCTTTGGGTACTAATTTTACTGTAAGAGCTAATCCAAAGAGGTTTATCTTTTCTTTGATGTGTGTAATTGTGCTTACACATAAGGTGTTTGTGTTTTTGCCCCAGAGAAGCGGGGATACGAATTGGGTTCTCGCGTAGCATCGAAAGCGCGATCTTTGGGTAGTAATTTTACTGTAAGAGCTGGGCCTAAGAGGATATCTTTTGGGGATGAGTGTAGAAGGGGGTTGTTGGCGGGGATCGATAAGCTTGCCGATGCGGTTTCCGTTACCTTGGGGCCGAAAGGTAGTGCCTTTTTGGCTTGCTCATCATCTTAGAAAGGTTTATTATGTTTACTATGTTGGAGGTGTTTGTGATTTGGTGCTTGATTATGCTGTTATTGCATTAAAATTTATTTGTAGGTTGATTTAAAGATGGTATTTGTGAAAACTATTTAGTGATATTAGTTGTTGTTAAATGTTAGAGCTAGAACTGTGTAGAAATGCTCACCCTATAAACTTCATTACTGTTATTAGCGTGAAATGTTATTAGTTTGTTATGTAAATAGAAGTGTCGCTTTTCTTTCAGAGCAGAGAATTTCTCTTTAAAGGCATGTTACTTAAAAGTGATATTCGGTTCTTGAACACTGAGTAGTAGCTCATGGCAGGGCGTAATGTTGTTATCGATGAACCGGGAGTACCTAAAGTAATAAATGATGGGGTTACGATTGCTCGGGCTATTGAACTCTCAGATGCAGTTGAAAATGCCGGTGCCATGTTGCTTCAAGAGGTCATTGCTACGACTTTACGTTTCTTAGCAAAGTTTTCATTTTGCTGGAAAATAGGTTCTACTTTTGAAAGCCTAACTATTTACCTGACTGCTTATGTCTGTAGCAAAATTAGAAGCTCCAAATTGGAGCTTCTGCATTCGGGTCTGAAAGTCTTATTTTAGCTTTCCACCATAGCAGAAGCTACAAACTTTTGTGTTTGCCAGACTCTGTGCCTAAGTTGAAAGTAGAAGTAAATACCAGGCCAAATAGGCAAAATCGTGCTCTTTTGAACAGCTTTACCTAAAAGCACTTCTGCAGAAGCTGCAGCCAAGCCAAACGACCGCCAAGAGTATTGCTTTTTTCAATGTCCAAACTATCTTAAGCAGGTAGCAAGCAAGACAAATGACTCAGCAGGTGATGGGACCACCACTGCAATTGTTTTGGCGCGGGAAATGATCAAATTAGGGTTGTTGGCAGTTGCCACTGGGGCTAACCCTGTGTCTTTGAAAAAGGGTATCGATAAAGCTGTTAATGAACTTATCAAGATCTTGAGGAGTAAATCTATTCCCGTGAGTGGAAAGGAAGACATAAAAGGTAATCATGTTCTTAAACATGGATTAATGAAAGGAAAACACATGTAAATATCATATCATGGAATCGCTAAAATCTACTATCTACCTGTTTCAGCTGTAGCTGCAATATCTGCGGGAAACGACGAGTTTATTGGAGATCTTATAGCTGAAGCCATTGAAAAGATTGGTCCTGATGGAGTAATCTCAATTGAATCATCTTCCTCTTTTGATACTCTAATAGAAGTCCAAGAAGGAATGAAGGTATCTTCATTTGATTTGCCCTTTCGGAAATCTCTCTTTACACACATAAACCTGCAAGAGCTTGATTTTCGTATATGACCTTTAGAAACTTAATTTGTTGCCTACAGGATAACTCTGCTGTTTAAATTAAGGTCTTTCTTGTAAGAAATATCACTTTCAAGGGGTATATATGAAAATTTAAATTTTAACTAAATTTGCAGAGATGCATACATGCACACATACCTACATTTATTTGTATGCATGTGTGTATAATTGTATATGTGTAGGAGCTGCTAACATTTTTTAGTTGCTTCACTCTTACTTTCTGTGCAGATAGACAAGGGGTATATATCTCCACACTTCATCACAAACCGGGACAAATCGATCGTGGAGTTGCAGAATACTAAAGTTCTTGTAACCGATCAGAAGATTACAAATATTAAATCCATAGTTCCTTTATTGGAAAAGACCACTCAGCTAAGCGTGCCGTTATTGATCATCTCTGAGGATATCTCTAGCGAAGTGCTCGCGACTCTGGTCCTTAACAAACTGAGAGGAGTGTTGAATGTTGCGGCAATTAAGTGCCCTGGTTTTGGAGAAGGAAAGAAGGCTCTTCTCCAAGATATTGCTCTCATGACAGGTAAACTTAAATATCCTTTTCTTCGTCACTTGTTTTAGGTAATACAATTTGGTTAAAAATGTGTGGCGATTACCCCAACCATATTTCTTTTTATAAACATTTACTAAATTGAATTGAGAATTCGTAAAATTTTACGGATTTGTTAGCAATTAATCATCTGCGACAAAATCTGCAGTATCATCAGCTGAAAAAACATTCAGAAATTCTACAGAACTGTTTCCTATTTAAACCTTATTTTGGCAACAGATTCACTTTCTGGTGCTCGTTAATTTCTTTATTCTGCAATTAAACAGGTGCGGATTTTCTCGCTTGCGACTTAGGCTTGACACTTGAAAGCGTAACTTCTGACCAGCTAGGTATTGCTCAGAAGATTACTATAACAAGTAACTCGACGACCATCGTCGCAGACCCGATAATGGAAGAGGAGATTAAGGCGAGAATTTCCCAAATAAAGAAAGATATGAGTGAAACAGACAGTGCTTATTTATCAAGGAAGCTCTCTGAAAGAGTTGCAAAGCTTTCAAGCGGTGTAGCCGTGATCAAGGTTCGCTTCCTGATTTCTTTTCTTTCTGTTTTTTTTTGGGTGGATTCTGAATACATACAAATGATATTTAGGTAGGAGCACCCACTGAAGCTGAACTCGAGGACAGGAAACTTAGAATTGAAGATGCAAAGAACGCAACTTTTGCTGCTATGGATGAAGGTATAGCACCTGGTGGTGGGGCGACTTTTGTACAGTTATCAAAGCAAATTCCCCAGATTAAGGATCTTCTTGATGACCCAGAAGAGAAGATTGGAGTTGACATAGTTGGAAAGGTTTGATTTCTTTTATCTTTTAACGACAACTTCCTTTATTCACTTTACCTGACAAATTTTGAAATTATCATCGAAATTGGAACAGTTTTTATACTTACGGGTTAATCCTAAAGTGGTAATTTACCCTCCCGAGTTTTATTCTTTTGAAGTCAACATGGCAACTTTAGTTTGAAAATTTTTGTTTGTGATAATACATAAGTGCCATCCATCCAGAAGAAAGCAGGGCTCAGATATATAGGCCTTCGACTATAGTCTCAGTTTAGTCCAATTGCCTTTTGTCCAAGGTTTTAAGTATCCATCGGCACGGGCTGTATCTACCGTGCCGTACCGTGCCAACAAGATACCGGCACGATACAGCTCCCGTGCCGATGACATTGTTCAAAATTCTTTTTTCTTAAAATTACTAAGTATTTTTCTTAATAAAGTTCAAAATATTTGATAAAGATACATAATAAGCAATTAAAAAATTTTGTTGCTAAAGAAATTAAATATTTCATGCCATTATGTGTCGGCACGCATGTATTTTTTGAGACCGGCACTCATCGGTACGGCTCGGCACGCACCGTGCCGTACCGTGCCGGCAAGTTTTCGGCACGACCCCGTGCCACGGCACTTAAATCCTTGCTTTTGTCATAGTTTCGTTTGTCAAAATTTTCCTTGTGATTGTCATTTTTACACCATGTTAGCAACTTTTCAACTTATATGGTGATTAGATGGGACTTGCCTTCCAATTCAACAAAGAAATTAAACGAAAAGGGTAATATTGCGACAGAATTCAGAGTTAGGGATCCAAATGTATCAATTGAAAGTTGAGGACCCTGGTGTATCAAATTGCTGATAACTCACCTTGGTACATTACAACTCTTTTATTTTCTCTTTTGAATGATTTCGCGTTCTCCAATTTGAATTTTTTATTTTGTTTGGGGGGTTTTAATTCCAGGCACTTCTTACACCAGCCATGACAATAGCTCACAACGCAGGGCTCGATGGTTCAGCTGTTGTTGAGAAGCTCCTTTCAAGCGAATGGCTTATCGGGTATAATGCGATGACTAATAAGTACGAAAACCTCCTTCAATCTGGTATTATCGACCCGTCAAGGGTTTCAAGGTGCGCACTTCAAAATGCAGCTTCTATAACTGGAATGGTTCTAATGACGCAAGCTATTATGGTCGATAAAGTAAAGAAGCCAGAACCTGCTTTTCCTTTAGTTCCCGGTATAACTCCGTAGATAGAGAGTATACAAAACGGGCTTTTAAGAGAAGCCAGGGAAGAGAAGTTATTTTCATCGTAGAGGCTTTCTCGACTTTGCATATCAACTTTTCAAGAACAAAAAGGGGAAGGTTGAACAAGTTGCTTGATCTGCCATGGCATGCGGTTGTGTTGCTGGATTCTCGAGCCGTTTAATCGCGGGCTTATTTTCAAAGCTGAAGAACGTCTACGGGGAAGCACTTTTGTTGTAAGTGAAGTTATTCTTCTGCTTTTTGAATGCTATTGTGCTTGTATTGTTTTTCATGCTAATTACTATGGAATGAGGTGCTATATCTTTGTACTTACTGTAACCATTAATCCCAAAAGCTCGAGCTGTTAGAAATACGCAACCAATTCACTTAAAGCGTACAGACACAGCACCCACGGGTCTCGACCGGACTCAACCCATCTGAACGTTAGGTCTATTGTGGACCGCAGCCCCACTCAACTTATTAGTCTTCTGGGCCTATTGTCACGGGGCAGAAAGTTGAGCCCATTTTAATTCATAAATAAATAGCCAACAATCCCCTCCCCAACATCTGCACCGTGTAGGTATCGAATCCGTGCCACTGGCTCTGATACCACTTGTCGGATCGTTGGCGCTAACCATTAATCCCAAAAGCTCGAGCTGTTAGAAATACGCAACCAATTCACTTAAAACGTACAGACACAGCGCCCACGGGTTTCGACCGGACTCAACCCATCTGGATGTTAGATCTATTGTTGGGCTTCTTGCCGTTTCTATTGTGGACCGCAGTCCCACTCAACTTATTGGGCTCATCTAACTCAACTTATTAGTCTCCTGGATCTATTGTCACGGGACAGAAAGTTGGACCTTTTCATACTTCTTGTCCGTCGTAGCTCTTTCTTTATTTACTGAAAGTCTTTAGGGCGCGGGCAAGAAAGGTCTAGCGATACGCGCATCAATCTCATCTCTATTTTCAATCACCGTCGATCTTGTGGTATTCGATGAATGATAGATTAACTAGATGGTCTAGGCAATATTTTCTCGCTTTTCTCAAATCTGGTTGGATTAAACCTGTGGGAACCATGATAGAAAAAGTGTGTTGCTTCTGCTGCAATGGAAAATTAGAAATTAGTTTTTTTAGGCGGGAGAACACAATCTCTATTGTGATGCTTTTACTTTCGTTTGAGGGAGGTTTTGTTAAGAAATTTTCGTGTAGTGTTTTCTCTGAAAGCGCTATTGGACAGCATTATATTCTCTGGTTAATATCTCACTATTGGCCACTGGGGGTGTCGACGAGCTGAGCACAAGCGAGCTGAGGCCGGTTCGTTAAAATACCGAGCTGAAAAATTTAGCTCGTGTTTGGCTCGTTTATAAAGGAGTCGAACATGAGTAGATTGTCAGCCTTACTACTGGACGAAATGAACGAAAAGTTGAAAGATGGATAGAATATTAATAATATATAAATAGTATTTACTATCAATTTTTTCACCAATTTATATTCGATGATCAAAAAGTTGATTGTAAGGATTCGGTCCACTAGCAATAATAATTTGTTGGGCCCACACCACAGCCCAAGTTGATGGTAAGGATTCGGTCCACTAGCAATAATAATTCGTTGGGCCTACACCAAAGTCCAAAATGCTTAAGCTCAGTTATTATTACTAGGGACTATTAGGGGCGGTCTGACGTCCTCGTCAGGCCAAACGCAGCCCAAAATCACTAGACGATGTGATATTTCTCTCGCTAGCCCTGTCATCTAGATCCAGGCTCAGTCAAGACTCGCCACGTACTTTCGGCTGGTTATTGGCTCCGATACCAAATGTAACGATCCGGTGCCCACACCACAGCTCAAAATATTTAAGTTCAGTTATCATTATTAGTGTTCATGTCTCATATAAATCCAATCATAATTTCTTCCACATTCGATGTGGGACTATTAGGACGTCACATTCATAGTAAATATTATTTTCATACTATTAATAGTATTCTATGTTCCAGCTAGCTTGTTAAGATTTTCAACTTAAAAAATTTAGCTCTGACTAATTTATTAAAAGAGCTGATCAATGTCAAACTTAGTTATTTTATTCTTTATTTAGTCTAGAAGCTTCTAGTATCTAGGGAAGCTTCTATTTGCCCCTGTTTTACTAATTTCATTATGTAGCAGTGCACACTTTTTTCTAAAACTGTTTTTGTCGAACCTTCTATTCTATACCTGCACCGTTTTCTTAGCACGTTGGGGCGAATTTGTGGTGAATTAATTTGTATTTTATATTTCGTTTCTGATTATTTTTTATATTCGAAGCGGATTTGGATGATGAGATCGATGGGACGAAATTTTTTTAAAAAAAATAAATCAAGCATCGATCATTCCTTTTGGACGGTGTAGATTGCATATCTTTTTATTTTGATTTTGACATGTGTGGTGGTGCACGAGGTGTACGGATGCACCTGGCGCAGGCAATAATTTCCCGTCGATTTGGTTTCAACATCCAACAGGTTCTAAACCAGTCGATCAACCGTTGATGTGCGGCAGGATGTATCTGAGCCGTCCATTTATCGGCCCACCGTTATGGTCTAGTCAAAGTTTCAAAACCCGCTGCGGCTCACCCGGTATTCTACTCCCCGCACGCACATCGAGGCGAGGATATCCAATGGGATAAACTCCCTCCTCCTCCTAAGCAAATTATCGCCGTGGACCCGGTCCGCCACGTCAGCCCAAACACCGGGACCATAATTTTTTTTGTAAACGTAGGTTGTGTTGTGCGTGAGACTCAAAAATGTTTAATCTTATATTTAATTTTTTTGTATTGTGTAAGAGACCGGCCCATGATGAACCAGGTCTACGGAAAAAATTCTTGTCTCCGGCGCAATGTAGCAATACCAACCCTTAACGTACGCCCCTCTCCTCCCTATATAAACCAAAACCCCTCTCCTCCCTCTTCCTCTGAGTCGCTCAGCCATTCTCCTCCTCCTCCCCCCACTCCCCCTGAAACCCTAACCCTAACCCCATCGATCTCATCTCTCTCGATAGAGGATCCATCAATGGCGGCGAAGAAGAGCGTGGGGGATCTGAAGGAGGCGGATCTGAGGGGGAAGAAGGTGTTCGTGAGGGTCGATCTCAACGTGCCCTTGGACGACGCCCTAAACATCACCGACGACACCCGGATCCGCGCCGCGGTGCCCACGATCAAGTACTTGGTCGGGAACGGCGCCAGGGTCATCCTCTGCACCCACCTGGTGAGCATGATCTCTCTCTCTCTCTCTCTCGCTGAATTCTCCCCTTTGATTTGATCCCTTCTTCTTGTTCTTCTGATCCTTGTGTTGTTTGTTAATTTTTTGGGTGAAATGTATGGATGATCCCTGTGTTATCTTGATACTGCAACTAAGTAAAGAATCGTGTATAAACACTTGGTGAGTGAGATCTCTCTCTCTAAAATTATCTTGTATTTTTGGGTAAAATGCGTGGATAGTCTCTGTATTATCTTGATATTACAACTTAGTGGCCAAACTTGCCAATATATCACACTTTAATCCCTGATCATTGAGAAAAATATCGATTTTCTCATAGAAAATCACTTTTAGCCCTTTAATCCTTGATCATTCATAATTAGATGTCTCTGTCAAGGTTGATAATATCAGAGCACTTCTAATGGTCGTGTCATACTTTGCAACTTGGTCATAAATTTTAGTCGGATGCAGAAAATGCACTATAATTATTGAAGGCAGAACGGGATGGTTTGATTTTTATTGTTATTTATGTGCATATTATATTGTAATCTCTACAATTCTACATGCAATTAGACCAAAATGTATGCATGTCAATATTTCATCCTTGCCATAGGAACACCATTTCGCTTTGTTGTTATGTAAAAATTCTGATATGACTTTTCGCAAATTTTGAATATGCATACTGTAATGAGATATTTAATTATTTTTATCGACAAGAAACTGCAAATTTGCTAGAACTTTTTCATTTTTGTACACCCCAATAGTCCCACATCGGATGGAAAAGAAATTCTGATTGGATAAATGAGTTCATACACGCTAGTAATAATAACTGGGTTTAAGTATTTAGCGTTGTAGTTTGGGTCCAACGAGTTATTATTGCAAGCGGGTCGAGTCGTCACAAATGGTATCAGAGGCGAATGCCAGCCGGAAGTGTGAAAGCAAAGTGCTATGCGGGGCAAAGTGCTACACCACAGGTTTGGTAGGAGCCACGTAATTTTGATCTGTTATGTGTCTGTGATCTAATTTGGACCCGACGAGGACGTCAGGGTCTAAACGTGGAAAGTCTGTAACGCCCCAATAGTCCTATATCGGATAGGAAAGGGGTTCTAATTGGATATATGAAGTCATACACACTAATAATAATAATTGGGCTTAAGCATTTTGGGTTGTGGTTTGGGTCCAACGAGTTATTATTGCTAACGGGTCGGGTCGTCACATTTTCCTTTTTTTTGTCTTGCTAATGTGTTCATTTGCCTTTTTAATGCTCCTCTAATGTAGTGACTAATTTGATGAAACTCCGCAAAATTCTTGAGCCTAAACTCTTCTTAATTTGATGCTGGTTTGTTGGGTAACTTTCAATACTAGCCCCTGTACTTATATTCAGATTTTATTCTGGTCCTTAACTTTTAAGTTGGGGATTTGATATCCCATGCTTTTGAAAGTGTTCCACATTCGACCTTATTCTTCCCATCTATTATAAGAGGAGGAAAAAAAAATCATTGCCTTGCACCTGCTGCATCCCTTATAGTCATGCAGTACCATGCATCCATCGGCCCATGATCTCATCTCATTTTCAATTAGCTACCTCCTCTTTCTAATGGAAAATTGGACTGTTGGAATGTAAGTACAAGATTGATGGGAGGGCAAATGGATATGTGGTCCTAAGATGTGCAGTTGTACCAGTTGTGGGCATTAATATTTCCTCTAACAATAGATGGCTAGAAGAATTAAGTGAATCATTTAAAAAATTCGGAGTGCTACTGAAATAAATCTAAACTTATCAACTTAATTATTTTTAAAAAAAATCTTTTGTCCTCACGTAATTGGTAATACCCGAAAAAACAAAAGAGATGTTCCTGCATCATGTACTACGCTTAATCCTCTTTCCTCCTCAATATTGTGGGACTCGAGATTTTTTTGTAGGTTGAGTTGGCACTTAGATGCTTACTAGCTGAAATTTCATATGATCCATGCACAAATGATAGACCTCACATATTTGAATTGAAATAGTTTGAAGTAATTAAGGCCCTTTTTATTCAAAAGAAAAGGGCAAGCAAGTCTTTTGAAAAGTTGCATTCTTTATATTAGAATTTGTTTTCAAAAGGGAATGGAATTTGTGACGCCCCACTTCCCAGGGGGTCACCCATCCTAGAACTACTCTAGCTCTAGCACGCTTAACTCTCATGTTCCTCTTTGATCTTGCTACCATCCAAAATGCTATAGCCGGGTTAGAGATTTAGTCCTATTATATCATTTATATAGAGGACTAATCCAAATTCCGGGGGTGTTACATTTGCTAAGAAAACTTTTCAGATCTTTGTTGATATTTGAGTTTAATCTCATTATTGGATGCGATCAGAAGTAATCAACATTTCCATAGGAATTAATGTCTTCATTTTTTTTCTGAGGACCGACTGGCTTGACAGTTATCTTTGGAATCCGTCAGCTGTATATTATTATTAGTTATTCATTTGTGCGTGCCTGTATATCGTGCTTCTTGTTCCTAAATGCTTCTCTTAGGATGGGTATTGTAGATGCTAATGCATTTCGACTTTTTTGACGGAATACATTTATGAGCTTCGTTAGTATAACTGGCTATCACATGCCATCAACACTGGGTAAATATTTTTCATTTCCAGTCTGATGTATTTCAATTTTTCTTTTTCTTTTTTTATTTTTTTAATTTACAGAATTAATGGATGTGATTTTGACTTTCTAGGGCCGCCCTAAAGGCGTCACTCCAAAGTACAGCTTGAAGCCTCTCGTGCCGAGGCTGTCTGAACTTCTTGGAGTCAATGTATGTGGAATCTCTATTCTCTTAATAGATGTTTTTTCTTAAATGTATTTGTCAAACTGCAATATGGTTGTTTGTATATGTACCTACCTCTGCAGATATGTCAATTTGCACAACAATCCTTGCAAAGTTGGTACTTATGCCTGTGAAAATCATTTTTAATGGCATTCATGCCCCTGCCGGGTTATTTATGCAAAAACCGTCTTTAGATGAATGCCCTGATAGGAGCATGCGAGCAAATAAATATGGTTTTCAAGGGCACATGTGAAAATACTAACTTCATGGGGATTTTTGTGTAATTTTACATCTTTATATAATTTCTCACTTCTGATCCCGCGCAACAATAACCGCGGCGCCTAGCCTTTAGTCCTCAGCTATTCTATTCCGAGTTGGATAACTTACTGTTCAACATAATACATGTTAAATAGGTCGCGATAACGAATGACTGCATCGGGGAGGAAGTTGAAAAAACGGTGGACGCATTGCCCGATGGCGGCGTCGTACTTCTTGAGAATGTCCGATTTCATAAGGAAGAAGAGAAGAATGATCCCGAGTTTGCTAAGAAGCTAGCCTCGCTCGCGGACCTCTATGTCAACGATGCCTTTGGCACCGCCCACAGAGCTCACGCCTCGACCGAGGGAGTCACCAAGTTCTTGAAGCCGGCCGTCGCCGGCTTCCTTATGCAGAAGGTATATTTTTCAGTTTGATCCTTTTCTTTACGCCCTTTCATATTTTCTTATAAAAGCAATTCCTTAATATATTCCACATTCACTAATTTAATTCATGTGGAACAAAGCTTGCACTGAAATTGCTTCTTCTTTTTTTATTTTTTATTTGAAGGAGCTTGATTTTCTTGTTGGGGCCGTGACGAACCCTAAGAAGCCATTTGCGGCCATCGTGGGGGGATCTAAAGTGTCGACGAAGATCGGAGTGATCGAATCGTTGTTGGAAAAGGTCGATATCCTTCTTCTCGGTGGTGGGATGATCTACTCGTTTTACAAGGCGCAGGGGTACTCTGTTGGGTCATCACTGGTTGAAGCAGACAAGCTCGACCTGGCGACTTCTCTTCTAGAGAAAGCGCGCTCCAAGGGAGTTTCTCTCTTGCTGCCCACCGATGTTGTGGTAGCTGATAAGTTTGCCGCGGATGCAGACAGCAAGGTTTGCCTCTTTGACCCGGGTTTGGAAACATGTAGTGTGATATATTGACTGCGCTAAAACTGTTAATGACAGAGCAAGTTTTTCGTGGCCGGTCACGTCTGTCATGTTGCGAACACTCACCAGCTTCAATGAACTTGCTTTGTCCCTATCATTTTCGCTATTTTGAAACTTCTCCACTTGAGAAGCAAAAGCCCGACAGTAGAAATTTCGAGTATTATATGCTTACAACTTGTATTTACTGATGGTTGCCAATTTGGGTTTGATATCTTTATTATTATTATTATTTTATTTATACATTTATTTAGATTTTTTGTTCTGCAGGTCGTACAAGCGTCGGAAATTCCTGATGGCTGGATGGGTCTCGACATCGGACCCGACGCGATTAAGACGTTTAATGAAGCCTTGGATACCACCAACACCATCATTTGGAACGGACCCATGGGCGTGTTCGAGTTCGAGAAGTTTGCTGCGGGAACTGAGGTAAAAAAATGAAATTCCAAATCTGGCATTTAACCCCCTCTGATGAACACCGACGAAAGAGGCAAAGTGGTGAAATCTTGTAGTTTCAGGGGGTGCTATGTAAGATTCCAATATTTCAAGTACACTATTTTTCCGAGTTCAAATACTTGGATCCTATAATTCCATTATGTTGATATTAGAATTAAAAGATCTATAATTTCTGCAGGCGATTGCGAAGAAGTTGGCCGAGCTCAGCGCGAAGGGCGTCACGACGATCATCGGCGGCGGCGACTCCGTCGCCGCAGTGGAGAAGGCGGGTCTGGCAGACAAGATGAGCCACATCTCAACCGGAGGCGGCGCGAGCCTGGAGCTGCTGGAAGGCAAGTCGCTCCCGGGAGTCCTCGCTCTCGACGGCGCGTAAGCACATGGCGAAAACCCATCACCTTTCGCGACCCGCCAAAACTTACAATGATTGTTGCTCTTCGAAATATTACGATATAGCTTGTGTGTCGCAGTTTTCGTACACGGGTTTCGAAATAAAAGTTAAACCTAACCGAGGCGAGCGAGTGCGAGACGAAGCGCGCGCTGAGGCCAAGTAGTTCTCAGGTATGATCAATAAGCTCATTGTGTTGGTTTGCATTTTGTAATGTCGATGTTGATCTTTAATTGGCGTACTTTGGATGGTAAGTTGATGAATCTATCTATATTTTCTGTAAAATCTGCGAAAATTAACTTAAAATTAAGTTATGTTGTGGATTGATACCTTTGCGAACTCGCAATGCATTTGGCTATTTGGAGTTTGGAGTTTGAAGTTTATGTAAAAGTGCTGTTTGAGTTTTTGAAATTTTGAAAATTATTGAATAAAATGTACGCACTCTCTCTTTAATTTGGACATGATTGAATCAGATAAGTTATTTTCATTGATAGCGTTTGGATTAAGAGATTAACATTTTGATTTTTATTTCTGAGAGATTCGAATTTTTCGAAAGTGAATCCCACCCCTCTATGGTCGGAGGCGGCTTTGATTTGATTCCGAAGTGATTGAAAAAATATATATATATTTTTTTGACTAAAGTATAAATTATATAAATTTATTAAATTAAATTATAGCTTTAAATTTGAATTTGAAATTTAAATTTAAATTTTTAATTTAAATTTCTTAAAAATTAAATTTATAATTAAGTTCAAATTTAGATTTAAGTTTACATTAAAAATTTGAATAATAAATAAAAATTTTAATAAAAACGTAATTTTTTTAAAAAAATTTATTTGAACATGTTTCACTTATAAACCAAACAGATTATTATCTTTATCATTCTATTTTTTATTTTGATTTTTTTTTTTTTTTTTGATTTTGATTTCTCTTCTGAACCAAACCAAACGTGACCTTAAAGCTATCAACTACGCAATTGTTTTTGTCTTACAATCTTATACAACTTAAAGAAACAAAAAATTATTTCTTCAATTCCAACATTAAAAAAAAAAAAAAAAAAGAAACATTTGCCAGCAGATTCATCCTAATTTTCAATCTTCAAGCTTAACTACAGATTTTTGCATGTCAAATTGAAGTTAAGATGGTCTGAATTATCTTCGACTTCAGACATATGTAGACTTTAATTGCTATTTTAATTGATCTTTTCGAACATCTTCTCTATTCATGACTCAGAAGTCGAACGTTTGTCAAACAGAAATGATCTTTTTGAACATCTTCTCTACTCATGACTCAGAAGTTGAACGTTTGTCAAACAGAAATGATCTTTTTGAACATCTTCTCTACTCATGACTCAGAAGTCGAACGTTTGTCAAATAGAAATGATCTTTTTGAACATCTTCTCTACTCATGACTCAGAAGTCGAACGTTTGTCAAACAGAAAGCTCCAAACTTCGCAACCAAAAGAAAAACCTTCCACTCAAGCTTTTGCTTTTTCAAAGCCAATGAAGCAAGAAAAGTTTCATTGTTTGGTTCAAACTCAAACAAGACTTGAACACAAATTTCAGCACCCAACTACTGACCTTATCTAGGAAAATGCTCTGTGATATCTTCTCAATCATTTTCATTGTGCTCAGTTTTCAAAATACATGCCCTTTGAAAGAGATTAGCTTTCACTAAAAATAGTAGAAAGAGAGAGAAGTAATTAATCCTTAAACATCAATTCTAGGATTTTCTTTCTACCTTTCTTTATCCCATCCATTTCATGGTGCTGGTTGGTTCCTTGATTGAATTAGTGGGTTTAATGATTGGTTAGCAATATATATATATATATATATATATATATATATATATATATATATATATATATATATATATAGTCCGGCTAGAATACTATCGATAGCACCAAGCAACTGGTACTATCAAGCTTTCAGCTGTTGGATGAAAAGATATGCGGTTGGGATTATAGTGATTCTCTAAAATTTTTACTATCAAACCAATTATCTAGTAAACCCTAGGGGACCATTATCATCTTAACCACACATCTTTTAATTCAAAGACTAAAAACTTGATAGCACCAATGATTTAGTGCTATCGATAGTATTTCAGCCTAATTATATATATATATATATATATATATATATATATATATATATATAGGGCTATTATTCTTTTATGAGTATAAACTTTTTTGTACTCATAACTTTTTTGCCATTGGATGAATGAATGTGCGGTTAGGATGATAGTGGTTCTCCTAGCTATCGTTTGGTTCGGGTACAAAGGGGGATATCCCCCCCTTTGTACCCAAACACTATTGAACAAAGGGGGAATTATTAGGTACAGTAGTTCCAGTACAAACAGAATAAGCTGGAATAACAGTTCTTATCCATTATTTTATAAAATTTTTTTTTACCAAATTACCCCTCCTCCCCTCCTTTCTCTTTTTCCAATACACTCTCATCATCACAAATCCCTCTCTCTCCTCTCTCTCTCTCTTCTTCCCAATACACTCATCATCACAAATTTCTCTCTCCTCTCTCTTTTTTTCTTCTTCCCAATACACTCTCATCATCACAAATCCCTCTTTCTTCTCTCTCTTTTTAATTTAATTGGATATTAAATTAAATATTATTTTCAAAATTTTAGAAATTTTATTTTGATTTTGATTTTATCATAATTTTTGTAAGACTTTAAATTTTGAAATTTTATATTCGAAATTTAACTTTAATTTAAACAAATAAAATGTTAAATTAAATATTATTTTCATAAAATATAATTTGAAATTTAATTTTGATTTTGATTTTATTTTTAATTTTGATTTTGATTTTAATTTTATCTTAATTTTTGTAAGGCTTTAATCCATTAATTAAAACGAAGAAAGTAAAAGTTATTATTTGAAAATTAAAAAATTTTATGTTTAAAATTTATAATTTAAAATTAATATTATATAATTTTAAATTTTAAAATTTAAATGTTGAAATTTTATATTTAAAATTTTAAATTTAATTTGAGAAAAAAAATATTAAATTAAATATTATTTTTAAAAAATATAATTTGATTTTGATTTTGATTTCATCTTAATTTTTTTAAAGCTTTAATTCATTAATTAAAACGAACTAATTAGATTTTAACAACTTATATCACATATTATATCTTGAGGGTAAAAAAGTAATTTACATAACTTAACCTCTTTATTCCTCTTATTCCTCATTATCATACCAAACACAAAAAATCTCTTATCCCTATAACCATCCCAAACACTTTTTTACCCTTATTCCGTACTTTATACTTATACCTGGTACTACTAATTCTCACTAATCCCCGAACCAAACGATACCCTAGGGTTTAGCGGGTTATTGGTGAAATAGTATAAATCCTAGAGATTACTATAATTCTAGACACACATTTCTTCATCTAAGAACCGAAAACTTATGAGTACGAAGGAGTTTTACTTATTATATATATATATATATATATATATATATATATATATATATATATATATATATATATATAATTAGACTAGAATACTATCGATAGCACCAAGTTATTGGTGCTATCAAGTTTTTAGCTATTGGATTAAAAAATGTGTGGTTAAAATGATAGTGATCCCTTAGGGTTTACTAGGTACTTGGTTGAATAGTAAAAATCTTAGGAGATCACTATAATCTCAACCGCATATCTTTTCATCCAACGGCAGAAAACTTGATAGCACCAATTGCTTGGTGCTATCGATAGTATTCTAGCCGGACTCTCTCTCTCTCTCTCTCTCTCTCTCTCTCTCTCTCTCTCTCTCTATATATATATATATATATATATATATATAAAAGGGGTAAAGGGTAAGTTGGGTATGTTTAGATAAAGCCAAAGAATAAGGCATTTAAGAAGTTTACAAAATTGGGGAATTGCTAACAACCACAAGTTAATCAAAACTACACAATTTATTAATGTAAGGAGAAAGTTAATCAAAAAGGTTCTCCTAACTCTTCAATGCTTGATTGACCCACTCTTTTATATCTAGTAAATAAATTAAGCTCTTATATATATCATGTTTTTTTTTTTTTTTTTTTTTTTGTTAAAAGTGTAGATAGGAGATTTTCTGAAGTGTTTCAGTAGCGAAGAGATAGTGCGCAAATTGCAATATATCGCTTTGTAATTGCATTAGAAATGTGTTTAATTGTTCATGCTCTTGTATGTATAGTAAGAAATTCATTTTACATGATAAACCAACCAAACATTGAAAAAAAAGAAAAAAGAAAAAATAAAAAATTATGTACAACATCATGACAATATATAGTATTTATATGAAACCTTTTTTTTTCAATTTTGTCGATTTGTCGATTATTTGCGACCTAAATATAATGACACAAGTTGTCACCGAATTCAGACAAATTAAATCAAACTTAGTTTCTTTTGTGAAAATCTCATACTAATCGGTCATTTGCATAGAGATCAAAGAAAAAAAGTAACACCAAATTTTTTTCTTTAAAAAAAAAAAGGCTACTAAGTAGAAACCATGAACGGTTAGTAGAAAGAATATTAAACATAATGATTTTATTTAACTTATTGATCGCAGATAAAATAAAATATTGAATCAATGTATATAAATTCCTTGACATAATACAAAGAATTTATAGGTTAATTTATTAATTGGCATTATAATCTTAATTATGTATATATCCTTGTGTATGTATAAACTTAGTGTGATGTACATTAAAGATATTAGGATTCAACTAAATTTCGAGTTGTTGCTTTTCTTTTAGATTTCAATTAGTAAGGCGAAGAGAAAATAAAAGAATATATGAACATCTTAATTTCAATTTGCTCTTGACGATTTCAAACCGAATATATATGATGGATAAATTCGATAAGTTTGAACTATTGAGGTGACTTGATGCATATATATATATATATATATATATATATATATATATATATACATTGATTTTTTTTTTTTCTATTTATTTTATCTGTTTTTTTATGAAACTCACCATATATATATATATAGAAGAAAATCTCAAACAAAAAAGGAATTAAGGTTAAAGAACAAAAGCGATCAAGCTTAATTAGACACAAGAAGAAATCTGTGAGGAAAGTAAAGGTAGTGATCATCAAATTAAGGTGAATGAAATGAAGATATATATATATATATATATATATATATATATATATATATATATATATATATATATATATATATATATATATAGGTTTTTAGCTCTTGGATGAAAAAGATGTGTGGTTAGGATGAGAAGAGTATATATATATATAGTAGTAGTAGTAGTAGTATATATAAAATAAAGAACAAGAAATAAGAGTATAGCTTATACACACCTCTAAATCTGTTTGGAGTAGAAGGATATGCATGCAGGTGAATAAGCAGCTTGATCTCCTCTAAATCCTTTTTGTTGGTTGTGAGTTGTTGAAGCTGCAAGATGATCTGATGAGAGTTTCAACTCCCTTTTCCCCTATCCCCTCTCTCTCTCTCTCTCTCTCTCTCTCTCTCTCTCTCTCTCTCTCTCTTACATGCTTTATGCCTTTCTATGTGTAAGCTACACTAGCTAACTTTGTTGGCCTACATAAAATTTGATGGTCATCATGTAACCTCACAATTTTGTCATTCCAAAACAACTCCTCCATCTCTCTCTCTCTCTCTCTCTCTCTCTATTGTGGTTTTTTGCATGATAGCTACAGTGACTAAAACTTGCAGAGATCATTTTAAGCTCATTCACCAGTAGTTCACAGGCCTGAAAACTCTCAATCTCTCTCTATATATATATAAGAAAATATGAAATATGAGAACTAATTTCCTTTTCAAATATTTTCTAAGAAAAGGGAGCTTCGAATAATCAGATCATGCTGGCAGCTTCAACGCCTCGAACCAACAAATCTAATTCAGCCAGAAGGGAAGAGTATAGAGATTGAGCAGAAGGGAAGAGTATAGAGATTGAGAGTGATACTGAAATTTGAGGAGTTGAAATAGAAATTGAACAATACCTACTCAACATTAATTCTATATATATATATATATATCTATCTCAACCTTTCTCATGCCGCACCATATCGCTTGGAGAAAATTTCAATGGTGGTTTTTGCCCCTTCGTTATAGAAAGCTTTTGATAGTGACCTTTTTATTGGTAAGCTTGTATTAGGTCATAGATTTATAATTAGGCTACATCATATATTTAATTTCAATAAAAATTATAACTGAAACAAGTTATTCTATAAATGTCAATAATTTAAGTTCTACAGTTCAAAATTTCTATTTTTTTTTTTGTCTTGTAATTTAGATTTAACAACAATTAATGTTGTAATCAATTGCCATGTTTAACTACTCATTGAATAATTTTTTAAAGAAGTTTAATTAGTGAATGATTATGACTCGTCAACTACCAATGGATGGTGCTTTATAAGATTCTTTCATTAGTTACTAACATTTAGCACAATAATTGTTCTAATTATCAGAATATTATTATATTGTTATTAAAATTAACTTTTAAAAACTTAAAGTCTCCACAATTACGGCGATATAATCAAGTTGTTCCAATAATTACTCTAAATTCAACCAACCCTTTTTGAGTTTTTAGTATAAAAATAAAAAAGAGTGATAAGACTAGTCTAAAATTTATGGCATTTGAATAAGTGTTATAATATTACAATCTAAAGATGGTTGTTGTAGATTTAGTGTTGCTTGTTTCCTTATATTTCTAAGTAAACTTCATGCTCATTTTTCTATTTGTGTTGAAACATTCGTAGAGAGATACATTTAGCAATGCGATAGAGATCTATATTTGTTAGCAACGAGCGCACAAATCAAACAAAATCAATTAGTGATCACGACACAAAAGTACATCCAAAAAATGCATGACAGAGAAATAACACACAGATTTATGTGAAAAAAAATTTGCGGGATAAAAAACTACAGACGAAAGAGGAGGATTTTACTATGTCAGAAAAAAGGAAATACAAAGTTCAGATGATCATACAAATCGCTCGATCTCTTTAGGGCAAAAAGGAAAAAAATAAAAAGGAATTTTTCCTTAGCGGATCTGATCCGTACACACACTGCGAAGCCGTCGGCGAACCGAAATCATAATATTGAAGCGATTTTTAATTTCGGAGTCACATCTAACAATATTATTAGAAAACAAAGTAATACATGATAAGAAGAAAATGAATTAATCAACTAAGAGGATTAATATATAACATCCCTATTAATTCTCTCTCACACACACACTCTCTCTCACTCATATTCTCTCTCTCACACACACCCATACTCTCTCTCTCATTATTTGGGTGGCATAGTATTGATTACAAATAGGCTTAGAGACAATTAGTCCCAATGAGGATCACACCATTGGTCCATTGCTCAATTTGATTAATAGGTAGAGAGACACATGGAGGATGCTATATTTTTTTAGTGTAGCTAGCATACTAGAGGAGCATGCTACCGTATTCATATATATCCAGGATATAGCAAGTGAATTACATCTTACAAAAAAACCCATCCAAAGGTGGGGGCTTTTCTACCCATCACATCAAGTGATGGGTGAAATTTCACCTCCACCAGATCGGACCAGGTGCGATGATAATCTCTCTCTCTTCCCTTTTGGGGTGCAATCTGAAAGCAATTTTCCATCCAGATTGCCCGACCAATCCTTACCTTAAAACAATCTCTCGACTCAAGTAAATGATGAAGCGTCAATAGCACAGAAGACTAGCTGTCCCCAATCAGCTTCTATAAAAAGCCTTTGGATCCTATTTTCAGCTAGCCTACTATTTATCTTGCTGAACTTTGGTTTTCATTAAGGTTGGTTTGGAGAATGAGTGATTACATAGCCAAACCAACAATTTGAGTTGAATCAAATAATTAAGATATTGATGTGATCTATTCAAATTGGTTGGCATTTGAAGCTGTTTAATTGAAAAACAATAAAGGTTGAGGATTCAATTTCTGTTCAATTACAAAACTCTTCAATTGAGAAAAACTTCTGGTTGGATCTTCCTTGCTTGTTAGAGACATCAAATTAACCGACAACCCTTACCTGAAATTCTTCTACTTGGGACTCGAATCTGTGAATCGTAAGCGTTAACTAGCTGTCTATTGTCAGGGATAAAAAGCTGGACCTATTTTAGTCAGTAATAAATAACAAACAGTAGTACCCCTCCTTTAACGTGGCATGTGAGAATCGAATCCGCATTACTAGCTCTGATACCACTTGTGGATCGTAAGCGCTAATCTATTATCCCAAAAATACGTGTCGATAGAAATGATGCATCCATCGCATTTAAGGGCTCAGCCACAGTATTTCACGAGAGTTTCAACCAACTTGAACATTAGATATATTGTAAACCGTAATTCCATTCTGCTTATTAGACTCACCTAACTCAGTTTACTAGTTTTTTAAGTCTATTGTCACGAAATAAAAAATGTACATGTATATATGAACATGAAGAATTTGAATATCAAACAAGTTTCTACTTGTATGAGATAACTTAGTTAAATTATGTAAAATAATCTTTGTTCTTTAAAATCTTATTTAAATTGTGCGGTAAAAAATAATTTTTTTAATTATTATATTCAACAAAAATTCGTAGTATGAGAGCAAAACTATTTATTCCAAACGAAATTTAAGTTGACTCTATACCAAATGGTTAACTAAAATCTAGAATAAAACCAACTTGATTCCATTTAGGTTTTCAAAATGTTAAATCAATAAATTTACTTTCAAATTAATACAAAAACCCCCACAAAATGGAATCAAACCGACATGATTTCATGTAACGCTCCAATAGTTCTACATCGAACAGAAAAGAAGTTCAAGTTAGGAATATTAAGAAGTCATGCACTTTAGTATTCAGTAATAATAATCGAACTTAAGTATTTTAGGTTGATCAGATCGTTACATTTCACCTATATTTTTTTTCTTAATTTCCTTCTATATCCATTGAGGAGGATATGATGAACTTGTGATTGCATGCCCCCATGTTCCATCCTTTGATGGATGGATGAAGAGTGGTTGGCATTCATTTCATTGGGATCCACTTTTACCCTAATTCTCATGTTTAGTGTTTGGGAGGTTACCCCATCCTCTTGTCTTTCTCCTACTTTTGAATGGGTTATCATTGGATTCGGTATAGAATAGAAAATAGAAGGAATATCTCTTTTATTCTTTCAAACGCATCAAGAATCAATCGGTATAATTTGTTCCGGTACAACTAGAATAAGTGAGAATTATTATTTTCACTCTTTCCAACCACCCTCTTACTTTTTCCTTATATATCCTTCCACGTCTACCGAGGCACCATCTCTCACCTCATTATTATATAATAAAGTTTGAGGGCAAAAAATTAATTTATTCTAATTAAAATTTTTTATTCCTCTTATTCTTTATTTTCATACCAAACACAAAATCTTTTATCCCTGGAACCATCCTAAATATTTTTTTACCCTAATTTCATAATTCTGTCTTATTCCGCATACTAACTAGGGTTTTAGTTAGTAGGTTTTTGTATTACATTATTAAATGTCATGACATAAAATCCCGTTTGGTTCAGATATAAGCTAGAACTAACTGCTTATTTCAAAGATATATGTATAAGTTCTGAAATAAATAGAAACAAGATCAATTTTACGTTTGAATAAAAATTGGATTGTTTTCAGGAATAAGAAAAAAAACTTTTAGATAGCTATATTGAAATAGTAAAAATAAGAGTAATTATAATTTAAAAATAATAATATTTTATCTACTTAATTAGCATACAAATATTAATTAAATAATAACTTAACTTTTTAATTAACTTTTGCTAGATAACCCTAAATATTATTGATAAAATAATTAACAATAATAAGTATTGTAAATAAATAATTTAATAAATTAATTAGTTAATTATTTAATAGTTAGATAATTAGTTAATAAAATAATTAGATTAGTCAAATATTAAATTAATTAAAAAATTAATATAATAATTAAAATTATATTTACTTTAATTAAACTTATTCTTAAGTGAGAGCAAGTGTGTTTCATGAAGACAAGAACTACTGTTTCTATCTAAAACACTGAAACAAGATCTTATTCCATACTTGTCCCCCAACCAAGCGATAACAAATTCTTCAAATGTTCCTTTGATCGTATGTTTTACACATAATTTTACATTAATTTCAAAACACAATAATAATAATAATAATAATAATAATAATAATAATAATAATAAATTTTCCATCTTGTTATAATAATTAAGCATCATATTTTTTTTATTTATTTTTTGCCTTGTTATAATAAAAGAATAAAAAAGTTTTACAGAATTATATGCAATGCAACTAAATAACTCAAAACTTCAAATAAAGTGAGAGCTAATTGATAAAGTTAAAAAGATTTTGCTCATTTCAGCCCAAAATCAAATTTCAAACAAGCAAGCAAAGAGCAAAAAAAAATTTTTAAAAAAAAAAATAAATAAATAAAAATAAAAATAATAATAATAAATCATGAGGGCCATAAACATTCACCTGAGCCAAAAGAACAGGGACCTATTCAAAAAATAAAAATAAAAATAAAAATAAAAATAAAAATAAAAATAAAAATAAAAATCCCAGCTAAAATTACATTACTTTGCTACTTACTAATCCAAAGAATTATTTCTGATACATCTGAAAACAAAAAATGTATCTCCCACAATACCTAGATTTCTTCTTTTTTTTTTTTTTTTTGTCAACTCCTATGCAAAATCTAGGGTTGACAAAATGGCAGTGACTAAATGTGTTACATTGATAAAATTATTTTCCTTTTTTTTTTTTTTTTTGGTTTTTTTTTTCTCCCCCTCTATTTATAATCTTCTGTGTATTGTAGTAAATGCAAGTGTTACAAAAACTGTACAGAATCAATGTCAGAAACAACCAGATCAACTAATAATCTTTCTAGGGTTTGCGTTCGACGACGAAATGGTCGACAATCCGCACCGCGCTGACGGGGTCGGGACCCGATGCCGCCTTCCACTTGCTCGGGAACTTTCGGAAGTAGCTCAGCTGCAGAGGCTGCTTCGGTTCCGCGTCCCACTCGGGATCTAACTTCCACTCTTTCGGTACCTGAAATTATGAAAATCAGCAGTTCTTTGAGCAATGTAGCGAGAAATTTATCTAACATTTCGAAGTATTATGAACTGTTTAAGGAATCGACATCGACAGAGGGCGCAGTCGAAAATTAGAGTTAAATGAAGCAAAAAATTATAAACACATGGAATGGAATTCGTAGAACAACCAACCCAAGTTATTAGAGTAATGATTTGATAGTATGTTGTGTTTGCTTCCTCGGAAAAACGCGGGAAAACGGATTTTCCAGAAAACAAGTTTCCATGGGAAATACTCCTTTTCGCAGTCTTCGTTTTCCCAAAAAAAAAAAAAAAAAAAAAAAAAAAAAATAAATCGGAGAAGCTGGAACCAAACAGACGGAAAACAGTTTTCCAGCCGGAGAACTACTTTTCGGGCTATTTTCCAGGGAACCAAACGGCAAGTGAATATTTGGTACAGCTTTCTGTAAACATATCGAATAGTAGACATATTCCTACAAGGTACAACTTTTCATATTTATTCCTTCAAAAATTTTAAGTTGTTCATATATATCTCTCTAGGGTGGCAATCCAGCTCGCTGTTCAGCTCGTGTTCGGCTTGGCTCGAAATGAGCTCGAGATTTAATCGCTCATTTAGTAAACGAGCCGAACACGAGCCGAATTTTTCAGCTCGTTTAATAAACAAGCCGAACACGAGCTGGGGTCCGCTCGCTCGTGTTCGGCTCGATAACAGCTCGAATATATATATATATATATATATATATATATATATATATATATATATATATATATAAACTTTACTATTTAGATTTTAGGCTATCAATTTTTTATGAATTTTAATTATTAAATTAAAATTTTACTTTTTTAATTTTCTTTCAACTTTACACCTAATAGTAGGAATGAAAATTAAACTTGTTGTTCGCGAGCCAGCTCGTGTTCGGCTCGTTAATAAACGAGCCGAACACGAGCCGAATTTTTCAGCTCGATATTTAAACGAGCCAGCTCGTGTTCGGCTCGTTTATTAAACGAGCCGAACACGAGCCGACCCTAGCTCGCTCGTGTTCGGCTCGTTGACACCCCTATATCTCTCTGGTTTATTACCGTTAGTTTACTGTTTATTTTTTAACAGAATATATGTGAAATGTCAGTTTTGCTCTTTCAAATATGTCCCTTCAAAATTCCCAACTGTTAAAATAATAGAAAAATGTCTGAAAGGGTACTAACCAAAGTTAAGTATTTAACCTATATTAAATATGAAAAGATAAACTTTGTAGGGATATATTTGCTATTAGATAAGTTTCCAGGGAGCCGTATGAAATTAACCCTTATTTATAAGATTATATGCGTAAATAAGGCGGGACTAAAATCTATTTCTTACCTTGTCGACTGCAAGGCTAAAAACCTCGAGGTCGCCATTTTTAGTGATGTGGAAGCGCGTGAGAGCCTTGTAATTTGCGATGCGGAGGGAGGAGAAGGCTTCGTCGAAATGAACGTGGAACCAGTTGATGCAAATGTAGAGATAGCTTCCGAAGACGAGCGATACGATGGGAGTAGAGAAGACCCAGAAATAGGTGAAAACAGAGGCATAGTAAATTATGGCACCGCCGCGAGGAAGTGATTCGATCCCTCTCCTGCAGATTTGGCTTCGCGTTACAGCCATAACCTGCAAAAAAATATTCGACAAAGAAAAGTTACGTCAGGGCTTCTACATGTATATAGCGGCACGGCACACGTAACGATCTCGAAAGAACTATGCTGCATTAAAGGGTCGTCACCTCGGGAATGTCGAATGCCGACATGAGGTACTTAATACATGCTGGGTAGAGCCCGAACGTCCACTGCTCGATCCGAGCCCTAAGTCCGGTTGGATCCGGAAAGTGTTGGCTTTCCATCGACCGGTACCATTCGTAAAGAGTGTGATAACCTGAAAACATACACAGATATTAAAATGCAGAGACATTAACATATAAAAAATGCGCCTAAAAAAATCGATTTCGACCTTCGAATGTATGACGAGAAACGAGCTAGAATGAAAAAGAAGCGAACCTGAAGTTGCTAGTAGGTGATTCCGAATACAAATCTCAATACCCAATTCCAGAAGCAGCATCAAGATTAGCGCTGAGATCAGATGCGCCATCCCGTGCAGGACCCCGATCATGACGCGTTTTTTCCGCGATAGTTTTGTGGGAACGAAGAAAAACGACGCCATTATCAACACGAGAACACCGGTTAGAGAGACGTAAGAACGTTCTAGAATGTAGAGGAAAGCGCCCCACATCATGCTAAAGAAGCCCTTGAGGCGGATGGACCAATTATCATCATGCAGTATGTCGAACAGATCACACTGAACAATAAAACATCCGAAAGTTAAATTGGTTAATATATAGTACAAATAATAAAACCGACTTTCCCAAGAGAACAATTTACGAAGCGTTATAACATGCGTAATGTGAATATATAAATTAAGTAGCTCATAAGGTATCTCTCACCTGCGGAAACATAGAAAAGACCAAGACGAAGTATATGATGCCGCCAATGATATCAAATTGCCAGTTTTTCCTCCGGAACTTCAATATATTTCCCAATGATATCTGGAAAAGAAAAGTTATTGGTTGTAGAAAAGCTTAAAAAGAACGATATTGCAGGATTATATAACATGTGAAGCTAAATTTGGCGAGCGAGAAATTGATAAAATGCCAAGATTGGTCAACTATGATAAGTAAAAACGGGAGGAAAAAAAAAAAAAAAAAAAAATCAACCATACCCTGCCAGAATCCTCGAAAGAGGGATACGTGGCCTTGCTTTCGTAAGAATTTCCATAGAATTTCTTGAAACCTCTGAACACATGGGTCGGATGCAGAAAGGCTCCGCCACAACCATTAACGAGTAAATGCTGGACGTGAACAGATTCTCCCGATGACGAAACGCAAGAATGGCGCATGTAATGGTGCAAGTCCCCGGCCATTCTAAGCTTGCATCTTCCTCTAAGATAATCACGTATAAGATACGAGACATTTTTTCCGGTATCATCACCCCAATACCAATCGAGAAGCCAAGTCGGTTCATGGGTCATAACAATGACGGAATCGTTTTCTCCGACCTGCATTAGATAATTTTATCTCTAAAGGACTTCATAAGAACATTTAGTAAGAGGACGTGCTCCGAATGAGTCCCCTTCAAATATCAAAAGATTTTCTATTTTTCCACCATAAAATAATAAAACCTGTACATATTTTTATCACTTTGCCTCCCTTCGACAATGTATTTAGGTAATATATATCTCTATGCTTATATATCAGTGGTGTAAAATGAGAAGAATAGCATCTATAGGGGATACTCGGCATTTTACCGTCGCTCAAAGTAATCCTCGCCAGCCAACTATACATACTTTAGTATTTGGAACTAAGGAAGTGAAATTGAAAATATCTTGTCGACAACCTTGAAGCGATTGGTATTTACTATTTACTGATAATGACATAAAAAAAGCGACAAAGGCATTTAGGGCGTGTTTGTTTCTCTTGAAGTGGGGTGCTCGAAGTGGAAGTTGGAACTGGGATGAAACTCGCAAGTTCCATTATTATTTGGTTCATCTAGAACTCATGAGATCAAGCCGATGTGCATCTCACTTCTGCACTTTTGATATAACGACCTGACCCGCTAGCAATAATAACTCGTTGGACTTAAACCATCGGCCCAAAATACTTGAGTCCGGTTATTATTACTAGAGTTCATGATCTCTTATACACTCAATCACAACTCCGTTCTTATCCGATGTGGGACTATTGGGGTGTCGCATTTGACTTCCTTTAATATTATTAGCCCGAAGTCGTGAGTTTGCTCGAACTCTCACCACCCAAAAGTAGAGACTTCACGAAGCTTGTGTTTTCATGATTGCCAAACATGCCACTTAATCAAACTAATATAGGTGTATATTCTTGTAACAACTTTTTTTAAAATTTCTTGCTAGTTTTCATATTTTTGCAGGTTAGTAAAAAAAAAAAAACGGTTAAGAATCGTAAAAGAAAAATACAAAATTATCTGTTATTAAAGAAAATATTTTTAATACCTTGTGTTGGCATAGCTCCGCAAAAAATTTGAATTGGTACACATCGATGTCACCGTGAAGAGCCTGGTCGAGACCAAATACCCACCACCCTTTTGGGAGCTCCAATGCAAAATAACTCTTTTTCTGCGGCATAAACCACCCGCCCAACCAGCTTCTGTGGCATATGTACCTCATAAAAGTGTGAAGCCCATCAAACCAATCTGCAGAAAACTAAGCAACTTAATGTCCGTGCAGTCCATTATATATATATATTGAAAGAAAGAGGGGGAGTAGATTAAAATTTGGTTGCAACTCCACTTATTTAGTCTCTGGAGACTGTTTTTAAGTAAAATTAGGTCCTTCCGTTATTTTGCCGTCTAAAAAGCTGTAACGTAAGCATCATGAACTCTCTACGAATGAACTCTATAAACGACGAACCATGATTTCCAGGAATTAAGAAACACTGGGGTCCGCGATATTGCTTTAGCTCCGAGACCCCGAACGGAAGCTCCGGTTTGTCCACCGCTATATGTTCGGCCTTGTACCACGGAGGAGGCTGGAAAGCATATTCGAAAGGACAGAAAAAGCGCCTCTCGTACGAAAATGTAGAAGGATTAGGGTACCTACGTGGAAATTTCAAAAGAGTTATTATGCGCACGATATCATACAAAAAGATCCTATTCCTGTAGCTCGAAAGTTCGGGACAATGTTCTGAAAAAATCGCACAGTAGAGATCGTTGAATATCATCAAAGTTCTCGGAGTCCGAAATTCAAGTACCAGAGTACTTCTCCTCTAATTATAAAAATGGGAGAATAAGAAAGAATAAGGGACGAAAAGCTAATTTGATTTTAGCCGCGACTTTAGGAAAAGGACAAAAATTTCCTCATATCAAAATACGAGTCATTTACTTATGTTAGTTCCATGCCGAATGGTTCTACTTTCACCATTTAAAAAAAAAAAAAAAAAAAGGTTTAGCACCTATGTCTATAGCCGCTAACGGCTAAATAGGCCGAATAGGCACTTAATCGTTACGATAAAGGAAGGTTAAAGTGAGCATCTTACGCAAGGTCCCCTCCAATAAGAAGCAAGTCTCCACGTGGGAGATTTTGCACGGAATCGCCATTTTTAATCTGTAACGAACGTTGAGCCAGTAATCGGGCCACTGCATAGGTAGAGTTTCCGCCATCGCCTGTATCCGCAATGAAATCGAACCAAAGTTCGTCTCTGTTTTGGAGATGATCGTACAGTAGATCACTGTTTTTAGATTCGTCAGGAGTCTTGTTCATAGCAGCCTGTTTGATTTGGATGGAAAAAAAAAAAATCAAACAAATTAGCCATGATATATTTATGCTTGTACCCCTGCGAAACTAGTGTAACCATGCAGAATCTGAATGTTCATTACCTTCGAAAACTTAATTAATTATACATGCAAAAATGCCCCTCTTCTGGAAAACTCTTTTGGTAGAACTAAACCAACTTCCCGCCATAAATTAGACGACTCCCCAACTCAATTTTAAGGGTTTTTTTAAAAAAATAAGAAACTGCTCTTTTAATTTTGCAGGGTAAAAGATTCAAATTTGTTTATATTTATTAGATACCTGCATCATTCGCATGTCAAATCGACCGACAAATAGAGTCACGGATACCATGAGATCAAACACCGTCTTGAATAAGTCGGTGGAAGTCCTAAAATATGAAAAGGAAAAGAAGTGAATTTCAATTGTCGCTCTAAAATGGAAAAAGAAAAACACATGTAGGCGTTAGCTGATATTAGCATACCCCGAATACCAAGGCACCATGTCCAAGAAATCAGGTTTCATTTGTTTCTTCAACTTCTCGTACTCCGATATTGTCATAGGATGAGTGAGAGCCCATCTGCGACATCGGAAAGGCGAATGAAGGACAATTAGATAACAAAAACTAAATCCATTTGAGTAATAGGCCGAAGATTTTGCAACCTTCCATCAATCTTCATCAAGCAACATATAACATAACATAAACTCAAAATGATTTACACATCATCTTCAACCGTGTCCTCTACATTTATGTTTAAGAGGTATAGTGAATTAACATACCCAGTTGATCGTTCAATGACATAATTAGCCATGTAGAGTCCGATAAACGTTGCCCACAATGAATATAAAGGCGAGATTTCGTCCGAGAGGTGAGGGCACGATCCATTGCAAGCTAACTGTAGAAAACCGATAATAAAAATAGTAATCTCAGAAATTAAGAAAAAAAATTAAAATGATATCATAAGAAAGCTGGAGAAAGTTCAGTATACCTCCCCATAGATGACCCATTTAGAAAAAAGCGGGTAGTCGCTAGCAGAACCAACTGGCGCAAACCAAGAAGAACAAATTTGGTCCTTCCACTCGTTGATTTTGAGGAACTTGGATAGCCATATATTTCTATCTTGTTTGTTCCACAAGGAGAAAGAAAACCAATTTGAGCTTCTTCTATCAAAGGGCTTCTCTCTTATGATCGCTCGGTTACCGCAGTGGCTGTAAAATACGCAGCATGCTACACTTATGACCTGCATAATCAAGCAGGCGTTTCACATAGCACAAGTATTAGGTACGTAGCGCTAGGTCTAACCTTTTTAGAGGTTTCAATTTAGCCCACAAACCTTCGATACTTATAATTATTTAATCCCGTGGTTTAATCGGATTCGAATGCTCACAAAATCACCTTATGAGATGTCGAAAAGTTAATAGAGAAATTAAATGAGACCGTGAACATTGCGATGAAATGGAAGAGTTAGGCACCTAATTTATTCATATAAAAGTATTTAAGCATCCATCGACACGGGCCGTATCCACCGTGCCGTATCATGCCAACAAGATACCAGCACGATACAGCCCCTATGCTGATGGCACAATTCAAAACCTTTTTTCCTTTAAATTACTAAGTAATTTTCTCAATAAAGTTCAAAATATTTGATAAAGATACATAATAAGCAATTAAAAAATTTTGTTACCAAAGAAAATAAATATTTCATGCCATTATGCATCGGCACACATGTATCTTTTGTGACCGGCACTCATCGGCACGGCTCGGCACGCACCGTGCCATACCGTGTCGTGCCGTGCCGGCAAGTTTTCGGCACGACCCCGTGCCACGGCACTTAAATCCTTGTTCATATATATCGAAAGGTTGTAGAACAAACTGAGATGAATTTACCCCTAAAAAGTTCACGAACCAATATTAATTTGTTGCGCGTTAAAATAATTATAAGAACGTACTGCACAGTTTTGGATGATAGTGAGTATCTCTGGTCTCTTTTCCGCCATTCGAGAAACAAGGCCCAAGTACCAAAGCCCAAGAAATATAATGTGGAAAACAATAAGAAAAAGAAGCGAGGTAATATAAATTGTGATGAATAGAGAAAGGTTCATTCTCAAGTCGACTCCCATCGACATAAAACTCGGAAGATGATATAAAGCTGCCATGAAGATCCATGCAATGTACCTGCAGTACAAATGAGATCGACACATTTACCTTGTTTTTGTCCAATAAGTACGCCCATGTATTAACAAAAATTGCCCTCTTTGAGAAACTTATTCAGATTCAAAACAGCATTTCCCTGAATTAGCCGACTCCCGAAGTTCGCGAAAGGTGCTTTTCTAAGAAACTGCACTTTCGAGGGGATAAATAGGAGAACCAGAATATATAGTTTTACATATCGGAAAAAGAACAACGTACCAACGGCTGAAGTTAGAATAACTTGGCTTGATAGTCTTCCTAATGAAAGGAGAAGAGAAGAAATAAAAGAAACCAATCAAGCAAATGTACATGGACCACCACTTGGTGTTTTTGTCCATTTTTTGTATGAGGGTGTGCAAATTATCCGACGAAATGAAAAAGATCCATCCTATTATAACCGCAGTCATTGCGTGTCTCGAATGCTCGTGAGGGTAAGGATATTGGTGAGCCAATATTGTTCGAACTCTATCCATTTTCAGGGATTCAAATATAGGACCCATAGATTGCCTTTCTGCGCTCATGGAACTAAAATTTAAAAGCAAGCGTAATTTATCGCCGTTTTATATCTGCCGCCTGTGCGTCCACGAGAGATATCATCCAATGTGTAGTTTGCCTCTGCATAGAAAGATGTAAAATCTTTAGTTTCAGTATCCTAACCTGCTTTAAATTCAGAAACATGGAGATAACTTAACAAAAGCAGACAGGGTTTGTTGCAGGTTTCTTGAATCAATAGCAACAAGTTACACTACGGATCTCATAATCGCACTAACAAAAACAGGAACCCATAAATATATTGGAATCTGTTGGATGTAAGAGTAAATATACCATAGAGAGTGGTTGTTGGGAAATTTTAATTCAATGCATTACTCGAACCGTACTTCATCAAAAACAAGGCCTAAGTAACCAATAACCGAAAAATAGAGAACCCAAAGCTACAATTAAGACTCAATTTTCCAACCAAAGTACAAAATGAGAAAAAAGGCGCTTCGATTGAGACAAATCCCAAGCACCCGTAACTACCCCTCTTCCACCAAAATATATCGTAACACAGTATAAAATCGCAGTTGCATCACACTATTAACTCACCCATTAATGATTGTTATATGTTCATTACCCAATTTCTGTGCAAAACTAATCACATACCAGAATCGAACAAGCAAACCAAATTCTAATATCGCACCGCCAAAGAGCAAATATCCATGGACTCGAACACATCCACAGCCAAAATGGGTTTGGTGGGTACAGAGAATTTATGAAAAATTTTGCCAAAAAATGATGGAGAGAGGAGCATGTGGGTTAATTAAAGAGCCCACACTCACAATTCAATGTTACATTAAATTTAATCTTTACATAGCTACTGATCATCACTCACCCATGAAGATAAAGAAATTGCAGGTAAAAAAAAGAAAGAAAGAAAGAAAGAAAAAAAAAACCAACTTAGGAAAAGATTTACACAATTCAATTGTGCTTATTAGTGCAAAACAAGGATTTAAGTATCGATCAACATGGTCCGTATCCCTGTGCTGTATCGTGCCAACAAGATACCGGCACGATACAGCCCCGTGCCGATAGCACAGCTCAAAACCCTCTTTTTTTAAAAATTACTAAGCAATTTTCTCAATAAGGTTCAAAAGAATTGATAAAGATACATAATAAGCAATTAGAAAATTTTGTAGCTAAAGAAAATAAATTATGTGTCGGCACATATGTATTTTTTGTGACTGACACTCGTCGGCACCGCTCGGCACGCAGCGTGCGGCAAGTTTTCGGCACGACCCCACACCATGGAACTTAAATCCTTGGTGCAAAAGTACATCACATACCCAAAAGACCAAAACCCACCATCCATAATAACACATAGGAACAAGCATTACCAAAATTCTAATCACACATCACAAAACACATCCAGAGCCAAAAAGGGTTGCTGGGTAGAGAAATTTATGAACAATTTTTGCAGGAAAAGGACCCAAAAAAATGGGAACTTAGGGTTCTTCAAGGAGAATCTATTCCCAACACACCCAAGAGCCCCAAAACTCCTACCAAATTGTGCCATAAACACCACACAAGGTCACACTAACAATTAATTAAATACTCACCATGAACTCAAAACCCACAAATCACAAAACACATCCAGAGCCAAAATGGGTTGTTGGGTACAAAAATCTCTGAGCAATTTTTGCAAAAATAGGATCAAAAAAAATGGGACCTTCACCCCAATAGGGCTTGATAGAGGAACAAAACAGCAAGAAGAAGCAAATAAATGATAAATTCAATTTAACCTTACACAGCTACACACCATGAACTCCAAACCCTTTTAATTCACAACAACACATGGAAACAAGCATAGCCAAATTGTAATTACACATCACAAAACGCATCCAGAGCCAAAATTCCTGAACAAATTTTTGCACGAATAGGATCAAAAAAAAATGGGAAACTTCACCTGAACAGCTACTCACCCATTAAGAAATCAGGGGCCAAAAAACCAAAAAAAAAAAAAAAAAAAAGAGCCCACAATTCACAACAACACATAGGACACATCCAGGGCCAAAATGGGTCGGTGGGAGCCAGAGAATCTATGAATTTTTTTGCCAAAAAATGATCAAAAAATAGAGGAAGGAGAGAGCTTTTACCTGGGGAGGGGTGTGAAAAGAGGAATGAAACAAGGAGATATGAGAAGAGGAGGAGGAGGAGGAGGAGAAGAGTATTAGGGTTTTTATGTAGTGGGAAAAGAAAATGAGAAAATGAGAAATTTGAGAAATTTGGAGATTTGTTTAATTGGAACAAATATGAAAGAAATATGAGGAAAGAGAGAAGATTAAACCAAATTATTTATTATTATTATTATAAAAAAAAAAAAAAAAAAAAAAAAAAAAAAAAAAAAAAAAAAAAAAGAAGGAAGAAAGCATCTGGGGAGAATCTTCTGAGGAAGTTCTCTTGTGGGAAGAAAGCATCATGTAAGGAACCACCCCCCACCCCCCACCCCCGCACCCCCCGCATAAAAAAAATAAAAAATAAAAATAAAAAAAAAATAAAAAAATAAAAGAAAAAAGAAAAGAAAAGAAAAAAAAAAAAAAAAAAAGTAACCGGCAGCACTTTACACCCACCTTTGCACCCAAAGTCTCCCTGTAACTTTATTATTATTATTAGGCTAAATTACAGAAAACCCCCCTCTAATATCCCGTTTTTCCACTTTACTTTATTATTATTATTAGGTTGTCGACTTTTAAAAGACAAGGAGGTAAAGTGAAAAAGCGGGATAATAGAGGGGGGTTTTCTGTAATTTAGCCTTATTATTATTATTATTATTATTATTATTTTTTTGAAGATAATAGTTTTTACATTTGAAACTCAAACGTATTTTTACATTCAAAACGGATTCATATTTTTATTTAATTTTTTCAAAAATTCTCTCCATCTGGAGCTCTAACTCATGACCTCTCCATGTTCCACTCAGGTGCCATACAATTTAAGTTTTTTTTTTTTTTTCTAAAAGTTCGAAATATTAGTTACAGTCTTATCAAAGGCCCTACATCTAGAACTGAAATTTAAATTTCGGATATCATCCTATCCCACCAAGATTTTTTTTTTTTTTTTTTTTTTTTTTTTGAAGAGAATAGTTCTCACATTTGAAACTCAAACATAATTTTACATTTAAAACGAATTCATATCTTTATTTATTTTTTTCGAATTGGGAGCCAGTAAGATTTTCTCCATCTTGAGCTCGAACTCATGACCCCTCCATACTCCGCTCAGGTGCCATACAATTTAAGTATTTTTTCTTTCTAAAAATTCGAAATATTAGTTACAGTCTTATTAGAGGGCCTCCATCTAGAACTGAAATTTAAATTTCAGATATCATCATGTCCCACCAAGATTTCTTTTTCTTTTTTTTTTCTTTCTTTTTTTTTTTTTTTTGAAGAGAATAGTTCTCACATTTGAAACTCAAATATATTTTTACATTCAAAACGAATTCATATTTTAAATTTTTTTTAAAGAATTGGGAGCCAGTAAGATTCTCTCCCTCTTGAGCTCGAACTCATGACCCCTCCATACTCCACTCTGGTGTCATACAATTTAACTATTTTTTTTTTCTAAAAATTTGAAATATTAGTTACAGTCTTATCAGAGGCCCTCCATCTAGAACTGAAATTTAGATTTCAGATGTTATCCCGTTCCACCAAGATTATATTTTGCGTTCGCTTTTGCATGCAAAGTAAGATTTTTTTTTTCTTTTGTTTTAAGAATTAGGAGATTGAGATTCTTTATTTAGATCCGGAATTCATTTAGATTTACAACTTGAATATATAAAATATTTTAGGGTTAATTTCATTTAGTTTTCTGTAAACTTATCGAATAGCTGATATATTTCTATAAAGTTCAACTTTTCCTATCGTCAATTTCTATTAGAAATATATAATTAATCATAAATTAAGTACTTAATCTTAATTAGTTGGTGAAGTAAATTTATCTTTTTATCCTTTCAGATATTTATATATTATTTTAACAGTCGAAACTTTTAGAAAAAAATATTTGAAAGAATAAAATTGACATTTTATATATATTTATTAAAAAATAAATAATGAACTAACAGTAATAAATTTTATATATATATATATATATATATATATATATATATATATATATATATATATATATATATATATATATATATAAACAACTTAGGAATTTTGAAGGAATAAATATAAAAAGTTAAACTATATAAAAATATGTATGCTATTTGATATATTTACAAAAAAAGTATATAAAGTTAATTTAATATTTTATTATTATTAATTATGCTGTTAATTCTTAAATTATCAACCATTAGTTTGATATCTCGTATATGTGTAAAAATAAAATTCAAATAGTCGACCTCTTAATTGGGTTAAAAATAAAATAGACCAAAGTGAGAAAGTTAAAACTAATTGGTGGGTGAATAAGTGGGTGTGGTTTTGGTGTGTGAATAGGAGACTTAGATAATTTACCCCATCTTTATCTTTTCTTTTTTTTTTTTTTTTTTTTTTTTTGGGTTCTTTTTGAAAATAATCTTCTAAAAATTTGTATTTTTGAAAATACCCCTATAAAATTTGTATTTATAAAAATGACCTTATACCTGCCAACTGGACGCCACGTGTGCGCTCCACGTCAGCTGGGGATCACAGCTCGGATTGAGTTAAACACGCAGTTTCAACATGCGTGTCTAAACACGCATATTCAAACTGCGTGTTTAAACACGCATGTTGAGAATGCGTGTTTAAACACGCACTCTCAACATGCGTGTTTAGGAAGGGTCGGGGTCGGGGTCGGAGTTATAGGATTTAGTAGACACGCAGTCTCAACATGCGTGTCTAAACACGCATGTTGAGACTGCGTGTTTAGAACACGCATGTTGAGACTGCGTGTCTAAACACGCACAGCATGTTGAAACTGCGTGTTCAACTAATTTCAGCTCACAGTCCCGGCTGACGTGGCGCGCACACGTGGCGCCCAGTTGGCAGGTATAGAATCATTTTTGCAAATATAAATTTTATAGGGACATTTTTAAAAATACAAATTTTTAGAAGGTCATTTTCAAAAAAAACTTTTTTTTTTTTTTTTTTTTTTTTTTTTTGGACTAACCTGTACTCACCACCGTATCAATAGAATAGTTGAAGAATATTCTGGATATAATTTATCAACTCAATTTTTTTTTTTTTTTTTTTTTAATGTTTGGTTTTGATTTAGATTACGCTTTTGTTTGGTACCCATATTATTTATTAAGGAGTAATTATATTAATTTGTAAAATTTATTTAATTTCTAGTCAGGTTGAATTTAAATATTTAAATTATTAATATATTTTTTAGATATATTTAAACAAATCTGGATAGTGACAACCTATATACTACTAAGGACCGATCAGATATGAATACTCGTATGCATATATTTTTTATAAACTTTATTAAACAGTTTATGAATAAATTATAATTTTTTTATTATAAAAAACTCGCATGAGTTGCACATGATCTAAAAAAAAAGAGTATTCAAAAGAAATATTAAAGTATTGCAATAAAAAAAAAATACGTTACTTTTCATGAACATAAAAACTGTAAAAAAATATCATATTATACCGTATATTATTATCGAATATTTCACCGAATCCGAATTTAAATTTGAAAATTATTATAGACCCTATTCATTAAAAGTTCGGATTTGTGTCGGATATAAATCGGTTATAGATATAAAATATTCAGGCACATACGTAAAATTTTAATAGATAATTTTTTTTACCAAAATATTATTCATGTTTTATTGGATTTGATTCGTATTCGGAATCGGATATGGAATATTAAAAAAATAAAATTTTAACATACAATCAAATAAAAAAAGTTATTTTATAATCAAATTTTAATTCAATACATGTAACACTCCATATATATATATATATATATATATATAATATAAAAAAACTATATGGTAAATTATCATAAATTTTACTTTGGTCTATTTTATTTTTAATGATGTAAAGGATCATTATCACATTCATAAAAAAAAAATAAATAATATATTTATTAAAAAATTAAGTTCTTATTTTTTTATTAAGAAATTTGAATTTAATTTTTTAGTGCGTTGTCTCGCATTTAAGAATATGCTTTTAAGATATCCTACTTCTTGGAGATAGGAGTGTTTGTTTTGATTAAGAACTAAATTATAAAAAACATTACTGTAAAAAAAAAAATACTGATTTTTAAAAATTTATATTATATTTTTTGAAAATTTTAAATTAATGTATTTAGTTCTCCTCCGTCAAAGTTCCCTCACTATTTATTTAATTTCTTATAATTTATACTAAAAATAGGCTAAATTATAAAAAGCCCCTCTATAATATTCCGTTTTTTCACTTTACTCCCCTGTTTTTTAAAAGTCTATATTTTGCCCCCTCGTAATTACCGAATTGTCTTTAGGGGGCAACGGCGTTGACGGAGGAGGTAAATTGACGAAAATACTCTTACCTTATATTGGAGAGAATGAGTTTTAGCTTATTTCCTATCATTTTTGAAGGGTATTTTAGGTATATCAAATAATATTTTTTTAAAAATTAACGGTTAACTCATAGAATGGTGACGACGGGGTAAATGCATATTTCGATAATTACGAGGGGGCAAAATATAGGCTTTTAAAAGATAGGGGAAGTAAAAAAATGAAATATTACAGAGAGGTTTTCCGTAATTTAGCCCTAAAAATATCCTTAAAATTATATAAATATATTAAAATTTAATTTTTGTTCTTATAAAATAAATAAAGATTATTTTGTCATATCACCTTCTTCATTAACGCTGTAATCTTTCGAAAATATTTTTTAAAATTTTTAAAAATCATGACGAAAAAATAAAAAAATGAGTTTTTATCCGAAGGTTTTCTGTACTTTAGCTTTTGATTAATCAAAGCGTGTGGAGAGAGTTTGATACTTACAAGTTTTTATTATGTGTTTGAATATATTTTGAATAAGAAAATTAATGGGTAGAGTAATTTGTTTGACTCACATTTTATATTACAAATTTATATATATATAATTCTAGAAGCAAATGGAGTAGCTTCTTCCTATGTTCTTTTTGTTGGTTTAAAGTGATCAATATTTTGTCCTACGACAGAATTTCAAATTGACCAGAATCACGTTTGAATTTAGGTGAGATTGAATTGGATCGAGTTATATTTGAAATGGTGTGAGGCTGGTTGGGTTAAATCAGATTCGAGACTCGTAAACGTTATGCATGTACGCCTATTCGAAACCAAATTCGAACTAGATGAATTTACGTGATGCTAACGGGATATAGTTTGGAATACGGATATAAAAAATAAGGGGCAATTTCCTACGTACCCCTAAAAATTTCTCTGTTGTCAGATTTATCCCTCTTAGAAGGCTAATATTAAAACCACCCTTCTTACGTTCCAACTTCTTTCCAAAATACCCCTGAAGTTAAACTCTGTTAGTGTACCGTTTGAAACTGCCGTTAGCTGTGTGTAATTACTATTTTGCCCTTTCAAATATACCCTAAACCCTAAACCCTAAAATCCTAAACCCCTAAACCCTAAAACCCTAAACCCTAAACCCTAAAATCCTAAACCCTAAACCCTAAAACCCTAAACCTTAAACCCTAGAACCCTAAAAAATCCTAAACCCTAAACCCTAAAATCCTAAAAAATCCTAAACCCTAAATCCTAAACCCTAAACCAGGGCAAAATAGGTATATCTGATAGTTTTCAACTCCGATTATTATTTAACTCTAGTTTAACCCTAGTTAACTTAACAAAGGAAAACGGTAGGGGTATTTTTAATAACGGTGGAACGTATGAAGGGTATATTAGAAAGAAAAAAATAAGAGGGGTAAATCAGATATTTCTTCATATTTCAGGGGTACACAGGCAATTATCCCAAAAAATAAAGACCTAATGAATTTGGGTTCGGGAATGATTTTTTTTACACCGACCCGAATATGAATCTGAATTAATTTTACATTATATAATATAGGCTAAATTACAGAAAACCCCGCTCTAATATCCCGCTTTTCCACTTTACCCCCCTGTCTTTTAAAAGTCGACAATCTGCCCCCTCGTAATTACCGAAATATGCATTTACCCCCCTGCCAGATATGAAAGTCCATCCATGAGCCTCTAATGGATGCATTTACCCTTTCCCCCCTGCCAGATATGAATTGGTTTCTTACCAATTTGTTACAAGCAATTGGCTCATTAGAGGCTCATGGATGGACTTTCATATCTGGCAGGGGGGTAAATGCATATTTCGGTAATTACGAGGGGGCAGATTGTCGACTTTTAAAAGACAGGGGGTAAAGTGGAAAAGCGGAATATTAGAGGGGTGTTTTTTGTAATTTAGCCTATAATATATATAAATATTTGATCTTAAAATTCGAACAAGATGAATTTACGTGATGCTAACGGGATATAGTTTGGAATACGGATATAAAAAATAAAAATCTGATGAATTTGGATTTGGGAATGATTTTTTTTACACCGATCCGAACATGAATCTGAATTAATTTTATATTATATAATATATATAAATATTTGATCTTATATTTTAAAAATTTAGATTTAATATAATATATTTTGAAATATGGTGAAAAAAGATTCTTTTATTTTATTTAGAATTTCTAATATATATAAATATTTGATCTTAAAATTCAAACTAGATGAATTTACGTGATACTAACGGGATATAGTTTGGAATACAGATATAAAATATAAAAATCTGATGAATTTGGATTTGGAAATGATTTTTTTTACACCGACCCGAACATGAATCTGAATTAATTTTACATTATATAATATATATAAATAATTGATCTTATATTTTAAAATTTAGATTTAATATAATATATTTTAAAATATGGTAAAAAAGGATTCTTTTATTTTATTTAGAATTTCGCCTGTCAACTCATATCCGTCTTTATTCTCCAAAAAATAAAAATATAAAAATATTTATTTTTTTAATCTTTTTTTTTAAATTAAATTCAAATTTGATTGTTGATTTTATTTTCTAAATTTGATATGTTTCTGTTTGTTTTAAATTTAAATTTAATTGTCGGTTTAAATAGTTATAAGTGGCATGTGTTTATTTTTTTAATTAATTTTTTTTTAAAATTTGATTTGTTTTAAGTTTGATATATATATATATATATATATATATATGGAATGATATATATATATATATATATATATATATATATATATATATATATATATATATATATATATATATATATATATATCATTCCATATATATATATATATATATATATATAAAATTTATTTTGTTACTTAGTTTTTAGTCGCATATTTTTTATTTTATTGAGAATTCTGTCCGTTTTATATATGGGCAATGCTATCCATACATCTTAAAATGGAGTGTATGATGCATACCCCACCCATCCAAGGATGGAGCTTTCTCCACTGGTCACTTCGATGTGACCAGTAAAATTCACAACACCCTAAAATAGGTGGGGTGTAAGATGTACACCTCTAAGGGGGTGTACACTTATATATATCCTTTATGTATATAGCATAGATATAGATAATAATAATAATATATATATAGAGTTCAACTACTATCTTTTTAGTAGCGCTGAGGTCTTAGTTCTCGGGGGCCGTTTGGTAATGGGATAAGACAGAACTAGCTATTGCGGGGATAAGTATAAATTACGGAACTAGTGTAAAAAAGTGTTTGGAATGGTTCCAGTGATAAGAGATTTTGTGTTTGGTATGAGTATAAGAGTATAAGAGTATAATACTCAAACTCTATAATATATAATATAAATAATATATTAAATAGATAAATATAAATATTTTTTTTCTCTTCCTCTTTATTGGGGAGGCGAGGAGGGGAGGTTTTTGAAACCCTAGCTCGCACACACTCTCGCTCTTCCCCGTTCGCGCGAAACCCTAGGGGGAAGGTACGATGCGAGTCCTCCACTTCCCTCAATTTCCATCTACAATCGCAACTTCTTTGTATTGATCATCGTATTCATTCATCATCAGTAGTCCTATTTTTTGTTTTTTTTTTTTAAAAAAAAACTGTTTGTGATGGGATTAATGCGAGATCTACAGTGAATTTGGTGGTGTTGATGCGTTTCAGCGTTTGATTTGAGGAGGAATCGTGTTAAAGTTCGCATCTTTTTGGGTGTGATTGTGTTGTTATTAGGAGAATGCTTTTTTTTTTACTTGTTGATCTAAATTATTTGCAGGTAACATAGAGAAATTTAGGGTTTGTTTGGTTCTAATGCAGGGTGTAGTGATGCTTGGCGAAGTGATTTTGGGAGAAAAATTATGTTAAATCTCTCTTAACAGCTTCTCCGTGCAGTAGATTCGAAAACTTCAAATTTGCGCTTCTACTTTTCTGCTTTACTTTGCAGCAGAAGCTCTGGACTTTTCTTATTGCGAAATGCTTTGTTGCAGGTAGCTGCAATTGAACAAACATGCTCTTAGGCTCCGTTTGGTTCGGGGATAAATTTAAGAGGTATAAATTTTTTTATACATGGGATATCTTGTTATTCCGGAATAATAAAGTATAAAAGTTAAATTGCGTTTGGTTGAAAAGTTGGTATTTTCTGGAATAGTTAAAATTGTGTTGAATTTTTATAAAAATACCAACTTTGCCCTTAGCTTTTTTTATAGAAAAATTAATTTAATTATTATATTAAATTTGAAGCAATTTAATTATAAATAATAAATTATATCTTACGTTAAAAAAAATAATATTTTTAATTTTATATTATATTTTAGTAAAGACAAAATCTAATTTTCAGAGTTAAACTGCAAATATAAAAAAAATCAGAGTTCACATAACAGCAAATTAGAACTAAAGCTAAATCATAGTTTACATAGCCGTAGGTTCATATAGCCTGAGATTGGAAGGTAAGCTACAGTGAAGAAAACATCAAAATTCCATTCACTGCGCCCAGGGATAAAACTCTATTCCATAGGGGGAGAGGAATAAGGCTTAACGGGTTATCCCAGGATAACCCGTTAAGGCAGGGATAAGAAAAAAATTTATCCCATATCATTTTGTAATACTGTTTGGCAGGAATTGGGGGATAAAGGGGGTTATTTTTTCTTTATCCCCCAACCAAACGGGGCCTTAGAGTATATACTCTTTTTTTGACATCATGAGACTCTAATTTTATGATGAGGAAAGTCGGAAAAAACATTTTATTCCTTATGATCATATCTCGTCGTAGTCATTTCGTGTTCAATACATGTTTAAAGAAGATCTTGAAGTGAGCATGTTTTCCTGAATGTTGTTGTTTGACGCGTTAAACTAGGCACTGTTATATCTTAGGGCATATTTGGTTCAAAATAGGAATCGAAATCGGAATGAACTGGAATGATGAATGTCTTAATTTGGTTGGTTCGAAATAGGATTTAGAATCAGAATCGGAATCAACTAATTATTATTATGTAAATCAAATTTAATTTACTATCTAAATTTGTAATCAAAATTTAAGTTCAAAATTGAGATTCATAATTTAAATTTGCAAGTTAAATTTAGGTTCGAAGTCAAAATGTAAAACTATATCTAAAATTCAAATATCAAACTTATATTGAAATTAAAATTAAAATTTTAAAGTTAATAATTTTTGAACTTATATGCTAAATTTAAATTTAAATAATTATTATTGAAAAAAATAAGTTTTTTTCTCAATTCCTCCCGGAATTAAAATGGACTCCCACCTCTATGTTGGGAGTCATTTGATTTCCTCCGGAATGGGAATCGAAATGCTAATCTTTCAAACCAAACACTAACAATGGGAATGACTCATTCTGATTTTCATTTCAAACCTTAAATCCTTCCAACCAAACATGCCCTTAGGGTTTCGTGATTTCGCACTTATATTGCACATTTGAGGAGGTGATTAACATGCATGTAGTAATCTCCGCGAAAGCAAATGAACATAACAAGCTAGTTTACATGTATCAAGTTCTTCAATTATTTAGTATGGCTACAGTTCACCTTTTTCTTACTCTTTTTCTCAAAGCATGCTTTTGCAAATTTTGCGTGAAGCATTTTATGCTTAGTTTAGTAGTGATTTTATCAAGGGTGGAGAAATAACATATTTTCTATATTAATTTGCTGAGCTTGTGTAAATGACTTTTTCGCTTTTATTCTTTGTATGCAGGTCCTCTCTTTGCTAGCGGTATGGAATAGCAGCGGTTTTTTACGCATGAGGCTACCACATTATGCGAACGAAAATTTAAAATTAAATTAAATTTTAAGAATGGCGGATTCGATGGTGTCGAGCTTCTGGGGCCCTGTGACATCCACCACTGAATTGTGTGAGGGGAACTATGCCTATTCTGCGTATATTGCAGAATTTTACAACACGATATCGAATATTCCGTGCATTATTTTGGCACTCTTTGGCCTTATAACTGCCCTGCGGCAACGGTTTGAGAAACGGTTCAGTGTTCTTCATTTATCTAATATGATACTCGCTACTGGGAGCATGATTTTCCATGCCACGCTACAACACGTGTAAGTGGCTTCATTTGTGCTTGACATGCCTTCTCTTTTGCTTCTCCATTACATACCCTACCTTTAAGATTTTAGTTACAAATATCGTTGATTCATGTACATGTAACCTATATTTTTGCTATATCACCCTCAATTTTTTTTTTTGGCCTATTGTACTCAACATTGTTCTTTTTGTGATTGAACCTCCAAGTTTTCATATTTATCGAAAAAATGACCTTTCGATCGGCGCTTGCAGACTACAGCAAAGCGACGAGACCCCAATGGTATGGGAAATGCTCTTATACCTCTACGTCCTCTACTCCCCCGACTGGCACTACCGTAGCACGATGCCGACCTTCCTCTTCCTATACGGTTTGATCTTCGCAATCCTCCACTCGGTCTTCCGCATAGACGTCGGCTTCAAATTACACTACGTCGGACTCTGCCTCCTCTGCGTCCCGCGCATGTACAAATACTACATCCAAACCAGAGACGTGGCCGCCAAGAAACTGGCGAAGTTATTCGTCGCGACTATAGCTCTCGGCACTCTCTGCTGGATTAGCGATCGGTTCTTTTGTGCGAAAATTTCGAGTTGGTATATTAATCCGCAGGGCCATGCATGGTGGCATGTTCTGATGGGGCTTAATTCGTACTTCGCTAACACTTTCTTGATGTTTTGTCGGGCGCAGCAGTTAGGATGGAATCCAAAGGTGGCGCATTTTTTCGGGTTTCTTCCGTATGTTAAGATACAGAAGCCCAAGAAGCAGGAGTGAGGAAGAAGTTTTGAAGTTAAAGATTTTAATTATTATTATTATTTTTTTTTGTTTTTCGCATTTCTGATCTAATCCAAAAGTTTTGTACAAGTGATACGGAATATACAAATTCACCGATACTAGTTCAGTTATCTTGTCCACCGAATTTTTGAAACGAAATTGTCATGAATTACAGTGTGTGTCATGTTATTTTTTGTAAGATTCTTATCCACTGCATGTATCTACTTTTTAAGCTTTTGTTTTTGTACACACTTTTTCTCCTTTTCCATGTAATATTTAGATCAAAATGTTCAATTGTTAACTACTACTTTGATGTGATATGAACATATTATCAATCATATTGAAGAATCATATTTGATTGTCAGTTGTCTTGAAAGTTCATTCTGAATCTTTATTTCAAGATAGAATGAGAATTGTCTGCTGTCTGTTTCAGCCCAAATTACAATTACTGAAATTCTGAGCTGGAATAAGAATCATCAGTCCAAAATACGCAAGCCTAATTATTATTACTAGAATTTATAATCTCTTATATATCAAATCACAATTCTTTCTGGTGACCCGGATCTCTGCAGGTAGCGGTACCCCTTCAGAGAAGATCTTCAGTAGATTAGTTATTTTTATTTTCTCTTTTGAGAGACTGATGTAGTGAGATTATGATATGTATTGAGAACCTGCACACTGATATTTATTGGAGATACCTTCCTGTTGAGTTTTCGGTTTTGTATCTAAGGATATTGTATGATTATCATTTTTGGGAGATGGACATTGTTATTATTATTTCCAGTTGTACAGTCGTTTGGTTTTAGTTTTACAGCAGATTTACTTTATAGCTCTGATATCTGTTAGCTGTAGTATCTTTTCTTGCAGGTTGGACGCTTCGCCTGTGCGGGGTTTTGCATAGGCGGCGGATCTGTTGGCGAGCCCGGATCGCAGTTTCGACCCCGGGGCGTGACACTTCCCGTTTAGATCTGACGATCTCGTCAATCCAATTACACAGACAATCCCAAAACCAGACACAAATTGATAGATTAAATCTCATTTCAAATCCCATTTCAAGGTTCAGGCACCATTTAATGTAAGAGAATCTCATTCTGACTCTCATTCCAAAATAGGATGAACAATCTCATTATTAGTACAATTTCTACAGCAGAATAAGAACCATCTATTTTCAGAAAACCACTGGAATTCTGGCAGTAAGACATGAAGGTAAGTTTGAGAGATTGCATCTAATTCAACTCCCAGTTGCAGATCTAAATATGCATGCATATGCCCTAAAACAAATGATGATGATGACCCTCTCTAATTCTTAAATAGGCCAATAAAAAGGCTAAGTAGAAGCTATTGAATCACAGCACTTCCAGATTAGTTTTTCTGTTCAGCTGATACTAATAAAAGTGCTTTAGCTTATCTGTAAATCCAACTGCTGAAAAATGACTAAAAGCAGCTTCTCAGCTTCCAAAAGTAGTAGTTAAGTGTTTGGCTAAAATCACCAGTAGAGAGAAATGAGCTTCGAATCTCCAAATGTAGAAAACGATAATTATAATTAATGGACATAGAAAGCTCAACAAGGAAAAAGAAGTGCCGTGTTCGACAAAAATAAAGAAAATATACTGATTCTGGTAAACTTCATTGGAACATCCAAACTGATATTATATTCTCGATTCAAAAAAGAAAAATGAGATACATATTCACAAAATGTAACGCGCCCACGACAAAATTGAATCATCTATTTTAACCCAAATTGCCAAAAAAAAAGAAGAAGGTATCTCTACTCAAATTCTAGCTGTAACAAAAAAAATCAGAATTAAAATGAGTTTTATGAAGCAAAAAGGCCCAAAAAATGAAAGAATTTCTTCACCTTCGATGTACATTATCAATCGACCAAGCTCGATTTTTTCGTTCGCTTCAAAAATCTCCCAGATTTCTCCTCTTTAGCATGAAATATTATTAGTCCCATAACTTATACTTTGCAAACTCGAGGCGGACATATCGGTTAGCCATCTCTTCGGCGCACCAAATTCTCCGCCTATATTATATGCAAAGGAAGCAAGCTTAAGATCCTCCCCGCATGAGCTTCCGATTCCCAAATTTAGCAATTTTTGGGTTCTACTTAAAACTATAAGGCTCGAAAATGTCGAAAAGCTATTCCCCACGAAAACATCGGCTCTCGCGCAAACCTCGTAATCAATTGCCGATTGAATAAGGTAAGGATATTTTTTGTAAATTTCCCAAACTCCGAGTCTCTTTTTCTCATACGGGAGTAATCCATTTTTCCAACCACTCAATACCGAATCATCTTCCAAAAGGCTATCGGCAACTGCAAGATAAACAACAATCGGGTATTCTAGACCGTTGATTCGCGAGACCCTTTCCATAATCTCCTCTTTACTACTACAAATTTGATTGATGTTCGACCTTTGCTCCGATTTCTTGCAATGTATCATCCAATCTTTCTCTATCCTCATATGAACGGCAATGTAAGGCGCCGTCGGATCAAACGAGCCACTGTGGGGAATTTTGTTACCATTTCTTGCTGCTGCACCAACCTCCTTAATTTTGGATATTACCTTAATTGCTTCAGTTTCTATCTCGTCGACTAAGACCAAACACTCGAAGATCTTCGCATAGTCCTGAACGGGCCAATGATCGTGCCAAAGGAACGGATTTTTCCCGACAATTTTAACGACTTCGAATTTGTCGATTTCGTCCTCTTTGCATTGATTCAATTGATTCAAATCTCTCTCCTTTGTCCACTTCCTCCCGCTTCCCTTTTGGACTTCGAAAGGCTCCGTTCGATTCGAGAGGTCAGAGGACCGGCCCAGCTGTACAAATCCACTACACAGGGAATCGAACTTCTCGAAATTGAACACTTTATCGAACGAAATCGGCTGAAGCAAATCGATCTCTTTGTAGAATAACGAAGCACTCAAGCTGGGCATAAGAAGAGTCCGATTCAAGAACCTCGCGGTCAAGCACGCCCTCGCGAACGCGATTTTCTGATTATTCAATCCCCATATAATCTGAGGGACCTCTAAGAACTTATCCTTCCTTAAACCGAATTGCAAATTAGGACCGGTCGAAGTAGACGCTCGAAAAGAGGATCTGTCATGAAACCAATTCAAACCAGGGAAAGGCGAAAGAAGAGCTCTTAGCACCAGAATCAAAATTACCAACACGACGAATCTACACGCTATCGGCTTCATGCGGCAGTTGATCGACTTCAAAAAATTGCGGTCCATAAATTCCATTTTTATTTTGCTCTCGAGCTCTTCACCAAGACATTTTCATTCATGAACAGCTTCCTCGAACAATCGCCAACTTCACAGAGTCCAAATTGAAGCCATGGCAACCAGTTATTTTCACAGAATGATGAGAAGTGCTTCTTCAAAAAGCCATTTGACCTGCAGATAGGTTATCAAAACTAGAACTTCAGATCTGAAGAACTTTTCGAATTCTTTCCAAAATGATTTGTCAAGATCTTGAGAAACCTGCAAAGAAAACAAACTGAGAATTGTGCAGTGAAAGCATCATCCAAAGTCCAAACCCTACCCAACAATCCATTCTCAAGCTCTATACATACCATTTGATTCATTCATAACATGAACAACCCTAAGTAGGAGAAATTCATATCTAGAGATTCCAAACAACAAAAACCATAACAGGTTTAGCACTCACCCATCAATAATGCAGAAAAAGATGAGAAAAATCTCAACTTTAGGGCATATTATCACACCAAGAACACATGAACACAACACAATACAATTCATGATAACTTTATTATGAATTGGGCATCAAATCAAAAGGTTCAACAAAAAAAATTAGAAAAACAAGAGAAAAAACATACCCTGACAAAAGATCCCCTGATGAATAAGGAAAGGGAAAGGTTTGCTGCTTTGGTCTGATCTGACACACACAGAAGCTACAGAGAAAAAGAGAGAGAGAGAGAGAGAGTAAATGCAATAATACCTTGTGCTGTGTTTGATCTTTACTGCTTTGTTAGGGTGTGTGTGTGGAGTTGATGGATTGGATCTTCAGTTTTCTTTCCTTTTTCATTTTTTTTTATTCCTTTTTTTTTTATTCTATGATTGAAAATATGGCATGTGAGGTGGGGACTTCTTTAGGATTCCTAAAATGCCCCCCTGCTTTTTGTAGATAAATTGTCAGTATTTCAGACATAAAATATCTTTTTTTGGTTGATATTCGAAATTCTGAATTTAAAATTTAGTTATTTTATATTTTTAATTAAATTTATTTTAAAATAAACGAAACGGATAGTATGTTATATTTTTCTTAAAAATATTATAAGTTAAAATTGTATCGGTATTTATCTAAACTTTTAGCTAAATAAATAAATTCGTTTAATATCTCACAACTCTTCTTAATTGTGTTCATAATATAAAATCAAATTCCACCCAACGCATAACTCCTTGGATTATCAATTAGTAATACATTCATTCAAAACAAAAAAAAAAAAAAAAAAAAAAAAAAGCACGGTGGGGGGTGAAACTGTAATTTTGAAGGGAGGTGAGGAGTAAATTTGGCAATGCAGGCGGCGGCGGCTTTTATTCATGGGCCAGAGGGGGAATTTCATTTAATGTCGGGAATTCTGCCCTAATGGGCTTTTTTGGTGGGTCCCACAAAAATGGAGGAACCCATTTGTGGCCTGACAGACTGAGCAACTTTTGCTCATTACCTTTCTTGTGTGAAGGGTTCCCCCTCCAAATGAGCTCGAAATTGATTGCTCGCAGTTAATAAACCCAGTATGAAATGAGTTTGAGATCGATCGCTTGCTTAATAAATGAGTTGGATATAAGTTAGAATCAGCTCAATTGTGTTTAGCTCGATATAGCTCGGTATGAACATTCGAAATGAATTTGAATTATTAGTCGCTCCTTTGATAAACACAGCTCGAAATGAGTTCGAGATCGATCACGCACTTAATAAATAAGCCAAAAGCGAGCTAGAATCAGCTGGATCGTCTTTGACTCAATATAGCAAGAATATATATATATATATATATATATAGGCTGGAATACTATCGATAGCACCAAGCTATTGGTGCTATCAAGTTTTTAACCTTTGGATTAAAGGATGTGTGGTTAAGATGATAGTGGTCCCCTAGGGTTTACTAGGTGGTTGGTTGAATAGTAAAAATTTTAGGGGATCACTATAATTCCAACCGCATATTTTTTAATCCAACGGCTGAAAACTTGATAGCACCAATTGCTTGATCCTATCGATAGTATATATATATATATATATATATATATATATATATATATGGTTCGGCTACTATACTCTTATGAGTAAAATCCTTTCGTACTCATAAGCTTTTATCCCTTGGATGAAGGAATGTGCGGTTAGAATTATAGTAGTTCCTAGGATTTATACTATTTCACCAACAGCCTAGTAAACTCTAGGAGGACAACTATCATCTTAAGCGCACATTTTTTCCTCCAAGGGGGAAAAAGTTATGAGTACAAAGGGGTTTATACTCATAAGAGCATAGTAGCCCTACGCTATATATATAAGTATAATAAGTCCCATAAAAAATTTTATTTTAAAAATAGATCTCTAAGGTACCGTTTGGTTCGGAAATTATGAGCTTGAGGATAAATTTTTTTATCCTTGGAATAATTTGCTATTTCGGAATAGTCATGGATACAAAAAAAAATAGTGTTTGGTTTGTAAAGCTGTTATTATTAGAAATAACTGAAATTGTGCTTGATTGATTTCTATGAATAAGCGAGAATAGTGAAAAAATAAAAATAATTATAATTTTAAAATAATAATATTTTATCTAATTAATTAATATAAATATTAATTAAATAATAATTAATATTTGTATAAATTAAAGTTTATATTTTAGTAAATAATACCGTTTAATTTTTTAAAAAATTAAAGTTAAAAATTTTAAAATTTGTATAAATTTTAAAATTTATTAAATTTATAAATTTATTAAAAATTAAAGTTACAAATTTAAAAAGTTATAAAATTTAAAATTTCTCTAAATTTAAAATTTAAAATTTTAATTATCTCGAAAAATGTGTAAAATATGATGCAAACATTTTAATTTTTAAAATTGTATAAATTAAAAAAATTTTATAAAAAAATTAAAAATTTATATATACAAAATTTGTATAAATTTTAAAATTTTTAATTTTTAAATTTTTTAAAATTTTTAGATTTATAAAAAATTTAAGTTAAAAATTTTAAAATTTATAAAATAAAAAAATTTAAATTTAAAATTTTATAAATTTTAATTTTAATTTTTTTTTTTTAAAAAAATGGAAACAAGATTGTTCTCAGGTGGGAATAACCTTGTTCCCACCCATAGGGAGAATTATTATTCCCTCCTTAACGGGCTATTCCAGAATAGTCCGTTACGGAGGAATAACAAATTCACCTTTTTTTTTTTTTTTTTTTTTTTTTTTTTTTTTTTTGTGTGTGTGTTTGGAGTATAAAGGAGGGAATAAAGGAGTTATCCCTCCGTTATTCCCCAATCAAATATGATTTAAAAAATTTATTTATAAATTTAAAGACGGTGAACCATTCATCACTTTTAACGTTTTTAAAAGCAGTGAATAGTTCACCGTTTTTAAAATATTATAAACAAATACGGTGAGAAAGAATTATGTTAAAAGTAGTGAACCATCCACCGCTTTTGTGGATTTTAAACTTATTTATAAAATTATCAAAAAAATTTAAATGCGGTGAACCATTCATCATTTATATTTATTTTTATAACTTTATTTTACAAAAAAATATTTTTAAAATTATAATTTTGTAGAAGACTACTTGTAGAGAGAGAGAGAGAGAGAGAGAGAGAGAGTATTTGGCTTGAAATAAGTTCGAGATCGATCCCTCGTTTTATAAACGTGGCTCAAAATGAGTGAGATCGGTCACTCGTTTGATAAAGAGGCGGACACGAGCTGGAATCAACTTACTCATATTCGATCCGATATGGCTTGAATATTGCATATATTAAAATTTTATACCAACCTAAGTACAAAGAGATCTACGTTTTGTGAATTTCAATTAAATAAAAAGATTCTAAATTTTTAATATTTTTTCTAACTTTTCACTCAATTGGGCTGATAATTTAACTTTTTCTACGTGAGCCAGCGCATTGACACGAACTTAAACTTTTGACTCGCAAAAGTCCGTGCTGTGCCTGCCTGGAGGGACTTGCAACTGTAACATTTAAGTCTCTAAAATTGTCAGCTTAAATTCGTGCCAGTGTGCTCAGCTCGTTAAAAAAAAAAAAAAAAAAAAAAAAAATCAATGCTTGTTAATTTTTTTTGCTCTATTTTGTTATTAATATATTCTATTATATGATTCTAATATTTTAGAAAAGTTGCTAACTTGTTTTGATTTGATAAAAAATAATTTCACGACAAAATTTTGAAGAGTTATTTCCCAATGAGTAGATGGCGTACCAAAGTGTAATAATCAAAAAGGTATGGGGAGTAAAATGTAAAATAAAAGGAACAAGGATGTATTCGTAATATTGGGACAGTACTGGGACTATTCCTACAGTTTCTCCTTCGTCGTCGTCGTCTCCGAGAAGAGAGAGAGAGAGAGAGTTAGGGTTAGGGCTAGGGTTCGAGTTCAACAATGGAGGTGGAGGTGAGGGTGGTGGGAGGGATCGAGAGCTGCTTCGTCTCCCTTCCCCTCCACGTCGTCCGAGCTCTCGAGCAAACCCGCGGCGGCGGAGGAGGAGGAGGTTTCCTCCTCCCTCCAGTGCTCGCGCTCGAGCTCCGCTCCCTCTCCTCCGGAGAGCGATGGAGCCTCGCGTGGTCGGGCTCCGCCTCCAATTCCTCCGCGATCGAGGTGATTAAGTAGTCGCTGGCTCCCTTTTTCCATTGTTTCTGTGCGTAATTGATCGAAAATATGTGCTCTTTAGGGTTTTTATATCCAGTTACTTACTTGTTGAGATTGCTCCAAGGTGCCTAAATTGGTAGGTTTCTTATAAATTTGCTGTTTCTGTGTGTTATTGTTGGCTCTGGTTCCAATTCTCTTCTTTGTTCCACTGTTTCTACGATTAATTGATCGAAAAGGCAGAGTTTTTGAGTTTCCTACGGTTTACTTGCTGGGTCTTATCTAGGAAGGTGTGGGAATACATTAATTGTTCATCTTACAATTTCGCGGTGATTGAGGTGATTAGCTAGTTATTGCTTCTTCTGTACACTAGCTATGTGCATAATTCATCTAGAATATGGGGTTTGGAGGGGGTTTTAGTTTTAGGGCTTAAAATGGGCGAATTCGTTCTTATTCTACTGTTTCTCTGCGTGATTGATGGAAAAATTGAACTTCTAGGGTTCTATCTCTGCGGGTCTTTGCTGGAAAGGTTTGATTTTTAGTTCCAGAAGCTCATTAGGGTTAATACTTGTTACTGTGCAAAATTGATCTTCTATTTTTGTGCTTTGATTTGATTTGGCTTGTAAATTTGAGGTGCAGGTTTGTTTTCTTTCTCATCAGTTGATTTTTTTTTTTTCGTACTTCTCTTATGTGCAAGTATTTATCGTAATTTTATGATTTGCAGGTTGATCAGAAGTTTGCAGAATGTATTTCGTTGCCCGATCGCTCAACAGTTCAGTTAAAAGTAGCTTCTGCTTTCCAAAAGCCGAATTTGTAACCATAGAGCCCAGCAGCGAAGATGACTGGGAAATACTGGAGCTTAACTCGGAGTTGGCTGAGGAGGTCATTTTGAAACAGGTCCGAATTATTTCTCTCTTCTAATGACCAAATTGGTTCTCGCTCTTTACATTTATTTTGATTTGCAAGCTTAATGCTTTTATGATGAACATGAATGGTGACGCCCTTTCGTATGTCCGTTCGCGTTGCCTCTTTGCTATTCGCTTTATATATTTTCTTAGTTTTAATTTGAAGATCTATTTTGTTGTTAGGTTGGTCTTGTCTACGAGGGCATGAAATTCCCGTTGTGGTTGCACGGGCATATTGTTGTGGAATTTCTTGTTGTTTCATCTCATCCTAGGAAGTCAGTAGGTGAGACAAAAATTAAATCATGCAAAGCATCCGACTCTTCCTTCCGTGCATTTCCAAGTTATGCTCTCTAAAACTTTCGTTCCTCTTTAGTTCAACTTGTCCCAGGAACGGAAGTTGCCGTTGCACCGAAGAAGCGTAAAGTAAAAGCCGATCAGTATCAGAACGGCCAAAATGGAAGCTCAGTAAAGGAACAGGTTACAGGAAAAGCACTTCTACGTGTTCAGGAAGCAGAGAGGAGACACGTGCATGTTTTTGAATTTAAAGGCGCCGAGTTGGGTGTTTCACTTACGTCAGTTGTTTTCATACATCCAGAAACAGCAAAAAAGCTCTCCTTTGATAATCTTCAATTGGTGACCATCTTCCCTAAATTAGTACCGAAGGAGAGTGCTCAGAACCAAAAAGATGATGCCCTAAAGAAAGGTTTTAAAGAGAATAAAGAGGTATTATTGCCTAGTAAAGAAACGTCTACAAATCTAATTGTTCGTGTACTACTTTCGGACTCGGTAGCGAAAGGACATGTTATGCTTCCTCAGTGTCTTCGCCATTTCATAAGAGCAGGTTTACATTCATGTAAGTATGCAATGACAAAGTTTTCATATTTCCTCAGTTATAACCTTCCTGAATTTATCACTTGTACCCTAGAAACTAGAATTTCCAATTATACACTTCAAAATCTCAAAGGGAACTTTCCTGATGAATTGATCGACTCCCCTGAATAAGATAAGCATGTAGTTATAAGAAGCTGCAATTTTGTCAGATTTTAAGGGTTATAATACAAATTATTTTATAAAAGGCCTTCCCTGCAACTCTCTGTATAATCAGCGTTCTTTCATACTGAGTAGGCTACTTTTCTTCTCAGGGGTGTATGTGAAAAGATACTGCGTTAATTCAAAGAAGGAAGTTCCCTATATGACTCTCTCTCCCTGTCGGTTTAAGATGATCGGGAAGAAGAAGAAGGCTACTGATAATGATGAAACGGACATTAATGACAGGGACTCGGACAATAACTTTTTCTTGAAAGAGAGTACTCTTCCGAAGGAAATTCTTGTGGATGGAGATAACGGGGGTGATTTTAAATCTCAGTTGAAATACGAGAAGAAGTTTCTTATCAAGTCATGGCTCATTAGTCAAATCAAATCTATTTCTTCCCAAATTGGTCAAACACCTCTAACTTCCGTGGTTTTACCAAATCAAAATTTGCTTCATTTCGAAGTGATCGATAAAAAATTGGGAAACAAAACGAAGGACAAATCTGCAGTTGAGCTCACTTATCTGTTGAGCGTTTCTTTTGATGAGTCTAATAATAGTGATTCAAATGATTGTTTCGAGCTCTTGCCGAATGGCAATGTCAGTGATCTAAGTAATTTGGATTTGTCGCTTGGAAATTTAGAATTTGGTGAAGCTGTTACTCTTGAGTCAGCCTCAGAAAATAGTTTCAGCAGAAGCTTTGAACTGACTCCATCTTCTTTGAGCTGGATGAAGAAGGCTATTTCAGATGTCACAAACAGTAGGGTCTAATTATTTTGTTTCTTTTCCATTCTATCTTTTTTTTTTTTTTTTTTTTTTTTTTTTTTTTTTTTTTTTTTTTTTTTTAGTCTTCTTCTTTTTTTAATATTATCAGCGTCGTGAATTTATGCAAGCTGTGCAGGGTTATTTGTTCTTCTGTCTCCATCATCTTGGAAGTTATTAAAAAGCTTTGATTGTCCTCTTCCAGGGAATGTTCTTATTTATGGGCCACCGGTAGGTGGCTATATCTTTTATATTTGACATTTTAAAAATATTTAGCCTAAGTTGGAAAAGGGGGGAAAAAAAATGGAAAGAAAAGAAATTATTCGTTGTTGAGACAACCACAGAAATCATTTACGGAATAATATAGTAATTTTTTACTTTGAACTTCATAATTGGCGTTTTTAATGTCTATCCAGTAATCTCAAACAGGTTTATCCTTCTAATTAATTTATTTTCCCTGCAGGGTTCTGGAAAAACTACATTGACCAAAGCTGCTGCAAAATATCTCGAGGAACACGAAGAGATCTTGGCACACATGTAGAACATTCAGCAATTTTTTACATTTTACGCCCCAGCTCTTTTAGATAACTTCTTAATTTTGCTATGACAAAACAAATTTCTTTAGGTTTGAGGTCTCTCTTCGTATATACTTTATAGCATTAAAACTGCATGAATATAAGTTTTGTTTAGTACTAAGTGGGAAAGTCTTTCACTTGCTTCGCTTGCAGAGTTCATATAAGTTGTTCGAAACTTGCTCTTGAGAAAAGCCAGACGATTCGACAAGCAATTGCAGACTACATATCTGAGGCTCTAAGTCACTCGCCTTCAGTTATAATTTTTGATGATCTCGACAATATAATTTCATTTTCTTCGGATTCAGACAGATCACAGCTATCGAATTCTACCACTGCTTTGGTGAAATATTTGACTGATTTGATGGATGAATACAGGGTGTGTTTGCTATCATGCATGTAGCGACCTTTATTTTCTATATGTTCGGATTTCCTATCTATCTATCCCTGCTTAATCATCTAATTCTATTCACGACCCACCCAACTCATGCATTCTCATTGAAATGGCTATTTCTCACAAAATTGCCCCCTTTTGAGTTGGTAATATCCTCCAAGTTGGTTTTGTGTTAGAAAAGTACAAGGGCATGTATATAAAGAATTAAAATTTTGAAGGCAAAAAACATGAAAATCGAGGTTTTGTAGCATATAAATATAAATGTAAAATCTCATTCTGTTATTGCTAAACGTCACAAATTTCTATTATTCCTCAACATCGATATTTCATAAGTTATTATCTTATTTACTTTTCCTCATTAGGAGAAAAGCTGGAATTCGTGCGGATATGGCCCTATCGCATTTATGGCTTCAGCGCAGTCACTTGGGAATCTTCCTCAGGCTTTGACATCTTCAGGTTCTTAATTTTCCGTAGAGCTTGTTTATCTCTGCTGATGTTCCTGCAGAATTGTTGTTTGAGTAGAGCTGTTTGCGAAGCACTTATAGCTTTTCGTAAAAGTCTTCTATCAGCCACCTTCTGCTGCAAAAATAGAAGGTTCAAATTGGAGCTTACGCTTTTGGGGCCCCAGAAGCTCATTTTAGCTTTCTAGCCACAGTAAAAGCCTTAAAATTTTGTTTGGCCAGCATGTTTGAATTGCTTACCTGTCTTTTTTTTTTTTTTTTTTGTCTTTTCTGAGTTCACAGGGAGATTTGATTTTCATGTTCAACTTTCTGCTCCTGCTGTTCCTGAACGTGGAGCAATATTGAAGCATGAAGTTGAAAAGCGTGCTTTGCAGTGTTCTGATGATTTTCTTACTGAAATTGCTTCCAAATGTGACGGATACGATGCATATGATTTGGTATTCTTCTCCTTAACTAAGTATCCATGATTTTCCTCTAGAAAAAGAAAATGTCGCATTGGCTCTTAAAATTATCTATTTTTGTATATCCTCCCGAAATCTGAACTTCATATATGAACTTCAACAATTTGATTTCTTACATTATACCTCTAAGATGCTTCTCCTTGCCAGAGACGAAGCCAGAATTTTAGCTTTAGGGGGGCCAAAAATATATTATACAAAATATATTAATCTTAAAAAATTATTAATAAAAAATTATATATAAGTAATTTTTTTGTTCATTAGCTTTCGAGTTTTAATATATATTTTTTAAGAAAAGAATAGAGTATAGTTATCTTTACCATTAAAATAATAATATTTTAGATATCTATAAAAAAAATTATTTTAAAAAATCAAGTATTAAAATTTAGTATAATTTGCAAATCAAGTATTACGATATATCAAAAAATTAAGTATTAAGATTTTTCATAATTTTCAAATCAAGTATTACGATACGTTTGAGTCAATTAAATTTATATTTCGTGGCCCACAAAATAACATTATTTTTTTTAAAAAAAATTATTTTGGCCCCTAAAATTTACACTATTTTTATTTTTTTTAATGACTTAATAATGGACTGATATGCAATTTTTAAAATATTGTGGGGGCCATGGCCACTGTGGGTCTCTACATAGCTTCGTCCCTGCTCCTTGCACAAACCTCATTCAAAACTATATCATCTTCCTTTGAATGAAATGATGTTACAACATAATTTACTGGTTATTTTCGTAAGAAACTGCACTTACGTAGCATATATATGAAAATTCAGATCTTACGGGAATGCACATGTAATTAGATGATATTGCAGGGGAATATCTGAAAAGACATTACTAGGTTTATATTCCAGTTTTGGCGGTTGATTTTTTATTTTGTTGTAATTTCCAGGGAATTTTGGTTGATAGGGCTGTGCATGCTGCTGCTAGTCGATTTTTGTCGTCTTCCGGTGATGTCTATACAGGAGACAGAAAACCTGCGTTAGAGAAGGAAGATTTTGTAAAAGCCATGCATAATTTCGTCCCAGTTGCCATGCGGGGTCTCACGAAAATAGCTCTAGAAAGCGGACGCGGTGGATGGGAGGATGTCGGTGGGCTTAACGCCACACGCAGCGCCATTCAAGAGGTGCATATTGTATCAAATATATGGATAGTCCCTGCATTATCCTGATACCGCAACTTACATTCCTGAGTTTTTTTCTTCAGCACTTTAGTCCCTGAACTTTCACATATATCGCCCTTCCATCTCTGATCGGAAAAAAATAAAAATAAAAATAAAATCAAACTTTTCCTTGAAATTACTGTTTTACCCTTCAATAAATGCCTTGTTGTTTCGTGGTATTTGGAATATGGTTAAAAATGTTATTTTATGCGTTAAAGGCCACATATTAACAGTCGGATGGAGTTGCAATTTATGTGAAAGTCTAGGGACTTGTGTTTAAGTGCAAAGTGTAGGGCCTGGGATAGTTCAAGGACTATAACGGTGCAAATGTTTCTTTTTCTTAAATTATATATTGCTTATTTCGTTCTATTCTTCTATACTTTATTCGAGATGTCGAAATGATTTTCTTTCAAATTTTCTTTTTAATTGCAGATAATAGAAATACCCTCGAAGTTCCCTAGTATTTTTGCTCAATCACCTCTTAGATTGAGATCGAATGTTCTTTTATATGGACCTCCTGGCTGTGGGAAAACACACACAGTGGGAGCAGCGGCTGCAGCGTCTTCGCTTAGATTTATTTCAGTTAAGGGGCCCGAGCTTCTGAACAAGTACATCGGCGCTTCTGAGCAGGCTGTAAGTCAACTAATTATCGCTTTATTAAAATAGCTTATCTAGATAGTGGCGTCCAAATATATTAGAATCACAAAGTTTATTCGCCAAAGATCATATTAAAAGCCAGAAATCTTATATCAATTGTGTCATAATTGTTAGCTCTTAAGGCTAAGTTTTCTATCATTTATAACATTTTGAATCTGTTCTCCCGAAATTCTATCAGTTTAATGAAATTATGATCTGTGTCTTTTCTTCTTAAGACTATTATCTGTGTACTGAAATAGGGCCGTTCAATTTCTGTACGATTTGGCCTAATAACCGTTGTTTAAAAATGTTTGGCTGTAATTCGACATCTTCACTAGAGCTAAGTTGGAAAATCAAATTAAAATTCTTAATATTTTCAACCGTAACTCCAGGTCCGAGATCTGTTTTCAAAAGCAGTCGCTGCAGCACCTTGCCTTCTTTTCTTCGATGAATTTGACTCTATCGCGCCAAAAAGAGGGCATGACAATACGGGAGTTACCGATCGTGTTGTCAATCAGGTAAAATCAGTGAGTAATTTTGGGGCGGCCTGTTTGGCTTGGCTGGAGCTTTGACGTTCTCTGAAAAGAGCTGTTTGAAGAAACACTAACAACTTCTCTCTAAGGTAGAAGCAAAGGCTTCGAAGTCGATCTTTTAACTTTGGGGCTTCAAACTTTTTTGTTAGCAAAACGCTCGGTTTTTGGAAGCACGAAAAGCTAGGCCAAACAGAAGCTAGATATTCTTTGAAATTAGATTATATCTCATATCCCAAATGGTTGTATTTGTGGCCACCCATTGCTGGATCTTGTTATTGTGCTTAATCTGCAGCTGCTGACTGAATTAGATGGCGTGGAAACCTTGACAGGAGTGTTTGTATTCGCTGCTACTAGGTAAGTCCTTTTTTGAAATGCTATTATTCTCAAGTCAATATATAAATTGTTCATATTTTAAATCTATAAAACATGTAAAATTTGTCCTTTGTTTATTGAAGGTACTTACGATTTATATTTAATGTACAAATGCAGTTATGGGCTTTCTTAAGTAGCCTTGAAATTTACTACTTATACTATCAGTTTGCGGTTATAAATTCTTTTTGTATGTATTTGCTATTATCTTCTAATGATTGATTAATTGGATTCTGTACTGTAAACCAGCCGTCCGGATCTTCTTGATGCTGCACTCTTGCGACCTGGAAGGTTTGATCGGCTTCTGTTTTGCGATTTCCCTCAGTGGCATGAACGGCTGGATATTCTTACCGTTCTTTCGAAAAAGGTTTTTAACCTCTTTCTTTTACTTTCATGTTGATTCTCATTTTTCTTCACTTTCGGTATTTCCTTCGCACTTTGTATTGTTTTTCGAATTTGATATTTAAGCTTTGAAGTTTGTCTTAGTACCTAAAGTTCAGTCTGATTTCGATTTCATCCTTGAGAGATTCAATTTTGGTGATGTCCAAAGATGCTGCTGGGCTATTTCCAACAGTAGAGTAGAAAATAATACTCTGCTGGGTGATTTCGAGGAAGGAAAAAAGAAAAACTAATAACTATTCCAATTCCTTTTTTTTTTCTTTTTTGTGTAATCTTTTCCTTCTTTAGAAAAGGTAAATGATTCGGGTTTCTCCCAGCTTCCTTTGGCCAGTGATGTGAGTCTTGCGGAAGTAGCTTCTATGACCGAAGGATTCAGCGGTGCTGATCTCCAAGCACTTTTGTCGGATGCGCAGCTCGCAGCAGTTCATGAGCTTTTGGAGAGTGGAGAGAATGGCATGCAGGGGAAAGCTCCTATAATCGGGAATGAGCTTCTCGGAACGGTTGCTTTGAAAGCTCGGCCTTCAGTCTCAGAAGCCGAAAAGAATAGACTTTACGAGATTTACAGCCAATTTTCTGAGGCGAAGAAGCCAGTTTCTGCTCAGGTCTGTACCCGATACTCCATCTAAAGGACACACACGCTGTAAAAAATAAGAAAACTAATTTTGCCTCCTTTAGAAAGTTTTTACAGCCGCTGATGTGGCAGTCGAGTATCGGCTCGTAGTCATACCTACCATGATGGGATCCCTCCACATCAGCACAGTTGTAGAAACTGTTAGTGGGCATAGCTTAACTCTTCTGCAAGAGTGCTTTTGAGTGGAGCTGTCACGCCCTGAGACCGCTAATTTGGTCGGTTCGGATATGTTAATAGATCCGTCAATCGGGCATGACCTCTCTATATCCGAAAAGAACGCCAATTATCTCAAACAGCGAATGCGCAATGAGAATACATGTATATCAGAGTAAAACTACTACTAAACTGAACATTCAACTTTAAACATAGATACAACTGGAGCTGTTTACGCTTCGCACTTCTGCCAAAGGCTCTAAAATATTTCGTGCGGCAGTTTAGCAAATGGTGATCCATATGCCCTTCAATTCATAAATAATATTATTTCTCCCTGCAGATGAGAGATAAAAAGGGCAAAAGGGCAACTTTAGCGTGACCTCTTCCCGAAACAGAATTATACATTATACCATGAGCTCCAAACGAAAGACCTTTTCCCAAGGTAATCACTATTTGCTCAAGCGATTATACTGATGCTTTTTAGAGCTGTTATTTGGGTTTACCCTCCAAGGGCTCAAGTATGTTTCTAATCTGAGGAGCTCAAATCAAGCCCTTTGTCGAGGAAGCTCGGAATGAACTGCATCTATTCATCAAAACATCGATCGCTTCCTATGACTCGAGGGGAAAGTACGCAAGTTTGGAATAAATTTCTTGGACTCGGAAGCAATTCCGGTCTCATATAGATATTGTAAAATATTCTTTTTTCCTTTTTAACTCACGAGCGACTCATACAAGTAGCTTCTAATGGATCCCCACTGCAAAAAATCCAACAATCATTGGGGAGGGAAGCACAAAGTAGAAAATCAGTTCTCATAGAAGAAAACATCCCAGTGGATTTTTGTTTTTTTTACATATAAGTAATGTTGTTAATGGTGGAGGAGATGCTTTCCATCTATTCTCCGAACTACAGAAAATAATAATATTTTGATTCATCTTTTCACTCATGTTGTAGTCAATTTAATGTTCTTTTCCACATTCTTTTCTTATCAAGAACTGCTTTATACTATTGCGCGCAAACGGTGCTGTTCGATAGGAAGTGTTATATATTAAGCCATTTTTTGACGATTTTGCTCTGAAGTAGAATTGGATCTTCTGCTTTTGGATCTTATTTCTATATTATTATTTTCCGCAAAAGTAAATTGTCTGAACTTTTCGAAACTGTCAGCTGTTTTGTTATAGTGATTAGTAGTTTCTAATCTCATTTCAGTTTTCGACCACAGCATGCCAAATGAACGGAGAGCCAGTCGTGTCGTCTACGCTGACGAGTCTTGTCCATGGGAATGGCCAGAGTGCAGCAGACAGCATGTTGTTATCAAGCAAGACTTTCCAGCCAAAGATGTGATGGCCTACTCTAGCAGAAGAGTCTGATGTGCAGTGATACACTTGAATTTATATGGTGGGGGAGATGATTCCAATTTGAACCATCCATTTCTTTTACACAGTTGTGAATAGATGAGAAATGGCCACCTCCTGCTGCTGCTGCTGCTGCTGCTGCTGCTGCTGCTGCTGTGCTTCCCCTCTCCTGCTCTGCTTCTTCTGTATTGTCCTCCTCAACCTCCCCTCCTTTCTCTCCGCATATCCGTCGGTCAACTACACAATTCTCAACCCGCATAAGCCGTTGCAGTCCTTGTGAGAGACTCAACTCGACACGCAACCGGACCACAGTACTGGAGCCAGAACCTGCACTCAACTTGACCACAAAGAATCGTAAATCGTTTACTACTAAACCTTTACTGCTTACGGTAAGCCCGATCTTACATAGTGTTTATCTTCTATGCTGTAAACCGTAATCCTTTAGCCTCCGTTTGGCAACGGGGATAAAGGGGTTATCCCCTATTGCTTATTTTCAAACGAAAATTATAGGAGTGGGAATAGGCTATTCCCACCTCCTGGTGAAACAATTTCTTGTTCACCTGCCAGAGATGACCATTTTTTTTTTTTTTTTTTTTTTTTGTACATCCAAAAATTAATGTGGGAATAGCCTATTCCTCACCTCCAGGTGGAACAACTCCTTGTTCACCTGCCATAAGTTTTTTCTTTTTTTTTTTTTTTTTTTTTTAAATATAACTTTAAATAAATCTTATAAAATTTAAAATTTATTTTTTGATTTTATAAATCATAAATTTTAAACTTACTTTTTAATAAATCTAAAAGTATAATTTTTTCTAATTTTTTTTAAAGTTTATTAATTGGTAAATTTTTAAATTTATGCAAATTTTAAAGCTCAGTGCTATGCAGCGTAAAATGCTACACCACGAGTTTAGTAAAAATAAAATTTTTGCTTCTACTATTCTGTAATTTTTTAAGACCTAATGAAAATTAGGATTTAAACAAGAGAGTATATAAAGTCCTAGTAATCTCACATCGAATGAAAATTAGGTTTTGATTGAGAATATAAGAACTTTAATTTTAATAAAACTTTATCATATATGGTTTAATAACATTATTATGCTAGCAGAGAGTTTACAATTAATAATTATTTTTCTTTATACTCAAAATATAAGAAATTGAATAATTTTTTTGGCTAAATACAGAAAATTAAATATTTAAAATTTATCAGTAAAATTTTAATCATAAATTAAAATTTTAGTCCTATTTATTCTTCTTATTCCTTTTTTAACTTACTAAACATCATTTTTTTTATACCCGGTATAACTCTTATAAATACTTAAAAAAAAAAAAAACAAAAGTTCCTGCTAAAAAAAAAACTTAAAAAAGAGGAGGTATAATGGTCATTTTTTTTATATCCGAACCAAACGCAGCCTTAGGCTTTGTTCGAATGTCTGGATAGAAATTGCCTATATTTTACTTTTAATAATTAAAGATAAGTTTGTAATGTTAGCTTAACTTTCATAATATTGCAGGGCAAATTAATGAAGGAGAAAAGACCATGACACTCAATAAAATGTTAATAGGTATTGTTCATATACAACTTGTTTACTCATAATATTTCTTTGTGAAATTTAAAATACAAGAGAATATTTAGCTGTTCTATAAAAATTTACATTGAAATCTAAAAACTAGTATTTTTATTTCCGAAAAAATAATCCGGCAAAAACGGATAAAAAACTGAAAAAGAGATTTTCTACGGAATTTTTTTTTTTTTTGAAAAACTTTTTTTCATACTTTTTCCAAGGAACCAAACAGTAAAAGATTTTAGGCTGAAACACAAAATATGAGGAGAATATTTTATTCTGCAATTTGAACACCATGGAGAATCCTCTTTTATTTTGTTCAGGTGGAATTGGATCATTACTGCTTGTTGTGTTCCTTGGGCTCTTACTCTCCTATTTCTGCTTCACTGGGAAAATAAGCAGTCTGGCCTTCTCTGGGAAAAAAACTGAGCCAGGAAGCAGAGATAATAGAAAGTTAGAAGCCTTTCTGGAGAAGTTTGGCTCCCTGGCCCCTACAAGATACACCTACCTTGATTAGGGGTGTCAACGAGCCGAACATGAGCGAGCTGGGTCGGCTCGTATTCGGCTCGTTTAATAAACGAGCCGAACACGAGCTGACTCGTTTAAATATCAAGCTGAAAAATTTGGCTTGTGTTCGGCTCGTTTATTAACGAGCCGAACACGAGCTAGCTCGCGAACAATAAGTTTAATTTTCATTCATACTATTAGGTGTAAAGTTTAAAGAAAATTAAAAAATTAAAATTTTAATCTAATAATTAAAATCACAAAAAATTGATGGCCTAAAATCTAAATAGTAATATATATATATATATATATATTCGAGCTGTTATCGAGCCGAACACAAGCGAGCTGACCCGAGCTCGTGTTCGGTTCGTTTATTAAACGAGCTGAAAAATTCGGCTCGTGTTTGGCGCGTTTACTAAATGAACGATTTGATCTCGAGCTCATTTCGAGCCGAACATGAGTTGGCTCGCGAACAGCGAGCTGGATTGCCACCCCTAACCTTGATGTGGTAAAGATGACTTAGTTCCTTCAACCGCAAGCTCGGCGAGGGCGGCTACGGCGGCGTGTTCGAGGGCAGGCTCGACGACGGCCGCCCGGTCGCGGTGAAGGTCTTGAAAAGCGCGAAGGGCTCCGGAAAAGAGTTCTTCAATGAAGTCATCAGCATTGGCTGCACTTACCATGTCAACATTGTCAGCCTGCTCGGCTTCTGCCTGGAAGGTTCTAGCAGAGTCCTCATCTATGAGTTCATGCCGAACGGGTCGCTCGAAAAGTTCATACACAACCATAACAAGAACACGTCGGGGACGGCCTCGTCAGTGTTTGATTGGCGCAAGTTGTTAGATATCGCGACCGGCATTGCTCGGGGGTTAGAGTATCTGCATCACGGGTGCAACATCGGAATTCTGCACTTCGACATCAAGCCGCATAACATCCTGCTGGACGAAGACTACTCTCCGAAGATATCCGACTTCGGTCTGGCCAAAATGTGTCGGTCGGCAGAAGGCGTTATATCGATGCTGGGGGCCAGGGGGACCGCGGGGTACATAGCCCCCGAGGTCTTCTCCCGGAGCTACGGGGCCGTGTCGAGTAAGTCTGATGTTTACAGCTACGGAATGCTAGTGCTAGAAATGGTCGGAGGAAGGAGGAACGTCGAAGCGCGCGTCGAGAACACGAGCGAGCTCTACTTCCCGTATTGGATTTACAAGCATGTCGAGTTGAACGGCGGCTTAAAGTTGCTTTGCGCCGCGCGGGAGGGCGATTCTGGTCGGATTGTGGTGCATTCAGACGAAACCGTCCGACAGGCCGTCGATGAGCCGGGTCGTGGATATGCTGGAAGGCAGGATTTCAAACCTGGAGATGCCGCCAATGCCAGTGCTGTCTTCCCCTTCAAGGTCACTCAAACAGTCTGTCTCACAACAGTCTGGTGAGATTGTCTCAGGACTCACTCTCTGACAAATCCTGTCTGGCTGCTGCCTCAGATTCTGGAAATATCATTCAGTTAACAGAGATCTCAATTCACACCAAACATGTAATCGACGAATCAATCGCAATCCCAAACCGAGAACCCTAGATATTAAAAGTAAAAATTTTTCAAAAAAAAAACAAACAAACATAGTTTACAAGGCCCACAATGTGTTATTATTCTCAGCCAACACCTTTTTATTTGTTAATTTATTTGCATAAAAATTCAACAAACAAAACTAGTCACTCAAAATCATTCCTGCTTTCATACACAGTTAGAAGTTTTGGTCCTATATACAACCAAAAATTGTCTCCTAAACCCTAATTTTTTTCTGGAGTTTGCATGTCACATACCTCAGTGGGGCTCAAAACAGCAATTCTAAGCCCTCGGGTGGGTTCGAATTTTCTACTTTCTCTGCTGCCAATTCCTTCGATCCGCGTAGGAACTGATTCAAATATGATATGCGGCAACTTTTACAATGGCAACAATGCAGGAATCCCCCGTACGAATATGCTTCGTAGGTATAGGGGGCGTTTTCCTGGATATTCTTTTATGCACCTAACCCTGTTTTTTCTCGTAGAGCTGCAAAAAGGTCTGAGGATAGACCCTCAGTTTCCTTACTCCGTGCTGAAATAGCGTTCGTAAATCGACAGCCGGTCGAACGCATCGAAATCCGCCTTCAGCTCAACAAATTGGCTCCCGAGCTGCGCGCAGTTAGCGTCCGGCCACTTGCAACCTTCTCGCGTTCTAAATGGACACAACGACCCGCAAACCCGGTCTATCATCGGATCATCCGAGATCGAGATCGGGCTGTCCTCGATAGCTGATATCGTTATCGAGAAATCGTCCTTTTCATCGAGCTGTTGACGAGAAGCAATAGAATCTCTTCGGAGAGAATGCGGTAGGCCTTCCCTTTTATCGAGCAGTGCGTTCACTTGGTCGATCGGATTCTCACCGTTGTTTGAGACGTGGACTTTGCACCCGAGCGATTGAAGTGCTCTTCCAATGGCGAGGCTCTCCCTGCAGGCCCTTTTAGCGATGGTTAGGGCAGAATAGCCAACCTGTTTTTCCTTTTGTAGTTCTGCATTTAACGAGCCCACTTTTATTCTTAGATCTTGGGCCCTCAATTCCGCCATCTCCTTTGCCTGCAGATTCATCGCAAAAACAAAGAAAATTGCATTGTGCAAAAGTACATCCAAGTAATTGAAATTTTAATAATGCTAGTGATGCTCTTTTTATGAAACCGAGTAAAGGTACGTTATCACTTCAATTTCGCCTGCGTAGATTCAATTTTAGATTGCCGAAGTTTATTTCGCCTGACGGCAAAGTCCTTTCATCTATCATCTGAAGAGAGGCGCACCATTGCCACTGTTTTGTTAAAATTGAAATTGGGATCAAACATTCGGGGACTAGAATTTATTACTGGGATAAAATTCAAAACTAGGGTCCGACTTTAGGTGCTAAATTGTTCGAAGTGAAACTTTGAGGGCAAAATTGAAATCGGAACCAAACTTTAGTGGCTAAATTGTAGCTATCGCAACAATTGATGCTAACCTCTAATTAACCAGCCTCGTGCACAAGTCGAAGAACGAAAGTTTTACAAATAAAGAGAGAAGAGTACCTTTGCCGCCTCAGAATAGTTTTTGGACAAGGCGCGCCATTGAGATTCAAGCTCCCCGCCTTGTGATTCGGAAGGGCACGACCACCTGAGATGGAACTGGGGCCAGATTGTGGGTGCTAGGGTGGCAGCAGGCGGCAGCAGCGGATCGACATGCTTTGCTGGGTCGTAAAATATGTTGAGATGCACATGGGAGCTTCCCCCAGAAGCACGCAGGTCGGTTAAGTACATCCATAAGCACCCGCAAGCATCGGCAATACCAATCTGTTGTCTCTCTTTCTCACTGGGAAATCCAAAATGGCACACAATGTTGGTAATTCTATGAATTGCTATTCTGGAATTCGAAAGGATATATATATATATATATATAAACAAAACAAGGCTTCCGCCACTGCCAATACTGCTAAAGCAACAAATATAGTGGACAATATCAGAAAGAGATCCTAATTTAGATGGACATCCGATGTAGGACAGAGAGTGCACTTGTAGAGCTGTAGACTCTGTGAGTAGAACTTGTTGAAGGTTGTTTTGTGAAATTATTTACCAGAGAAAGGGCATCTTTTTATGCAAATTATTTTACAGCAGAATTAAATGAAAGCATGCGGAAACAGCAGAAGACGCCACATTTGATAGTATTGGGAGAACATTTCCTGTAATAGTAAACAAAAAGTACACTAAGTTGCACTTTTTCCAAGGAATTATTCCACATTTCGTCCTCTGAGTTCAAAGATATATCAGCAGAGGAAGCTGCAACCAATCTGATCTTACTGGAATATTAGGACTTCAGATTATGCCAAACTCAAAATGCATAGCAATATAAGCTTAAATAAATGTTTTTAAGTACCTGTTGCATAGGAAGTTTCCGAAGCGGCAAGACAACACACAATCCAGAAAATCAACTAGGAATGTCTGCATACACAAAGTGAATAGATATTGAGCTCAAGGACCAGCAGGGACAGTCAAAATAAGGGTCGGCATGGCCAGAGCTTCTGCAGCAGGAAGAAAGCTGTCCAAAGAAACAGCAGTAGCTTTTCTGCAACATAAGCAAAAGGAGAAGCTCTAATTTGGAGCTCCTACTTCGATAATAACATTCTGGCTTCAGCAAAAGTTCCAAACATTTTATTTCCTCTTTGGAGTAGAAATATTGCTCAAAAGCCAAACCAAGCACGCGCCACAAATTTATGGAAGAGCAGGATACTCACAGAAGAGAACTCGAATGCACAGGGGTACAAGCGTAGCAACTGCGCAACACAATCCACCCACTGAAGAAAGAGACACATGATAAGAAACAAATCCAAATAGAATAGTAAAAGAAATACAAAATCCAACTAAAAAGAGACAAAAAAGAAGTTACATGAACTGCAACTTTGATAGGATTATACTATCAGGCTGGTCACGAGAAATCAAAGCGAGGAAAAAAAAAATCGTTCTAGATTCCAACCAAATTATTATAGAAGAATTATTTTCGAAACTTCAATCTTAAGTCGTGAATTCTGATTTCTAGAAATGTTGGATGCTATGTATTATCATGTCTAATGTCATGCATCGACAATTTGAAAGCCCTAGCAATGAATTTAAGGTAGAGATAGGAAGGACTTGGTGCTTCTAAAAGCACCCTAGAAGTTTGTATATATCAAACATAAGTATATAAAGAAATATTTTTCTAGATGGTGTGCCAATCTACTCACGCGACTTGCAATGCCAATGAAATTCAGAGAAAAATCCAGCTAATTTCAACAAACAATTGTGTGATGAAAAGATAAAGCAAAAGATAAATCACAGAAACTGGGGATCACTGTATCTGGAAGAAAGAGGTAAGAGTTACGATGAATGTCATGAAACCAATTACCAGGAAAACCAGTATGAATTAACCAATATACCTGTAAGAATATAGGAGAATAGTTATTTGACATCTGTCCGTGCGTAGAACCACTAGGAGATGATGACGATCCGGAGCCTGAAGTATTCCGCATTGGTGAACTTGATAGACTCCCCATAGAAGATTGCCTGGATAATTCCGAGGGACCGCTACTATTTTCAGATACTGTTGGAATTCCCATTCGATCAGAGAAAGGATGACCAAATGCGAGCCAATCTTTCTCAACAAGAGCCTACAACGCGAAAGAGGATGTTATTTCTGCTCCTAGTCTGACAACAAGTTTAAAGGTTTTCGAAAGAAACATTAATGTGCAGAGCCCCCAAGAAAATCCAAAAGCATGTTAATGTCGCTCACCTGAAATCCCTTGAACGTCCGATAATAAGGATCGAGCATTAAGCCAGCAAGCGAGACAAGTTGAGTTGTTCGATCCCATCCATCACTACAAATTGAATACAAGATTTTCACGGAAAAAAACAAGCATGAACGTGCAAAAATTAAAGATTGAAATCAAATAAGAAGACTTCAAAAACTAGTAGTATGCTGCTAGATAAGACCTAATCACCAAATAGATATATTACTTAAATCAAGACATTGAAATTTCACACCAACCTCAATCTTCATCAAATCTATGTAGGCAACTACTATGTAATCAACTTATCAAAACCATATTGACTGTCAATAAACCTAATTCGGGACTTCATATAAAATTTTATCAGAAAGCTTTAACAAGAGCACCCATAAGTTCATTTGCCTACCCAGATTCTCCACTAACTAGAGTTTACTTCTACGAGAAAATTAGCCAGTAACAGGACACAGGAAAACATAATCAGCCGATATGAGAAACACTAACTTGTAGATCAGTGTGCATTAAATTGTCAAAATAGTGATGGAGGGCAAAGAAAACCTGCAATGTGCTAGAACCGAGGCCGATTCTAGAGCAACCCGCGCAGCAATCCATGCAGCACCTGTCAGCACACTCTGTACATGGATCAACCAGCCGCTGACTCCTAGTGTGGAAACAGAAGCAGACATGCTACTAAGGTTTCCCCCACCCAAAGTCCACCCACCATTTCTCTGCAAAAATATGAAAGGAGATCACACTTTTAACTACATGCTCTATGATGTGACTACGAATATATGAGGGATGTTAATTCTTGAACAAGCTTCCGTGTACTGAAAGGAAACAGTAGCAAGAATAGGCAGTGAAAAGCAGAATAACATGGAGAATGATTCAACGAACGCATCAAAGAGACTGTGATAAAGTTGTTGGGACCCACACAAAGGAATAACAGCTTCTTATATGAATTGGAGTAAATCTGAAAACAGTGAAATAGAATAGAGAATTTCCCACCGGAAGAAAATCGAAGAACGAGAAAATAACCAACAAAAAGGGAACAGGTGTCCAAGAGAGAGAGGAGGGGGGAGGGATGAAAATAAGGATTGAAACCCGAGGGACAAGAAGAAGAAAAAGAAGCAAAGGGATGAAACCTCAGCATTATAAACCTGAAAAACCTCTTGAAAGTTGCAAATCTCAGCAGAAAAGGGGGCACTCAAATTCAACTACATAGTGGGCACTGATCTGCTAAATTGTAAGCACTACTGTAGATACTAAACACGAACTCCTACATTTTTCATCATCTTACATAGTTACATATAATGTATATCTTACCAAAAACACAGTTTTTATATTATAACGCTTGTAATTAGCAAAAGAACACACCAAATTCCAAATATGAACCAGGGACCAAGGATTTAAGTGCCGTGGCACGGGGTCGTGCCGAAAACTTGCCGGCACGGTACGGCACAGTGCGTGCCGAGCTGTGCCGATGAGTGCCGGTCACAAAAAATACATGCGTGCCGACACATAATGGCATGAAATATTTATTTTCTTTAGCAACAAAATTTTTTAATTGCTTATTATGTATCTTTATCAAATATTTTGAACTTTATTAAGAAAATTACTTAGTAATTTTAAGAAAAAAGAGTTTTGAACTGTGCCATCGGCACGGGAGCTGTATCATGCCGATATCTTGTTGGAACGGTACGGCACGGTGGATACGGCCCGTGCCGATGGATACTTAAATCCTTGCCAGGGACTAACTGTTTAATGAGTCTTACGACAAGAGAATCAGCAAACTAACCAAGAATGATGACATTCCATCTGATGAAGTCGTGCCATTTGTGTCAACATACTCCCTGAGGCGAGAGAGGCTCTCTCTCATAACATGAATGTTACCTATCCCTAAAAAGACAACCTAAATGGAAAATCAAAATAAATTAAAAAATTAACAGCAAAAAAAGAAGAAAACAATATTTGCACAAAAAGAATATGATAGATCCAATACATATAGATTTTATACATTAATGAAAAGCACACCTCAGATTGGAAATAGTTAGATGAAGATTCTGAGCCACCTCCCTTTGCTCCATTTGCTAGAGCATTAGCTCTAGGCCTTGCATCAACAATATAGAGCTTCCTGTGCATACATAGGTTATCTTGTAATCCAATTGCATAATAAATGCAGACCAAGGAGGATAACCGACAAAGGAATGGATAGCCACAGTACTAGTGCAGGAATAGAAAAAAAGAAGTATGTTATTTCCTCATTTGTCAACATAATGCGCGAACCCGCAAATGAGGATTCAGTCCCTTAACCACCCCAAACACACTGCATTCACAAATTGTCCTGGATTTGTTTGCATGAACAAGCTGCCTAATGCCATGCATTTTGGGTAAATATAAGATTTGCATATGGATGATTTGCTACAAAAACACATAAAAATCAAATTCTAAAAGCAAATCTATGTCATCTTAAATTTCCATTATTTCATAGTTAAACTACTCTTCATAAATTAGATTATTTGCAAGTTCCGAATGATCTTTACTATGCTACCATGTGTTAAATGTACCAAAGTAGGTTTTCAAAAGTTTTCAAACCTTCCTTTTTTCCCTTTATTGTTTTATATTTCATTGCAGATTCTTACAGGTTTACTATAATTTTAAATAGTCTATAACCTTACATGAACTGTATCGGAAGTTTGTGGTAATTATCTCACTCAAAAGTAAGCCAATGACTTCTATAAAAAGGTTAGATGGCATAAGAGATTGGGCACCAAAATTACCTCCGTGATCCATCAATCATTTGGGTACAAAGTCCAGCTACAAGTTTCTCATCTGCATCACTGCAGAAAACTATTGTAAGTCACCAGTATTCTCAAATATCTCCTGCCATATGCATATTAAAGAAAAAGAGAGAGAGAGAAAAAAAAGACAAATCGACACAGACAAATAATAGTTACTTTCTAAGATTCATCATAAGACCGACAAGTGGCTGAGACGAACGTGCAAGAACAGCTCCGGTCCCTACATAAATCAAATAATCAATTTATTCGAAACAGCTAAGAACATGCATGAAAAGAGTCATTTTCTACTAAATATTTAAGTGTACACAAGTGATAATTCATAGTTGATGAATGGATCAAATATAAAGAAGTAATAAACATTCTGAATGCAATACCATATTTGAAGGAAAACTTTCATGCCTTGATGGTCTAGAGTCTAGATGAAGAATTGGAAGGTGATTAAGACTAGTTGATATGATTGTTCAGAGAAAATCAAATTTTCAATCGATCTAGCCACGTGGGTCCAATTGAGAAAAAATAAAGAAAGATATTTGCCTCCAGGAAAGCAATTAAAATTCATCCACAATGATCAATTTTCAAATATTTTAAATGCACTCAAGCATAATAAATGGCACTGATCATCAACTAGTCGGATGTTGATGTATCAACTATTATTCTTACTGCATGGACCCTACTGAAAAAAAGGAAACTTTTTTCCTCTAGGAAAGCCATTAAAATTCATCCACAATGATCAATTTTCAAATATTTTAAATGCACTTAAGCATAATAAATGGCACTGATCTTCAACTAGTCGGATGTTTATGTATCAACTATTATTCTTGCAATTCTCATAATCAATGTATATATGCATTATATATGATAACACAATGTATCTATATATATTTGCAATTAATGTACGTATGTACATATTACATACCAGGATCACACCACGAAATTACAGGCAACCGTCTACTCGCGCGAAAAGCAGAAGCTTGTTGTACTTCTTCATCACTGAATCGTAAACCAATCAAATCACATAAAAAAGTAAACCACTAGGATTAAAAGGCCCAAGAAAAATGCAAGTTTCGATATAAAGGTTAAGTTCTGAGATTTTATAAACAAAATGTGAGTACCTGATACTCTTTGGTACCAGCAAAGCAGAAGGATAAGTCGGACATAATGTATAGTTGGAGTTTATTCCGGTGATTCTCCACCATTTGTTTGATTCAACTTGCCTTCTACTACTTGATACATGCAAGAAATTTGTGCCAAGAAGTCGATAATATTCTTTTAACAATCGCGACTGGGGATTGGCATTACTAAACTTGGAAGGACCACAAGACAATGTATATAAATCCCACAATTGTGTGGGTTTTGTGTATCTCCGCAAAGCTTCGACAACTGCATGTCTCTGTAAGTGGTACAGAAAATATTAGATTTACTTCCACAAAAGATGCATGACGCATGATTAAACACTACTATAAATGAAAATTCTTTATATTGAAATTCTAGTTCTTGGTTCTCATCTTTCCTTCTCCCTAACATTGTAACACAAGGAACCCGTAGGTGGTTTCTTTTCTTGGGAAGAAGGAGAGAGAGAGAGAGAGAGAGAGAGACATATACTAGATATGGCAAGATAGACAAATAGCAAGGTATATGATAACATGATATATGATCAAACGTTATGTACACGATACAATTAGAACGCGGAAATGTGCGGCGAAGAGTCAGAGAACAAACATAATATGAAACTGCAAGAAAAGCAGATTAGCAAAGTTTCTGAGTGCAGACCTGCATAGTTCTAGGCCGAAAATGAAACATTATAATTCTCATATCTTTACCTGAATAAAAAAAGAACATAAAAATTAGCTTTATCCTCACGCAAAAGCAGCTACAGGTGAACAATTGCAATTTTACCGTGAGTTCTTTCTCTATCTGTACTGTAAAACATTGCCCAAATTATGAACACAACAATTAAGGATGAATGGTGCATTTTACAAGAGCAAAAAGAAAAAATTATTCATATAACAGCATACAATAACTTAATGAAAATCTGCATATCTATGTTATTGCCAGTGTCAGCATATAATATTTGAGCAAAAGGCTCAATGAAATTACATCACCAGAGCCACAAGAGCTATATCAATTAAAGGACCTCTTCTCAGCGTAAATTATTTTATAGGAATGTAACAATGGTAAGAACATTTCTACACAAGCATTGAACTCTATCCAAACACAAAGAATTTTCTCACATAATTAATTTATGAAAAATCGTGCGCCTTAATTAAGAACTCCCCATGTGCCCATCCCAATTCATTTCTACAAGAAACAGGAACATTATTGTGTTATTGTTTCCATCAAGAAGTGTGTGTGTGTGTGTGTGTGTGTGTGTGTGTTCGCAAGCACAGTCTTTGTGGCTGTGGCGGTGTTTAAGGTATTATTTCAGAGGGAACTCTTATTTATTCTTTAATTTTATTTCTAAATGTTCCATCATACTGCAGTTGTTACATCAACAAAGTGCTAATCAACCTTTCTTCAGTATGAGATAATAGCCAAAATGGCCATTAAGTTTGCTTAACTGAAAGACTCCTTATAACTTCATTATGTGAACTAACAGCACCACAGTTAATATCTAAAGGATATTGATAAGCCCATCAGAAATATATGTAAAGTCATGATTTTTTTCTTTTTGATTATTAATACAACTAATAAGAATGTTCCCAACATCCAAGCTTGCAGCATTAATTATGACCAAGTAATATGTTTTCAGCATTTAAACAGAAAAGCATACCAATAACTTGAAGAAGCTCACGCGGTTGATACCTATCAGATTGCCGAGGGGCGGAAGGAAGCTTCACATCCTTCAGAGATCAAAATCATCGATGAGCATTAAGAAGAAAATTGAAAGGGCAATTAGAAATTTAGGCCCCAAAGTTTGACCTTGAATTCATTTTGTCCTTATAGTTCAAGCGTAACAATTAAGTCTCAGAAGTATATTCTATGCCATAAATAAGCCTCCTATTAATCTACAATCTATAAAAAGTGATACATCAATGCAACTGTTAAATTTGTCTGTGTTAAAGTTGAAATGTTGAGAACAAAATTGAACTTGAGATCAAATTTCAGGGACGAAAGTTAAATCCAAGGTAAACTTCCAGGATGAAATTGAGAATCTTCGGATGAAACCAAAATCGGGGTCAAACATCAGCGACTAATATGGTAATTAGCCTAAACTTATGGAATGCGAACATAGATCTCAACAAACCTAATTACCAAGAAAAAAGGTCCCATATATTCCAGAATAGAACCAAACTTACATCAGTGAACTTCTCAATCGTTGTCAATGGTATGGTACCAAGTTCAATTATACCCTGCGTTAACTGATTCTGCATATAAAGTAAAAGTATATAATTATAAAAGATAATTTACGAAAAAGAAAAAAATAGTTACATTAATGCAAAATGCAGGCTTCCTTTAAGTTTGCGAAATATGATTTAAAAGCAGCTATTAAATCCCCAAAATGAAACATAAGCAATTTAATATTCCATGCAAAAAATCAAAACATTAATAATTCTTACCACAAAAAGAAGACGAAAATTTGTTACCGACAGGGTACCTGCTTCCTTTGTATTTAGTAGAACCACACCGTGACCCTAGCAATAGTTAGATCAAAAGCAAATTATTAGCGCATAGAAGTAGCCTAGAAAGGGCAAGTACTGGATTTTTCCACACTGACTTGCTGACTTCATGACTAATTTTTCAGTTCCATGCGATTACAAAGTTTAATTGTTTAGTGCAATTATGAAAATGGTACAGAACACCTTAAGGAAACCTTGTTCTGAATGTTCAAGCTTAGTTAATCCTATATAGGGGAGTTTTTGCCAAGTCTGAATTATTCTCTATGTTTACATACTTTTCCTATACATATCATTATATATTATTGTCAATCTTCTACATTTAGATGTGTCTGCACTACTCAACAACCCATCACAATCTTCAACCTTTTACCCTCTTCCTACTAGTATTGCCAAGTGTACCTCAAAAGGTCTCCTCCAATGCTATTAATGAGCCAGCAAATCTATGTGTCAGCAGATTAGTAGAACCATTTAGACTTATAATCTTATATAGCTAACATATAGAAATGTTGGCTCATCAGCAGCACTAAAGGGAATCTTCTAGGGTGCTCAAAGCATTATGTTTCCTTACCAACTTTCCCAATAAAGATTTCCACCTTCAACAGTATCTTATTAGATCTTACAAATATTCCTTACAAAATTACTCTCTTATCTAATTACCAAGCTAAATTGAATATTCAAATCTCTATTTCTAAGCATATCTTCTCATTACAGCTCTAACAAAACTCAATAGCTATCTTATTCATTCACTATTCTATCCTCAATTTTCTAATTTTTCTAGTATTGCTCAACCACCGATCATAATCTTTTCAACTTTTTTCCCCTCATTTTCCTGCGAGTATTATTCGACATACCTCCAAAGGTCCTCTCAAATACTGCTAATGAATCAACACTCCTATATGTCGGTAAATTAGTAGCTCAACATTTCAGACCTATGATATAATCCACCTAACACATCCAGATGCCGACTCATCAGCAGCACTTGAGGGAATCTTTTAGGGTACCCAAATCATCATATTTTTACCCTCGAGTCCCATAATCTTATAATCTCTACCTTCAACCCTATCTAATTAAGCCTTTCAACTATTCCTTTCATAAACACTTACGAAAACTCCCCAGTTCCTCCTATCCATCCATCAATCTTTTCCAGCTAAATTCCACTTTGCCCTAGCCCTAGACGCGGACCGTTATTTCACTACCACATTACAACAAACACATGCTCCGCAATCTAAACCTAACCAATTCACACAAAAGGATCGATCACAGCACAAAAGAACAAACAAACAAACCCTAATACTCAGAACCCAAAACCGAAATGAGGGCTATCGTTTCACGATCGTTACCTGGACGACGACCTCCTCCTCCTCCAACAGGAGCCCCTCCATCCCGTCCCTCGGCGCCCTCGACACCGGCTACAACAACAACCCCACAAATAATACGACGCACCACAAGAGGCCAAACCCTAAGAGAGCGAAAGCCCCAAGCGAAAAACGAAACCCTAAGATCGATAGATAGAGAGAGAGAGAGGAGGAAGATGCGCATACGTCGATCTTGGTCCATTCTATGGCATCCCAGCTAGCGGCGCCGTCCATCGTCTCCGGCGATCTCCCCGCCGGCGGCGGCGGCGGCGGCGGAGTTAACGGCGTTAGGGATCCGTTCCGTCTCCGTTATAGGGTAAGCGCTTCTCCGCCCAACACTTCTTGGCTTTTTTTGGCTTTTGGGTTCATTTCGGGGTTTGCTTTAGAAAGAGGAGGCGTACGATTTATATATATACGTCTTAAAAATATATATAATTAATAAATAAAATTAAAAATAAATTAGCAACTATAAACCTTATCCGATTTATAAATTATTTTTATGTGGCTACGTAAATTTTTAAATTAATTTCATATAATTTTCTATAAATATATTAAATAATAAATATATTCTTATAAAGTCTAGCTTTTATTTATTTATATATATATTATTTATTTAAATACGAGAGACATATTTTAAAAAATAAAATTAATATTTTATATATATTCTGTTAAAAAATAAATTATGAATTAACAGTAATAATTTATAAATTCGAGATATCTATAAAAAGATGTATAAAATTAATCTTAATTTTTTTAAAAATTATTTGATTTGAGTCGGTGGATAACACTTAAATTTTAAAACTTAAACTAATTATTTATTTAATAAAAATAGAAGTCATATTTAAAATTTAAAATCTAGATGACTAACTCAAATTAAATAATTTAATTTTTTTTAAAAAAAAACTTAAATAACCAAAACATTTAAAATTAGAAAAAAATGGAATTTATTTTTTAAAAAAATTAATTTTTTTAAATGTCGAAATTTTGGAAATTTATTTAAAATAAAAGAAAAACACACACAATCGCGATGGGACTCGAATCCACAATTTTGAAAATTTATTTAATTTTTTTAAATATCAAAATTTGAAATTTGTTTAAAAAAGTATTTTTTTTAAATGTCAAAAATTTGAAAATTTATTTAAAATAAAAGAAAAACACACACACGATGGACTCAAACCCAGAATTTTGAATATTTATTTAGAAAATAATTTTTTAAATGTCAAAATTTTAAAAATTTATTTTTTGAATGTCAAAATTTTGAAAATCAATATAAAATTATTTTTTAAAAATACTAAAATTTTGAAAATTTATTTTAAATAAAAGAAAAAACACATACAAGATCGGGAAGGGACTCGAACACACAATTTTAGAAATTTATTTTAAAAACTATTTTTTAAAACATCAAAATTTTCAAAATTTATTTAAAATCTATTTTTTTAATGGCAAAATTTTGAAATTTATTTTAAAAAATTATTTTTTTAAATGTCAAAAATTTTAACAAAATTTTGAAAATCAATTTAAAAATTATTTTTTAAAAATACTAAAATTTTGAAAATTTATTTTAAATAAATAAAAAAAACACAGGATCGGGAAAGGACTCGAACCCATAATTTTAGAAATTTATTTTAAAAACTATTTTTTAAAACATCAAAATTTTCAAAATTTATTTAAAATCAATTTTTTTAATGGCAAAATTTTGAAATTTATTTAAAAAAATTATTTTTTTTTAAATGTCAAAAATATTAAAAATAATTTTAATTTAAAAAGTATTTTTTAAAACATCAAAATTTTCAAAATTTATTTAAAATCTATTTTTTTAATGGCACAATTTTGAAATTTATTTTAAAAAATTATTTTTTTTAAATGTCAGAAATTTTAAAAATAATTTTAAAATGAGAAAAGAAAAAAAATTAAAAAAATTTGATTACACGATCGCGATGGGACTCGAACCCACAATCTCCCGCTCCGGAGGCGAGCGCCTTATCCATTAGGCCACGCGATCCCCTCTTTAAAAGTTTATTTAAATGTAAATATATAATAAGTTAATATTTAAATTTTTTTTTAACCCTCTTACACCAAGGTTTATTTTGAATAGGGTATCCAATTTTTTAAATTTTAAATTTCATTACTCAACTTTTCAATTTTTTTAATTTGAGTCAGTTAATAACATTTTGATTTTAAATTTTAAATTAATTAATTTAATAAATAAAATATACTAACTAAATCTGTAAAAAACTGAAATTTTTTCATATTTAATAATTTATTTATAAAATTTTCTTGTATTTTTTTTTTCAATAATTGATTTCGACCCGGGTGAGTCGAAATCAATTACGGTATTTTGAAAAATTTGAGTTTCGATCGACGGTGAAATTACAGTGAACCAAACAACGTAAGTGGACATCTATGCCTGAAAATCACTTCACTTTTCTCAAACCCAAACTCGAAAACCAAAACCCGAAACAATTATTTCTCCTTTTCTCTTTACAATATTTAAAAAATAGATTAAATTAAATATAAATTTTTAAAATATAAATTTAAATATAAAATCAAATATTTATATACACATATATTATATAAATAATATAAAATCAATTGGAGTTCGGGTTTAGATCGAGTACAGTCAAAAATCCATATCCAAATCCAAATCCATCGAGTAAATTTATTCCGTTCGGATTCTGGTTCGGATAAAATTTTAAGAGGTATTCGTATCCATTGAAATTCATATTTGAGTATAAGTAGCCCATGTAGCTCATGTAGCACATTTACTAGTACCATTTATTACTATTTAAATTCAAAATTATAGCACCTTGGTTACAAAGTTTCATAACAACTTATTAAACCACATTAATCCATATTAATGGCTTTAACTCCATGATAAAACCTCCCTTTTCTTTGCACATATAAAGGTAGATCAATCAAATCACCACAAAGAGAGTGAACGAGCGGGCGAACGAACTCGAAAAAGTGTTTCCAAATGATGGCACGTCTTAGTGCCATAGCAATCCTTGCAGCACTGGCCGTCTTTTTCACTGCATGTAACGCAGGCCGTGATCTTCGTGAGACGACAGGCCCGACCGTCGGCGCGCCGTACACGACCCAGTATCTGTCGATCACCCCCGGGCCAGAGAGTGGCGGCCCTTACGTGATCGACTACGGGACCATCATCGACCCGCATTCGACTCGTAAGATCAAACCGGAGTTTTGGTGGGGGCTGCTGCCCCCAGGATGGCCTAGATCAGGTCAATCGAAGATCGACTGGACCTGGTGGTTCCCCTGGTTCCCCTGGGCCAAAAACCCATCCCCCGAAGCCAAAAGCCCATACGATGTCCAGTACCCCTGGGCCAAAAGGCCATTCCATGATCACCTGCCGCAGGTTTCGGTCACACCGAGGCCCCGCGGGCCTTCTTTCGAGTTACCCTAATCCATGTAACTTAGCCGACGGTTAATAAATAACTGCTTGTTTAAAAGCAAACACAATGAAATTTTGTTGTTCTTCATTATCCATTGCTTGATAACAAAAAATATATCAAGCTGATGAATGTGCAATGTTATTCATGCCCACAAAGAATTTGTATATCGAACTTGTTGCTCGCGTATCAATTGCGGTCCCAAAAGAAGACACAACATTATTTAAAGGGCAAAGTTCAACTTATAACCTTGCCCTAGTTTGCCGCATTTTCGCTTTGCTATGTTGTCGCTTATAAAGTTGCATCGAAGCATTTTTACTTTACCGCTTTGTGGTTCAAAAAGTTACCGACAACTACATGCGATTTTATTGGGTACATATTTTCGGGTGAAATGAAAAGAAGATCATGCGATAGTTAGAGCAACTTTTTGAGCCACAGGATGGCAGAGTGAAAATGAGCTAAGCCACAAAAAATGCAGAACTGTAATTTTCAGGTAAAAATATATAGAATTTATATGTGAACTATGAACCATTATAAATTGGCTGTCTAATCTTTCAAAATTTTAATTTTACTACCAAATATTTTCATTTGTTTAATTTGAGTCATTCAATGGCACTTTGACTTGAAAATTTGAAATGCGTCATTTATCTTTACATGTTTATTTAGTAAACTTCATACAATTCTCGCAACAATAAATTTAAAGTAAATAGTCAGCTTTAATTTTGAAGTCAAAGTATTGTTGACCGATTCAGATCAAACAAATTGAAACATATATCGGAAAGTAAAATCAAAATTTTAAAAAGTTTGATAGCTGACTCAAAATGATAAATTTAAAGTATACTTCAATAGTTTAGTTAGTATACTTCGTACAATTCTCGCAACAATAAATTTAAAGTAGTTATCTTTAATTTTTAAGTCAAAGTATTGTTGACCGATTCAAATCAAACAAATTAAAATATTGAAGAGTAAAATCAAAATTTTAAAAAATTGGATATCTGACTCTGTACGATTTTACCTAATTTTCATCACAAATACATACCCCTAGTTACAATCAAACATCTCAAATATTTATTTCATCTAAAATTTCTTGTTGTTTTCTTATTCCCTTTCTTATATTTCATATCTAAAACTTGCTAATGCATGGAATTTAAAAAAAAAAAAGTGAAAACTAAGAACTCAACAATAAATTAATTTGTTTTTAAATATTTGAATTTAAAATTTGAAGATATTTAATAGTAACATGCCTTTCTCCCATATCCAAATTCATAGGTCAACTAATAAATGAGCTAAAGTTAATTGGGACTTTTTTTTTTTTTTTTTTTTTTTGGATTAAACAGGGATATACCCTATTTAAAATTAAGAGTAAAGGAATAAAGGGAGGTACAATCCATGCGAATACAGATGAAATGTCCGAACTCTAGCTACAACAATAGAAGGAGACCACTGCAGCTGCCGTAGTCACCGCAGCGCACCACTGCAGCAGCGAGGTCTGCAACATCAGCGACACGTCAACAAGAGTGTTAAAAAGACACACACAAACAGAGTAGAACCAGCAACACCAACAACAGCCCCAGCTAGCATAAAAAATATAAAAAAATAAGCCAAAATCGATGAGACTCAGTCACGGCAGATGAAAGTTAATTGGGACTTAACATTTGGTGTTAATTAGAAGTAAATAATCTGCATTTTGGAGGATACATCACTGTAAATAATGACACAATTTCAAAATGTATATTTAAGTGTTTTGAGGGGAACTATTATAAAACTGCTACGACGAGCGCACAAACGAAAATGAAATCAATATGCGATCACCACACAAAAGCAATCCTCAAATACACGATAAAATAAGAGCATACAGATTTTTGTGGAAAAAAATTTGCATCAAAAAAATTACGGGTAAAAAAAGAGGGTTTCACTGTATGAAAAAGGGAATATAAAATTATTCTACGTTGTATCGCTCGATCTCTAGTGTTTGGTTTGGGTACAAACGGGATTATTCTCCCCTTTGTACCCAAAGACCGTAGGTATAAGGGGGGGAACAAGGGGGAACTCTTCTTCCCCCCTTAACGGGTTGTCACCGTTAAGGGGGGAACAAGAATTCTTTCCCCACCCAGAACTACTCAGAACTAGTTTTTTTTTTTTTTTTTTTTTTTTTTTTTTTTTTGTCTTTTTATTTGTACGAGTCTTTTTACTTTATTGTTATTTTTTAAATTAAAATTTTTAAATTTTAAAAGATATTTAAATTTATAAAATTTAAAATTTATTTTTTTTATTTTATAAATTTTAAATTTTTTACCTTTACTTTTTAATAAATTAAAAAATTTTATTTTATTTTTTTTTTAAAAAAATTATTAATTTTAAAATTTATATAATTTTCTTATAAATTTTTTAAAATTTATATAAATTTAAAAATTAAAATTTTTGCTTCCACTTAAAATTTAAAAATTAACATTTTTGCTCCCACTTAAAATTTTTATAAAAATTAAAATTAATAAATTTCATTTTTAAAAGAAAAAAACTAAAAGGAAAGGGCATTTTAATTTTTTAATACAAAAGTCAACTTTCTATTCCTCTTATTCTTCAATTATTTCCAAACACTATTTTTCTTATACCGAGTACTAACCTAAAATCCAACCAAACACAAATTTGCAATTGTTCCAGCTTTTTTCAAAAGTTATACTTATCCCTGGTACTACTAATTCTCTCTTATACCTCAACCAAACGAAGCCTCAAAGGTTTCTCTTAGCGCATTTTCTTCTTTTGTTTTTTCTCCTTTTTGTGATCGTGGCGATTCTAGTTTCTGTTGAGGAAATGGGATTATAGTAAAAAAAATTCGATTTGATACGTTTGTTGTGGAATCCCAATTATAAGTATCAGAGCATATTACGAATTCATAAAATATGCTATCGGGACGAGTAACAGATTCCCAACACAATTTAATAATACCATTTATGACAATTGTGTTGTACCTAATAATACATTACTTTTTCAGCAAAAACTCAGCTTAAATCTCTTTGTAACTAAGAAACATCCTAATAAGTTGGGAGTTACATCAACTCCAAAATTAAACACCATTAATTGTTCCATCTCAAACTCCCTTTCCCTCTATGATCTATATATATAGGTGCATCTTGAGAAAGCCCAAATGCAGTAAGGAGAGCTAACACAAAATCCAAAAAAAAAAAAAAAGCACCCCCTAAAAGCTAGCCTCACAAATGGCTCACCTGACTGCCATAGTAATCTTTGCATTGGCTGCTTCTTTTACTTTGAGTCATGCCGGCCGTGCTCTTCAGGAACAAGCTGCCAGTCCGGTCGCCTATCCTCTCGAGGATCAGACTGTCGATCCGGTTGCCTACGCCCCTTCCACTTCTGTCTACGTAACAATCAACCCCGAATTGTTAAAATTCAGCCAGGTGAACAAGATCTCTCTGCAGGGATGGCTCGAGAACGCTCTCAACCCGCTAGTGCGTTGGTCTAATTCCATCATAAATAGGTTTTTGCCTCCCTACATCCTCCGCAAGCCGATCATTTTCAATAAACCCAATTTGCCTTGAGCCATGTAACCTAATGAAAGGACATGATTTGATTGTTCAAGGAAAATGTTGCGAATGATCGAGTTTATGTGTAACAAACACAATCTATCATCATAATATGAAATTACGTTCGACCTCTTATATTGTATTTCAATTTCTTAATGCCACATTACTTATGTTCTTCCATCTTCGTTTATCTTGCGATCACTCTTTAAATTCTTGCTTGGTCGTGCTGTAAGGTGTAGTGCTATATATATAGAGAGAGAGAGAAAGAGAGAGAAAGAGAAAGAGAGAGAGAGAGTGAGTTCAGCTGAATGCTCTTAGTAGCAAACGGGTTCCGTTGTCATCCATTTATTTTCATAATGAAAATTCTAAATTTTTACCGTTCATTAATTTTGACATGATTTACTTACTAAGTAAACGATGTCGAAAAATTATATATATTTTTTTTCTAAAAATTTCATATACCCTATATCATATTTAACGGTATAGATCGTTGATTAGAATATTCTAAAATAAAAAATAAGATTATAATAATAAGGCCTTAATATTATCAATAGTATAGGATATATATATATATATATATATATATATATATAAAGTAAAGCATATATATTTTTAAAAACACAAGCTCATCCATATTTATGAATTTTTATCATAAAATTTATATTGAGATTTGTACAATTTTATTTTCTTTCTCTCTCTTCTTAAATGTTTTTACAATAACATGCACATATCTCAATACAAATTCTATTATAAAAAATCTATAAATATAAATAAGTTTATACTTTTGAAAGTATATATAAGCTCTACTCTCTCTCTCTCTCTCTATCTATATATATATATATATATATATATATATATATATATATATATATATATATATATATATATATCATTAATTTTCTGAATATGTGCAACTTAAATCGTAGGTAAGTATTTTTAAATCTGTGTACCTTTTCTAAATCTTTTTCTTCATATATAATAATATACTTGGATTATATTATTTTTTTTTTTGGCTTATTTAACATATAAAGATTATTGGTATTTTATCTTTTTAATTCTTTTTAAATAAATATTTTATTATTTTTGAATAAATAAACTGTGTCATACATATATATATATATATATATATAATCACACGTGATGCATGCATGGCATATTGAGCTATTTGAATATTTTTATGGTTTCGAATTATTATATTGTTCTGAATTTTTCACTAATTAATGTTATTTTTTTTAAAAAAATTCTTTCTCTGTTAGAGGATTTTTTTATTGTTTGGTTTTTAAAATTTTTGTGGTACTCAATCCACTTCCATTAGAAGCTTGGAAAATTAATATTTAAAAGGTTTTTTGAATGTTATGTGCTTAGTTTTAAAGAAATAATAAAAGGTATATATATGTTATATTTTTAATATTTTATGTAATGTGAATTACAAGCATACTTAACTAATATATATATATATATATTCAACCTATATAAAGTTAAACGCAAGCGAGCTAATCTCAGATTGAGTTCGGCTTGTTAAAATTTCGAGTTGAAAAATTTAATTCATATTATGATCGTTTATTAAAAAAACGATGGATCTAAAGCTCTAGCTACTGGTTTCTATACTTATCTACTGAATTAATGTGATATATAAAAAATGTTATTATAATTTTTTTTCTCTATAATACTTTTTCATCTCATGGAACGAGCTGATCAGTTTGCTCCAAATGGAGCTTAAAATTGAAGTTCACATTTTAACGGCAATTTAATAATAACATTTATGACAATTATGTTATACTAAATTAAATGTTTTTTCACTAAAAACTCAACTTAAACCCCTTTCCAATTAAGAAACAATTAATTTTTCCATCTCAAACTCCTTTTCCCTCTATGATATCTATATATATATATATATATATATATAGGTGCATCTTGAGGAAACCCAAATGCAGAGAGCTAAAACAAAAACCCTAAAAAAAAAAAAAAAAAAAAAAAAAAAAAAAAAAAAAAAAAAAAAAAACCCTAAAAGCCTCACAAATGGCAATTGACTGCCATAGTAATCTTTGCATTGGCTGCTTCTTTTACTTTGAGTCACGCTGGTCGTGCTCTCCAGAAACAGACAGTCAGTCCCGTCGCCTATCCTCTCTCGGATCAGGCTTACGCTCCATCCACTCCTGACTACATAACAATCACCCCCGATTTGTCAAGACTCAGCCAGATAAACAAAATCTCCCTGCAGGGATGGCTCGAGACCGCCCTCAACCCGATAGTGGACTGGACTAATTCCATCGTAAATGGGTTTTTGTCTCCCTTCATCCGCAAACCAATCACTTTCAATAAACCCAATTTGCATTATTTGATTGTTTAAGGGAAAAAATTGTGAAAGATCGAGCTTATGCGTAACAAACACAATCTATCATCATAATATGAAATTGCTTGCGGGCTCTTTTATATTGTATTTCAATTGCTTAATGACAAATTACTTGTGTTCTTCCATCTCCGTATATCTCGTGAATACTCTTTAAATAGCGCTATTGGAAGGAGCACTCAGAATTAAAAGCATTACATCATATCTCCTGCTTTAGGGACTCAAAATCTCATTTATACTTTTCGATGTAGTAGAAGCTCTACATAAATTTTGGCATCTAAATGCACAAAAACTACTAACCACACATTACAATTTGCAAAAGTGTTATTATTCTCTTTTTTGTTCTAATTTTTCTTTTTTCTTGGCCCTTTTGTGCTTCATATAACATGTACAAAAACAAATCTTAGGGTTCAAATAGACATATAATAAGCAAAATCGAAACTTATGTATTCTTTTTTGTGGTTGTGTTGATTTCAATTTTTGTTGAGGAAACTGGTTTATGGTAAAAATTTGATTTGAAGTTTCTGTTGCGAAATTCTAACAACTAGTACGGAAGCAAGTATTGGATCAACAACAGTTAGTACTAAAGCGGGTTAGAGATTCATAATATTTGTTAGGGCAAATACCAAATATCCAACAAAACTAAGCCATGCCCGGCATTTTTGTTCCAACATTTTCTTGATTTCAAAGATCCTCTCGCTAGTACTTCCCTCAAATAGGGTATACCCTTGTTTAATCAAAAAAAAAAAAAAAAAAGGAAAAAAAAAATCCTCTCGCTAGGTAAGTTTTTTACCATGCTTTTAAAAATATCGAGTAATTGATGCTTAATTATAAGTTTTCTATCGTTAGATCTATCTCTTTGACTAATTTCAACTCTTAGATCATGTTATTGTACCAACCACCCACTAAATCTAAGGGTCTGCTATTATTCTAGCCGCACATCCTTTTATCCAAGGGCGAAAAATTTACAAACGTCAATGACTTGATACTTTTAAAAATATAAGAGCTCAATTATATACAAAGAGAGAGAAAAAGAGAGAGAGAGAGTTAGGCTTCTATACTATCGATGGTACTCAAGCTCTGGTACTATAGTCCCATTTTCGATTTTAGGGTGTTTAAATCAACGATCCGCTCCGTTAAAAATAATCTAAGATATTTAAAGTTTTTAGAAAAAAATTTATATTTTTTCGACATAGTTTACTTTATAATCAAATTATTTCAAAATTGTTAATTTTCAATGGCTATTATATCGAATTTGTAATTTAATGATGTAGAAGAATATAAATTTATTCAAATTTTGATAAAAAATACTTTAAACTATTTAAAAATAGATCAACGTCTTTGATTTTGAATTCAAAACCCCTATCCTCAAATTTTAAAAATTATTTAATTTTTACAGTTCATTGTGACATAATTTATTTACTAAAAAAACAATATAAAAAAAATTAAAATTTTATTCCTAGATTTGAATAATATCGAAAATGAGACTATAAAATTGAAACAATATAAAAAAAAATTAAAATTTTATTCCTAGATTTGAATAATATCAAAAATAAGACTATAAAATCGAAACTCCGGCACTATCAATAGTATAAAAGCCTAACTCTCACTCTTTCTCGCTATATAATAATGATAATAATAATAATAATAATATTTTTATGTTTCTCAATCATTTCTTAATTTATCAATCAACACAATTTATAATTTATTTAACTTTAATAACTAAAACATACTTCAAAAATCTATTGCGATTCATTCTTCCTTCTTTTTTTTTTTTTTTTTTTTTTTTTTTTTTGTCAAACTGAATAATTATAATTAATTAAAATTCATTAAATTAAAATACAAAATCAACTTCTATGAAAATTTACTAACAAAAATACTTTTTATATTTTAAATGAAACTATTTTAAAAAATTTTAATTTTTTTGCACACAGCTTGCGTTTCAGCTGGCAAACTTTTATTTGGTATTTATTTATTTATAAATATTTTTATTTATGAATAAATCTACATACCAATATATATATATATATATATATATATATATATATATATATATATATATATATATATATATATATAATTAAGCTGAAATACTATCGATGGTACCAAGTCATTGATACTATCAATTTTTTAGCCTTTGGATTAAAGAATGATAGTGATCTCCTAGGTAGTGTTTGGTTGCAGGATAAAATGGGAATAGCTCATTTTATCCTGCAAAACCATCCAAACACTAGATAAAATGGGAAGGTTAAATTATTCCCCTCTTAACGGGTTATCCAAGGATAACCCGTTAAAATCTATTCCTGGGAAACCATGGAATTGGTTAATTCCATGGTTTATCCCAGGGGCAATGGGCGGAAATTTCTGTTATTAAAAATTTGTACTTGCTGTTATTAAATAAAATGCTTTTATTAAAAATTACTGTTATTAAAAATATTGCACTTGCTGTTATAACAGAAAAAACACTATTATTAACAAAAAAAAAAAACTATTATTAACATAAAAAATTACTGTTAAAACAAAAAAAATTTCACTATTAAATTTCAGTAAATCAAAAAAAAATCCAAAATTTGAGTAAAACAAAAAATTTCAGCAAAACAAAACACTATTATCAACAAAAATTAAATTGTTATTAGTGAGTATTAAATTAACACAAAATTTAAACCAACCCAACATTTTATTCATGAGTTCACTCATGAAAAATGCTAAGGGCAAAATTGGTAATATAGATTTATAACTACCATATATTTTCACTATTCTTGCTTATTCTAAGAAATGAACCAAACACAATTTCAGCTTTTCATAAGAATAACAACTTTACAAACCAAACACTATTTTTCTTTTATCCCTGACTATCCCGGAATAGCAAGCTATCCCAGGTATAAAAAAATTTATCCCCAAGCTTACAATCCCCGAACCAAACATAGCCCTAGGGTTTAGTGGGTGGTTAATTGAATAGTAAAAATATTAGGAGACCACTATAATTGAGCTCCTTTATTTTTAAAAGTTCGTACTTGTAGGTTTTTAGTTCTTGTATGAAAAGACGTACGGTTAGAATAATAGTAGACTCCTTGGATTTAGTGGGTGGTTGATGAATTAGCATAATCTAAAGGGTTAAATTAATCAAAGAGATAGATCTAACAGTAAAAGATTTACAAGCACCAATTGTTTGGTATTTTTAAAAAAATAGCAGTCGAACTCTCTTTCTATCTATATATAGACCTAGATTGCTATACTATTAATAACACGAAGTCGTTGGTCGATTAAGTTTTCAGCTTTTGGATAAAATAATATATTGTTAGGATGATAATAGTTCTTTAGGGTTTAGTAGGTGATTGGTAGAATAGTATAATCTAATAGATAGAAATAATCAAAATGATAGATCTAACGGTAGAAAACTTGGTAGCATCAAGTGCCTGGTACTATCAAAACATAGTAATCAAACTCTCTCTCTCTCTCTCTCTTTCTCTCTCTCTATATATATATATGAGCTATATTGAGCCGAACAAGATTGAGCTAACTTTAGCTAGTGTTCAGCTCATTAGAATTTTGAGCTGAAAATTTTAATTCATGTTCAGCCTAATTTTTAAATAAATAATTAATTTTGAGCTCATTTAAAGTCGAACACGAACCGACTCGACAACAAGAAAAAGCTGTGGAGCAAAGTTGGAGTTAACGCACACACCAAAAAAAAAAAGAAAGAAAAAAAAGGTCCCCTCCAATCCCTACGGCTAGTTTTTAAGCCACATTCAAATTTCAAAATTTCAAATTCCCCAAACCCCACCCCAACCACAAAACCCAATGCCTTTTTCCCCCTTCTCCTGCCACAGCACTGTTTCACTTTCTCTCAAAAAAAAAAAAAGCACTGTTTCACTTCCCCCCAAACACACACACACACACACAACACACACAAGACACGAAACCCTCGAACTCGGCGCAATTGTTGTGTACTAATAATCAAAATCAGCTCAAAAAAAGAGGAAAAATGAGCCATTAATTCGCAGGGGAGCCAAAACCCACTTCTTTTATTCGAGCGTTTTTGGCTTTGGAGCTCCTAATCTGTGTTTTGCAGCTCAAGAGCTAAGTAGAGAGAGAGAGAGGGAAAATTTGTTTGATCCTGCAGATAAATTGCTTTTTTTTTTTTTTTTTTTTTACTTCTTATTTTATAAAGCTTTGGATGGAGCTTGAGAGTGGAAGATGATATGAGGTAATAATAACACTCTTAAATGTAGTTTTTTTTTTTTTTTTTTTCCTTTTTAGTGTGATTTAAAGTGTGTTTGATTCAGCTCAGCTCAGCTCAGCTCAAAAGCGCTTCTTCCTTGTATAATCCTTTTTTTAGTAGGTTTGCAGTTTTTTTTTTTTTGATTTTAGTGTTTTTGAGTTTGTAAGAATCAAAGATGTTTGTTTGATCTTTTGATCATTTTTAGCATCTTCATTTGAATCTGCAATCTTTTTCACTGTAGGTAACAACACCTCGCATTTTCGCTGACGAATTAATCAAGATAATGAGAGAAGAGATCATCATGTTCGATAACCGAACGAAGCCCTGCAAGTGTTCGGTGTACAATCAACACTCGAAAGCCGAATCAAGAACAAATTTGAACCATTTGAAGCCCAAATTCGGCTCCTCGTGGGGCTCCCAAATCGTGCGGGGATTCACCACCGACAAGAAGGCCAAACACCAAACTGCGAATCCGACCAAAAAGCCGCCCCTTGCTTGCTCGGATCACTCAATTTCCAACAACCAGAATGCGCAAAACCATTCTCGGGTTAAGCGGTCGCTCATCGGCGAATTCCCCGCAAACACTGCCCAAGTTCATCCACATCTTGGATTCGATTGCAGTTACATCAAGTCGCCTTCTTCGCACAATCTCGTTATCGAGCTCGATCAACTTAGAGAGTTACTTAGAGAATCCAAGGAGAGGGAATTGGCGCTGAGATGCGAGCTTTTACAGTACAAAGAAAACCCGAGAGTTTCGGAGCTTGAATCGGAGCTCGACATCAAAAGAAACGATATCGAAAAGCTTAACTCAACGGTCGAATCACTCGAAGCCGAGAAGACGAATCTTTGCGAGCAATTAGCATCCTTATCTTGTTGTAACCACGAAGAAAGCTCGGTATTGGATTCGTGTGGTGGTTCGGAGAGAAATGCGTCGTCCTCTTACAAGAATTTAGAGATCGAAGTCGTTCAGTTGCGCCGACTGAACAAAGAATTACAGCTTCATAAGAGGAATCTCGCATTTCGGCTCTCCTCCGCAGAATCTAAGCTTGCTCGCTTCGCCAACGACTCGGAGGTACAATTTGCTGTGCTTCTGTGATTCTGCAATTTCGGTTCGATTTTTCTTTTCTGCAGCTTTTAATGAAGATCTTCTTTTGGATGTTTTAGTAGAAAATTGCAGTTGCTCACTGTGTTGTTGATTTGTTTGTAGAGTGATATAGTTGCGAAGGTTCAAGCCGAGGCTTCGCTGTTGAGGCACACTAACGCGAACTTGAGCAAGCAAGTCGAGGGTCTACAAATGAGCCGACTGACCGAAGTCGAGGAGCTCGCCTACCTCCGGTGGATCAACTCGTGCTTGCGCCACGAGCTTTCGGACAAAGAATGGCGGCAAGTGATTGATTTAGACGATGATGTCGGTTGCAAAGATGTGGAAATCATATGCGTCGAGGATATTTCTAGCCTTGTCGACACTTACAAGAAAGTTGATCTCGAGGAAGATGTCGTAAAATGGCCTCAAAGTGGTGAGAATTGCAGGAACTCGGAGGTTTACGAAGCAATTCTAGACAAAGATTGGGTTGAGGCGCAAACAGGGACAAGCCCGAGTAGAAGGCATTCTATAAGCGGCCCGAACGGTTGCGAAGAAGACGAGGACTTGAGTGTCATCAAGAGGCGCCAATCCGACAATTTTATTTGCCGCAAAGAAGTCGAGAGTAAACACAAACTACTCGCAGAGAAATACAATCTTGGAGGTGTTCCGACCTCGAGATCGTTCGCGGGCAAGGCCGAAACATGCAAACTAGCCACTCTCGACGTCGAGAAGCGTGCGTTGCGCGTACCCAATCCTCCGCCGAGGCCGTCAAATTGTAATCCTAACGTCGGTAGTTCGAACGGGTCCAATTTGAAACCGCCGCCACCACCTCCGCCTCCGCCGCCGCCGCCGCCGCCAAAATTCTCTACGAGAAGCACAGGAGTGATGCGGCGGGCACCGCAAGTCGCTGAGCTATACCATTCTCTTATGAAGCGGGATTCGAGAAGAGATTCTTGCGGCGGAGCGATATGCGATGCTCCGAACGTCGCAAACGTTCGAAGTAGCATGATCGGTGAAATCGAAAATCGGTCCTCTCATTTGTTGGCTGTAAGAAAACTCTATTCATCTCAACCATTTTACTTTCGATACAAATCCCTGCAAAATTATCTACTTTCATGTATTGTAATAAGATTTTCGAATGGCGTTTTCGTCGAATGTTAGTAGAATAGTACCTCTATTTTGTAAGGTTACAAATCTTTCGTTCTTCTTGTCGTGCGCAGATAAAAGCCGACATTGAGACTCAAGGCGAATTCGTGAAATCATTGATAAAGGAGGTGAACGATGCAGCTTATACCGACATCGAGGATGTAGTTGCCTTCGTGAAGTGGCTCGATGACGAACTATGCTTTCTAGTACGAAATTTTGTTTACAAAGTTCACTTCATATAGTACTAGTAGTAGTATAAACTGAAATCGGAACACTACATTTCTTAAAAATTGTATTCAAGGTTGACGAAAGGGCGGTGTTGAAGCACTTTGAATGGCCAGAGAGAAAAGCCGACGCTCTTCGCGAAGCGGCGTTTGGGTACCGGGATCTAAAAAAATTGGAAGCAGATGTTTCAAACTACGAGGACGATTCGCGCCTTCCTTGCGACGTCGCGCTAAAGAAGATGGTCTCATTGTCTGAAAGGTTGGTAAATAATAATAATCACTAGAGTTTTGTTTTTTCTTTCTGAGTTGACAGTAAACGACGTTGTCGCGTCGCGTTTTTTCGAATTTAGGATGGAGCGAAGTGTCTACAATCTATTGAGGACGAGGGATTCGATGTTGCGCCATGCAAGGAGTTCAAAATTCCCGCAGATTGGATGCTTGATAACGGAATAGTTAGCAAGGTATATATATATATATATTTCGAAATCCTTCTTATATTTCATACAGTTTTATTGAAACAAAAGGATCATACATGAATTTTAGATGAAGTTTGCGTCGGTGAAGTTGGCGAAGAAGTATATGAAGAGAGTGGCTACTGAACTTCAGTCCATGGGGATGTCGAACAAAGATCCGGCATTGGAGTACATGATGCTTCAGGGAGTGAGATTTGCCTTCAGAATTCATCAGGTACGTTCGCGCAAAGTGCGATCGATGGTGCTCTGTCGGATTTTTAGCTGACGAAACTGCAATTTCAAACCAAAACAAAGTAGAATCGGTGTCGCGGTCTATGTACACTTTAAACTATGTTACCCGCTAGTATTGGATCAAGGACCAACTTAAATACATATTCAAACACCAAACAAACCATTATAGTGGAAATCGCATAAATATTCTACACCAACATTACAGATCTGCATTTGCTCTTGCACATTTCATTTCAACCTTTTTTTCAGTTTTCATGAGGAAGTGCGATCGATGGTGCTCTGTCGGATTTTTAGCTGACGAAACTGCAATTTCAAACCAAAACAAAGTAGAATCGGTGTCGCGGTCGATGTACATTTTTTACAGTTTTAGTGTCTCCAATTTAACAATTTTCGCGGTTATACCGACAATGCAGTTTGCGGGAGGATTCGACGCAGAGACGATGGACGCATTCGAAGAGCTTCGGAACCTCGCACACGTTAGAAACAAAACCTAAGGAGAGGATCTTTGGAATCAAGAACATGTTGGAACAAAAATGCGAAAAAGAAGAAGAAAAAAAGGCTTAGTTTCTCACTAAGCTTAGAACACTACTACATGTATTGGATGTATACATAAGTTTTGATTGTGTTTACTATAATGTCTATTTGAACTCTATGGTTTGTTCTTGTACATGTTTTGAAGCCCTAAAAGGCCAAAAAAAAAGAAAAATTAGGAAAAGAAAAAAACACTTTTAATTATGGTTGCATGTTTTTTAAGGATTAATTATTTTTGTTTATCAATCTCAATGGTTATAATTGCATTTGTTACGGCGAGCGCACAAATGAAAACGAAATTAATACACGATCATAGCACAGAAGTGAATTTCAAATGCACGACAAAGTAAAAACACGTAGATTTACGTGAAAATTTTTTTGTAGAAAAAAAAAATCACGAGAGGGCCCTATGAAAAAGGGAAAATAAAATTGTTTTATGTTGTATCGTTCAATCTTTTTAGGGCAAAGAAAAGAGAATTTTTTTTTTTTAACAGGTTTTTTTTAGCGGATTTGATCCGTATCGGTCCAAACATTTCGCTTTCACCACATACATTTTTTTTTTTTTTTTTTTTTTTTTTTTTTTTCCAAATATTTCTAAAATTTTACCGTCACATCGTGAAACTGTCGACTAAATCAGAAATATAAAATCGAAACGATTTCAAATTTTGAGTCACATCTAACAATATTAAAATGTCAAAATTTATCTGAAGCTTTTGTTACATCAGAAATTGAGAATGAGATTTGGAGTCTCTAAAGCACAAGATTTGATGTCATACTTTAAATTATTATTCTGAGTGCTTCTTCTAATAGTACTACTTAAATAACGTTTGTTTATTTATATAGATAAGCGGAGATAGAAGAAGAACATAAGTAATTTGGAATTAAACAATTAAGTTTGCAACATTTTTCTTAAATAATCAAATCATATCCCTCCATTAGGTTACATGGATCAAGGAAAATTGGGTTTATTGAAAATGATCGGTTTGCGGATGAAGGGAGACAAAAACCCATTTATGATGGAATTAGTCCAGTTCACTATCGGGTTGAGGGCGGTCTCGAGCCATCCCTGCAGAGAGATCTTGTTTATCTGGCTGAGTCTTGACAGATCAGGGGTGATTGTTATGTAGTCAGGAGTGGACGGAGCGTAAGCCTGATCCGGGACAGGATAGGCGACGGGACTGGCAGCCTGTTCCTGGAGAGCACGACCGGCGTGGCTCAAAGTAAAAGAAGCAGCCAATGCAAAGATTACTATGACAGTCAGCTGAGCCATTTGTGAGGCTAACTTTTAGGGGGTGCTTTTTTTTTTTTTTTTTTTGGATTTTGTTTTAGCTCTCCTTACTGCATTTGGGCTTTCTCAAGATGCACCTATATATATAGATCATGGAGGGAAAAGGAGTTTGAGATGGAAAAATTAATGGTGTTTAATTTTGGAGTTGATGCAACTCCAATTGTTTCTTAATTAGGAAGGGGTTTAAGTTGAATTTTTAGTTAAAAAGTATTTAATTTAGCATAACGCAATTGTCATAAATGTTATTATTAAATTGCCGCTAAAATGCTTGTGAACTTCATTTTTTTTTTTTTTTTTGAGAAAAAGATAGCGAGCTATCCGCTTCATTCATTACGAGCATGAATTTGACAACAAGAGTGAGACAACAAGATCTCTGAAGAAAAACAGTGCCAAAAAAAAAAAAAAAAAAAAAAAAAAAAAACTGGCGTAGGAGAAAGTATTATAGAAAAAAATGATAGTATAATAAGTTAATAACATGTTGTACATGTCATATTAATTCAGTAGCAAAAGATATTTTTCTAGTCCAAAGACATTATCAGGCCCTATATAAAAAATAAAATAAAATTTTATTTTACAATGTATTTTATATCTTGAAAAATTTAATACTTTATAAAAAAATTACTCTGTTTTTTATTGTTTGGATTATAATTTTTTAAAAAATACTTTGTTTTAAATTTAAACTTTCAACACAAAAATTTAAATTTTAAAATATAAATTTTAATTTTTAAATTTAAATTTTAAAATTAGGATTTAAATATTAAATTTAAAAATTTTGAATTTGAATTTGTTTTGAAATTTTAAAATTTGAATATTTTAAATTTTTAAATTTTAAATTTCAAATAAAAAATTCAAATGTAAAATTTTAAATTTCAAATTTCAAACTTTAAATTTAAAAATTATAAAATTATAAAATTTAAAAATTTAAAAATTTAAAAATTTAAAATTTAAAATTTAAAATTTAAAATTTTATAATATTAATTTTAAGTTTTAAACATAAAATTTTATTATTTTAAAATAATAAATTTAATTTTAAATAAATTTTAATTTTATAATTTAGAATTTCAAATTTTAAAATTTAAATTTAAATTTTTTTTCCTATTTTTTAGTTTTAAATTTTAAAATTTAAATTTCAAATTTTAAATTTTAAATTTTAAATTTTCAAACAGTGACAGGCAGGAGGACAAAATGGAACAAGAAAAGGGGGTGGGAAAATTTCACTACGAATATAGTATTTTTTTTTAAAGAGGTTTAATTATTATTATTATTATTATTATTTTTTATTATTTTTTTTATTCCAAAATTATTATGTAATATTAATATTAGAGAGTAATTTGTTTACTTAATTGGTTATTCCAAACATGCCAGCTAAAAAAAATAAAAAATTTTAGAAAACAGAGTAATATGACCTATTACTCTGTATCAAGGAGTTTGCCAAGCTAGTCCTTAATGTCAAACAGACTCGTTTGGTAACGGGATAAGACATAACTAGCTATTCGAGGGATAAGTATAAAGTACGGAACTAGTGTAAAAAAACGTTTGGGATGATTCTAGGGATAAGAAATTTTGTGTTTGGTATGAGAATGAGGAATAAGAGGAATAAAGAATTTTAATTAAGGTAAATTATTTTTTTGCCCTCAAACTTTATTATGTAATAATGAGGTGAGAGATGGTGTCTCGGTAGACGTGGGAGGGTATTTAAGAAAAAAGTAAGAGGGTGGTTGGGAAGAGTGAGAACAGTAATTCTCGCTTATTCTAGTTGTACCGGAACAAGCTATACCGATTGATTTCTGGTGCGTTTGGAAGAATAAGAGAGATATCCCTCCTATTCTCGGTTCTATACCGAATCCAAACTGTAGTACATGAGACCGCACTCTTAATTAATTTGGCTACAGTAAAAATGTATAAAACTTACCTGAACTTAAGCTCATTTTAATTTTATGTATATAGAGGTAGGCTTCTGTGCTTTTAGAAGAAGGCCTTCGTGCTTCTAAGTTATTTCCGATATTGAGACTTTTGAATTGACAATCGGCTCTATTGGACTTGATCCAGAATATTTGAAATATCTAGAAAATAAATTTTATAATTTTTCGATTTAATTTACCTAGTAATTGAAATGGCTCAAAATGAACGACTGAAAATAAAAATCTCACAAAATGTGAAGATATGATACTAAAATTTTATATCAAAAATATTGATCTTGTTTTATATAGTATAAAAAATTTTTCATCAAAATTTTACGTGATTTGGATATTACTACACCGTTAAACTTACAAACGGCTCACCGCGACTAATAAAATTATTGATTTTGAGTCCCTTTGATCACTAGGAAAATAATATCAAAAAATCACAAAATTTATTTTCTAGGTCTTTTTAAATATTCTAGATCAAGTTTAACGGAGCTGATCGTTCATTTGGAAGTTCCAATGGCAAAAATAATTTGAAAACAGGGAGACCTATGTGCTTCTAAAAGCACACAAGCCTAGCTCTCTCTCTCTCTCTCTCTCTCTCTCTCTCTCTCTCTATATATATATATATATATATATATATATATATATATATATATATATAATTAGGTTGGAATATTATTGATACCACTAAGACATTGTTGCTATCAATTTTTTAGCCATTGGATTAAGAGATGTGCGGCTAGGATGATAATGGTTCCCTAGGGTTTAGTGAGTAGTTGGTTGAATGGTAAAAATTATAGGGGACCACTGTAATCCCAACCGCACATTCTTTCATCCAAGGACTAGAAACTTACTAGCACCAATTACTTAATGCTATCGATAGTATTCCAGCCGGACTCATATATATATAGAACTAGGCTGGAATACTATCGATAGCACCAAGTCATTGGTGCTATCAATTTTTTAGCCCTTGGATTAAGAGATGTGCGGTTAGGACGATAATGATCCTATAGGGTTTAGTGGGTGGTTAGTTGAATGGTAAAAATCCTAGGGGATCACTATAATCCCAACCGCACATCCTTTCATCCAAGGGCTGGAAATTAACTTGGTAGCACCAATTGCTTGGTGCTATCGATAGTATTCAAGTCGGACTCTCTCTCTCTCTCTCTCTCTCTCTCTCTCTTCTCTCTCTCTATATATATAATATATATATATATATATATATATATATATATATAATATATATATAGGACTCTCTCTCTCTCTCTCTCTCTCTCTCTCTATATATATATATATATATATATAATAAAATTATATAAATATTTTTTTGTATTGTGTAAGTAATCTCACCACTCAACTTAGAAAGATGATAGTATCTCATTAGGTTAATTAGAAACTAAACCTAACTAGAGGATCTTTGAAATTATGAAAATGTTGGAACAAAAATGCAAAAGAAAAGTAAAAGTAAAAGAAAAAAAGAAAGCATGGCTTAGTTTCTCAGTGAGCATCAAACACTACTCCATGTATTGGGTGTATACATAAGTTGTGATTGTGCTTACTGTATCTCTATTTGAACCCTATGGTCTGTTTTTGTACTTGTTTTGAAGCCTAAAAAGGCCAAAAAAAAGAAAAATTAGAAAAAAGAAAAAAAAGCAATTTTGCAAATTGTAATGTGTGTGTGTTTAGTAGCTTTTGAACCTAAATGGAATTGAGATTATTTGCAGTGAGCACACAAATCAAAATAAAATCAAAAGCGATCACCACACAATTATAGATCTCAAATGCACGACAAAGTAGAACACACAGATTTACATGAAAATTTTTTTACAGAAAAAAAACTACGGGCGAAAGAGGAGAGTTCACTATATCAAAAAAGGGAATACAAAGTTCTTGATGATCGTACAATCGCTCAATCTCTCTAGGGCAAAAGAAAAGAGAATAAAAAACTTCTTAACGGGTTTGTCTTATCGGATCCGATCCGTACCGCGGAGGACTCCACCTCTCACACCCTCGTCTGATGTCAGCGGTGGGCTTCGGGACCCTCTGCTTCCACGACATACATCTATTTTTCCTTTCTCAAAATTTTACCAAACTTTGTCATCGCACCGCAAAGCCTTCGATGAACCAAAAACACAAAATCCAAGCGTTTTTTGATTTCGGAGTCACATCTAAGAGAGATTGTATGCTTGCATAATTTTGAAGGATTAATTGGTGTTCCACTCGCAAAATGTGGGATAAATCCCAATGTTTATGATTGCATTTAGATGCCAAAAATTATGTAGAGCTTCTATTGCATCGAAAAGTATAAATGAGATTTCGAGTCCCTAAAGCAGGAGATCTGATGTAATGCTTCTAATTCTGAGTGCTCCTTCCAATAGCGCTATTTAAAGAGTATTCACGAGATATACGGAGATGGAAGAACATAAGTAATTTGTCATTAAGCAATTGAAATACAATATAAGAGCCCGCAAGCAATTTCATATTATGATGATAGATTGTGTTTGTTACGCATAAGCTCGATCTTTCACAATTTTTTTCCTTAAACAATCAAATCATGTCCCTCCATTAGGTTACACGGCTCAAGGCAAATTGGGTTTATTGAAAACGATCGGCTCGCGGATGAAGGGAGACAAAACGCCATTTATGATGGAATTAGTCCAGTGCACTATCGGGTTGAGGGCGTTCTCGAGCCATCCCTGCAGGGAGATCTTGTTCGCCTGGCTGAGTCTTGACAGATCGGGGGTGATTGTTATGTAGTCAGGAGTGGACGGAGCGTAAGCCTGATCCGAAAGAGGATAGGCGACAGGACTGACTGCCTGTTCCTGGAGAGCACGACCGGCGTGACTCAAAGTAAAAGAAGCCGCCAATGCAAAGATTACTATGGCAGTCAGTTGAGCCATTTGTGAGGCTTTTAGGGGGTGTTTTCTTTTTCTTTTTTTTTTTTTTTTGAATTTTGTTTTAGCTCTCCTTTCTACATTTGGGCTTTCTCAAGATGCACCTATATATATATATAGATCATAGAGGGAAAAGGAGTTTGAGATGGAAAAATTAATTGTTTCTTAATTAGAAAGGGGTTTAAGTTGAGTTTTTAGTGAAAAAGCATTTAACTTAGTATAACACAATTGTCATAAATGTTATTATTAAATTGCCGCTAAAATGTGTTTGTGAACTTCTGTTTTAAGCTCCATTTGGAACGGATAGAGTGCGTTATGTGCAGTGAGAAAGTATTATAGAAAAAATGGTAGTATAATAAGTTAATAACATGTTGTACAATTCATATTTTTCTAGCCCTATAAAACTTATCTGAACTTTAGTACATTTTGATTTTATATCCAACCTTTTAATTTGTTTGATTAACTGATTTGATAGTTTTTCGGATGCAAAATTTTGAATAATTGTTTAAATTATTGAATTTATAGTTACATAAACTGTAGAAAATATGCTAACTAAATCCGTAAAAATAAACAACACACACAAATTTTAAAGTTAAAAAGTTGCTGACCGGCTCAAATCAAATAAATTAAAAAATTAAGTAGTAAAATTAAAAATTTTGATGGTAGTAGAATCCAACTAATGCACTTGTAACTGCACCAGAAGACTCAAATACTGTAATTGGAACTACACCCTAATTAGCTGCAGTTTCAACTACAGTAGTTGGTGAAGGATTAGATCACTCACTTTTTAACAATAATAAATAAATAATAAATAGCTACATAAATAAATAATTAGCGTAGGGTTACTATACTCTTATGAGTATAAATTTTTTTATACTCATAACATTTTCGCCCTTGGATGAAGAGATGTACGGTTAGGATGATAGTGGTCCACTATAATAGGGGACCACTATAATGCTAACCGCATATTCTTTCATCCAAGAGCCGAAAATTTATGAGTACGAAGGGATTTTACTCATAAAAGTATAGTAGTCGGACCCTATATATATATAATCAGGCTAGAATACTATCAATAGACCAAGCAATTGGCGCTATCAAGTTTCTAACTCTTGGATGAAAGTATGTGTGATTGGGATTATAGTGTTCTCCTAAGATTTTTACTATTCAACCAATCAGTCACTAAATCCTAGGGGACCACTATCATCCTACCGCACATCCTTTAATCCAAAAGTTTGATGCTATCGATAGTATTCCAGCCTAATTCTAGAGGTTATATACTTTTAAAAGTAAAAACCAATTTATACTTGTGAATTTTTTACCATTGAATTTGTATTAAGATTTATGCTATTGTAAAGTCAAATAAAAAGAGAAAAAGAAAGAGTAAAAAATACAAATACCACTACAAATTCAATGGTAAAAAATTTACAAGTATGGATGAACTTGCTTTTAAAAGTATATAAGCTCTACTATATATATATATATATATATATAGAGAGAGAGAGAGAGAGAGAGAGAGAGAGAGAGAGAGAGAATTAGGCTAGAATACTATCGATAGCATCAAGTCATTGGTGCTATCAAGATTTTAGCCTTTGGATTAAGAAATATGTGGTTAAGATGATAGTGGTCCCTTAGGTTTACGAGGTGGTTGGTTGAATAGTAAAAATCTTAAGGGACCACTATAATCCCAACCACATATATTTTCATCTAACGGCAGAAAACTTGATAGCACCAATTGCTTGGTGCTATCGATAGTATTCTAGCCGGACTATATATATATATATATATATATATATATATATATATATATATATATATATATATATATATATATAATATATATATATATAGTGTGACTACTACGATTTTAAAAGTGCGAACCATTGGTGCTTATAAATTTTTACTATACTTTTAAAAGCATAACAGCAGGTCTCTCTCTCTCTCTCTCTCTCTCTCTCTCTCTCTCTCTCTCTCTCTTTATATATATATATATATAATATATATATATACAAATTTTACTATTTTGATTTTAGACCAATCCAAATATAAAAAGGCCTATATTTGTGAATATTAATCATTAGATTATTAGTAGGGCTGAATTTCTCAATTAAAGAGGCCTTTGTGTAAAATTACTTTTTTCAAATGCTGCAATTGGAACTGCAGGCAATTTCGGTGTAGTTCCAACTGCTCTAGCTACAACAGTTCAATTCAAATACATCGAAACAAATATCGAATTTGAATCGCATATAATTACAACTACGTGCAACAAAACAGCTGGAGTATTAATTTTGTTATATTATAAAAAATAATTTGTATTAATGTGAATTAGTCATAATAGTCAAAAAGGAAAAATTCAAATCTTTGGATTTCTCCATTTACTTATTGTTATAATACAAGAATTTATCAAAGTATAAACTCAACAATAAAATTACAAGATGTTGGCTATTTATTTATTAGTTAAAAACAAGTTAAATTTTTTACTTTGTGATAATAGGAAAAATTCAAAACTTTTTACTTTATGAGTCGAACACTCATTTTTTTGATATACGATGTACATTCCATCTATTTCAGGATGGATACTTATCCACTAGTCACTTTGAAGTGATTAGTGAAATTTACTTTATTTTGAAATGGGTGAGCTGTAAGATGTACATGTTAAAAAAAAATATACTAAAATTCGATTGTGATTGATATCTATCTGATTTCTTGATAAAATAAAGTAAAAACTTACCGATAACGCAAATAATTCAAAATTTTTAAATGATTCGAAAGCGTGCATAGCACTGCCCTAAGGTGTATTCCCGTCCTTACGTGCGGAATTAACCGAGAACATCACCCCAAGGTACGACCGGAATTCCCCCTCCTGCGAGCACGATCGTGGTGGAGGTTGACGGAAATTCTTTCAACACCCAATTGAGAAAGAGATGAAAATATGAAAATAATATGGTTAATATCGTTTCTCTATTTATTCCTCTGTTTCTTATCGTGTAAGAACAGAGGAAAAACAAACATATAAGGGGCAATTTCCTACGTACCCCTAAAAATTTCCCTGTTTTTAGATTTACCCCTCTTAGAAAGCTAATATTAAAACTACCCTTCTTACGTTCCAACTTCTTTCCAAAATACCCCTGAAGTTAAACTCTGTTAGTGTACCGTTTGAAACTGCCGTTATCTGTGTATAATTACTATTTTGCCCTTTCAAATATACCATAAACCCTAAAACCCTAAACCCCTAAACCCTAAAACCCTAAACCCTAAACCCTAAAACCCTAAACCCTAAACCCTAAAACCCTAAAAATTATAAACCCTAAACCCTAAAACCTAAAAAACCCTAAACCCTAAAACCCTAAACCCTAAACCCTAGAACCCTAAAAAACCCTAAACCCTAAACCCTAAACCCTAAACCCTAAAACCCTAAAAAATTCTAAACCCTAAATCTTAAACCCTAAACCCGGGGGCAAAATAGGTATATCTGATAGTTTTCAACTCCGATTATTATTTAACTCTAGTTTAACCCTAGTTAACTTAACAAAGAGAAACGGTAGGGGTATTTTTAATAACGGTGGAACGTATGAAGGGTATATTGGAAAGAAAAAAATAAGAGGGGTAAATCAGATATTTCTTCATATTTCAGGGGTACACAGGCAATTATCCCAACATATAAATATACGAAGACAACCGAGAATCGAATTCCATTAGGCGCAAGAAACGGAAGCCACGTTCCGTTAGGTTTCTTTCTCACCAAGAAAGAATAAATAAATAAATAAATAAATAATAATAATAATAATAATAATAATAATAATAATAATAATAATAATAATAAAATAAATAAATAATAATAAAAATAAATAAATAAATAAATAAAATTAATAAATAATGGAGATTTTGAATTTTACCTCAACCGTACACCCTAGTTGAGATGTGCAAAAAGTATTTTCTAAAAAAGAAACACGTAAAAATCAATTCGGATTCTTGTCGAGTTCAGATCAAAATTTATATTTGAATTCAAATCCGTCGGGTTTTTATTTTTTATATTCGTATCCGAATTCATATCCGTTTAACATCGAGTACGAGTAAATTCATTCTATTCATATTCGGATTCGGATTAGGATTCGGATAAAATTTCTTATCCATACCCATTGCCATCCCTAGAAGGGATTCGCAAGTCACCCATTTTATTCTCTCTTGCTTATATAGAAGAGACTCTTGTCCTTCGTTTCGCTCTTCAAAATAAGACAACAAATTACTATTAAAAAAAATATTCGAACAATTATTATCAGTAACAAATTTGTAATAATCATAAAATAAAATAAAATAAAAGACGAAATGGGTGAGAGCACAATGCCATGTTCGCCCGTAATCTCATTCCTACAAGATAAAAAAAAAAAAAAGGCTAAATTACAAAAATACTTTTGTAAAATCCTACTTTTTAATTTTTATCTTCTGACTTTTAAAAATCTATACTTTGCCCTCTTATAATTACGAAATTATGCACTTACCTCCAGCCGACATCTTTCCGTAAGTGATGTGAACCTGTGACCACATTTGATGTGCTGTGGCATCATCGCTGCAATCATTGGAGCTGGAACTTATTCATCAACCGTATCAAATTTTTAAAAGTCGAGGGGCAAAGTAAAAAAGCGAAATTTTACTAGGCGGTTTTATTTAATTTAGCCTTTAAAAAATGGATAAAAGTGTATGGACTTATCTGAACTATTGACTATTTTAAACTGATTACTTAATCTTTCAAAATTTAGATTTTATTATTCAATCTTTCAATCTGTTTGATTTGATTTTAAAATTTAAAATAATTATTTATTTTAATAAATTTATAGTCGCGAGAATTGTATGAAATATACTAACTAAATATGTAAAAATAAATGATGCATTCAAATTTTGAAGTTAGTGTCGTTGACTGACACAAACCAAGCTGATTGAAAATGTTGGATAATAAAATTAATATTTTGAAAGACTAGTAACCAAATCAAAATGATTCATAGTTCAGATAAATTTTATACGATTTTACCCAAAAAAAAAAACATAAAAGATATATAATAGAAAATAAAAAAGTAAATAACAAAAAGAAACCCTTCCAAAAATAAGGCTAAAATACAGAAAACCCTCCCTTAATACTCACATTTCACATTTTCACCCCAACGTTCAAAGACCTACATTTTGCCCTCTCAAAATTTTAAAAATATTTTCAGCGGATTATAGCATTAATGGAGAGGGAAATTTTATCAAATTACCCTTATACTTGTTCTAGAAAAAAATAATTTTTCGATATAAATTATATAAAAGAAACAGAATAGTAACGAAATCCTAGCGGAGCAAGACTAAGTACATCAATTTAAAATTTTGAAAAGATAAAATGTAAATGTTGGGATAAAAAAAAATTAAATTTAAAATTGAAAGAAAAGAAGAAAAAAAAAAGAAATATGAAAATAGACGAAAAAAAATAAAATAAATGTGATTTGATTGGTATGATCAACCACCAAAAAGGAAAAGAAAAGAAAATATATTGTTGCCTTATATATAAAAATTTTTTAAATTATTTTTTTAAAATAAAGAGGTCTTAGGATTACTATATATTGGACTATGAAATTCAAAAAAAAGAGTTTTGGGGTGAACAAAATTTGAGAAAAAAAAATTGGGAAAAAAAAAGAAAAAAACTCTCTAAGGCCAAACAAACAAAAAGATAAAAAAAAAAAAAGGCAAAGCAAAGAGAAGAAAAAAAAACAGAGAAAATAAAAGTGAAGGAACAATGGCGGCAGTGATGATAACGACAATGGCAGGAGCGATTGCAATGGCGATAATGATAATGATCCTGAGGCCTTCCCTCTTCTTCGACAATGGAGACTCAAAGACAACGTCGGTCACCACAGCAACGATAAGGTGATTGTTAGGATTTGATTTTATTTGTAGTTCAATCCTAGTTGGATTAAGATTAATATTTAAATCTTAAAGAGATAAGTTTGTTAAGATTTAAATATTAATTAGAAGAAAAATCTATTTAGACTAGGATTTGGATAGCTTTTGATGTAAGTTATAAATATAGCATAGATGTTATTATTTGACGGTGGTGTATATCCACGGTGGTGTTAACATGGTCACACCCATGGAGACGGTGGTGATAATACCCATGGAGGTGGGGGGGCTAGGATTTAGCCACACCCATATAGTGGTATCTACACCCACGGTGGTGGTAACACCCATGGAGGGTGGTGGGGGTTAGGATTTAGCCACACCCATAGTCTTCTAGATTTATAGAAGACGAGAGAATGGAGTCTTTTAGGTTTATAGAAGACGAGAAAAGGGTAAGAGAGATTCAGGAGGTAGAAAAAAAATGAGTCGGTGTAATTCTTTTCTTAATTAATGAATCTTATTTCATCCGCATATTTTTTGTTTTGTTTTTCTTCTCCTTGGTGGTTGTGCTAATTCCAATTATATTAAGAGGACGGGTTTTTGGTAAAAATCCGATTTGACGTTTTCGCTGCGGAATCCCAACTCTAGGCGGTACCAGAGCGGATTGCGATACCGGAGCGGGTTGCGGATTCAGAGAATCTGGTACCGAGGCGAGTACCGGATTTTTCCAACAATTGGTATCGGAGCTAAAGGTTGGCGATCCTCAGGAGATATCGACATCAGAGTACTTGATTACCGATCATCACGGGAGGCGATCACAATTTGATCTCGCTAGGCGTGTTGGACTCGAAGGTATGTAATTTTTCGGCTTCAGGTGGAGCTAGAGAGTCCAAAAGCGAAATCGGAGATGCAGTCGCTCAAGGTGGAGCGGAGGAGAGCTCGATGTAGCGATTGAAGACTACAAATCAAATCAAGGTGGAGATTGTTAGGATTTGATTTTATTTGTAGTTGAATCCTAGTTGGATTAAGATTAATATTTAAATCTTAAAGAGATAAGTTTGTTAAGATTTAAATATTAATTAGAAGAAAAATTTATTTAGACTAGGATTTGGTTAGCTTTTGATGTAAGCTATAAATATAGCATAGATGTTATTATTTGACGGTGGTGAATATACCCACGGTGGTGTTAACGTGGTCACACCCATGGAGACGGTAGTGGTAATACCCATGGAGGTGGTGGGGGCTAGCATTTAGCCACACCCATATAGTGGTATCTACACCAACGGTGGTGGTAACACCCATGGAGGGTGGTGGGAGTTAGGATTTAGCCACACCCATAGTCTTCTAGATTTATAGAAGACGAGAGAATGGAGTCTTTTAGGTTTATAGAAGACGAGAGAAGGGTAAGAGAGATTCAGGAGGTAGAAGAAAAAAGGAGTCGGTGTAATTCTTTTCTTAATTAATGAATCTTATTTCATCCGCATATTTTTTGTTTTGTTTTTCTTCTCCTTGGTGGTTGTGCTAATTCCAATTATATTAAGAGGACGGGTTTTTGGTAAAAATCCGATTTGACGTTTTCGCTGCGGAATCCCAACTCTAGGCGGTACCAGAGCGGATTGCGATACCGGAGCGGGTTGCGGATTCAGAGAATCTGGTACCGAGGCGAGTACCGGATTTTTCCAACAATTGGTATCGGAGCTAAAGGTTGGCGATCCTCAGGAGATATCGACATCAGAGTACTTGATTACCGATCATCACGGGAGGCGATCACAATTTGATCTCGCTAGGCGTGTTGGACTCGAAGGTATGTAATTTTTCGGCTTCAGGTGGAGCTAGAGAGTCCAAAAGCGAGATCGGAGATGCAGTCGCTCAAGGTGGAGCGGAGGAGAGCTCGATGTAGCGATTGAAGACTACAAATCAAATCAAGGTGGAGATTGTTAGGATTTGATTTTATTTGTAGTTGAATCCTAGTTGGATTAAGATTAATATTTAAATCTTAAAGAGATAAGTTTGTTAAGATTTAAATATTAATTAGAAGAAAAATTTATTTAGACTAGGATTTGGTTAGCTTTTGATGTAAGCTATAAATATAGCATAGATGTTATTATTTGACGGTGGTGAATATACCCACGGTGGTGTTAACGTGGTCACACCCATGGAGACGGTAGTGGTAATACCCATGGAGGTGGTGGGGGCTAGCATTTAGCCACACCCATATAGTGGTATCTACACCAACGGTGGTGGTAACACCCATGGAGGGTGGTGGGAGTTAGGATTTAGCCACACCCATAGTCTTCTAGATTTATAGAAGACGAGAGAATGGAGTCTTTTAGGTTTATAGAAGACGAGAGAAGGGTAAGAGAGATTCAGGAGGTAGAAGAAAAAAAGAGTCGGTGTAATTCTTTTCTTAATTAATGAATCTTATTGTCACGCCCCGAGTTTCAAAACAGCGGTAGAAATTTTTTTTTAAATCAGAGTTCAAACTTTAAACTCAGGACGTGAACAGACCGCCACATGCATAGGAAATCCTCTGTCCACACGGACAGAGTCTCCCCTATACATGCTCGGCTAAACAGATACAGTGATACAATCAGAGAGCAGTATAATCAACAACTAAAACCAAAAACATAAACTCTACAACTAATATATCCACAACTACTCATGACATAATCCACAAATACTCCAACTAATAAAAAATACAGAGTCAACTACGATCATGATACTGTAACAAAAATACTAGCACTGGGCCACTGCGGCCAATAGCAGGGGACAACTCTAGCGCAACAGCTCACTGGATCGTCCCAATCTCCCAGCACCCGACTGACCTGAAAAATAGTCACCCAGGGGGTGTGAGATACACTCTACATGTATCCCAGTGGGCACGACGGGCCGAGAAATAGCAAGTCGTACCTACCGGATACAATGATAAGCGGATAGTAAAAGCAGGATATAACTGAAAGCTGAATACAAGATGCAGATATCAATCTAAGCATGCTGAAATGGAAACAGGGGTACTCATACAAGAAGCTAATCATGCTGCAACTAATAAATCTGTCAAGCAGGATAATCATGCTATAACCAAAGCTGGTATAAAACGATGCTGTAAACTGGAGGAGCTGAATAATGATAACTGTAAGTACCCAATCAGTGCCGTCATCGGTCACGAGGACCTAGACCAATGCCAAAGCTGGCACGTTCGGCTGACATATAACCCGGCACCATCGGTGCACGCAGGGGCACACGTGTCGCCACTCTCGTCCACTATGTGCATCCTGGGGCTCACGGGTCGCCACTATCGACCACTTTACCGGTAAAGATCGCGTTGTGGGGGATCAGGCCCACTGCGATCGTGAAATGAGCAGCTAGTGCTATGGCGATCATAAAACTGATGCTCAAACAGAATTGTCGGCAATGAGCCAGATAATCCCTGTCGGGATGCTGAAGCTGTAACAATCACAGATGCTATACAAATGAATCTGAACAATAGGAACTGAATATCTGAGCTGTAACTGAACTGAATAGCAAAAAGTACCCCTATTCTATTATGCAACATAGCACACGAAATGCTAGCATAACAAAGCTGATGACAAACAAGCCTGATAAATAAATCATGATGTATCTGTATACATACTAAATGCTGAATATGGAATCATGGCAAGAACTGAACTGCAAGATCAATGCTACATAGCTGTATATAAAGAATGCTGAAATCAAAACAATTAGAAAGGCTCAAGCATAGGTTCAGGCTACACCAAAAACAGGGGTCCGACCTACCACGGCACCCTATAGGGCCAACCTGATAAAGCCCGGACCGAAGATAAACCCACCTCAATGAAGATGATCGCGGTGGCTGCTGGATGGCTCGCAAGCTGGCGACTGGCTGCTGGGACCTGAATCATATGCACGGGTCAGAAAAATAGACTCTCACACATACCCAACCCATTAACACTGTGTGCAAACAAGCTAAATAGGGAACTTCGCTTAAGTCCCGGAATTTTCCGAAATTTTCGGAAATCCGCCAATAGATCCACTATGACCCAATCTGTGCTGAACAATATCCAAAACTCGTGAAACTTCACGTGCTGCCCAAGAATGTCTAACTTAAGACAATTAAGTTCTAACATTAGTCTCTGGGTAAACTTGTGCACCGGCACAGCCATAACCACTGAAATACTCCCGAGAAGCCCATTTTGGCACCGGAAATTGCAACGAGAAACTAAAATCACCGGGCTCTTTAGAACAGCACCGGAAACAGCCATGAGTACCTGGCATCACAAATTAATCATCGCAATTTCCTGAATTGCATGATTAACACCGAATCGCCGTTAAACCGGCAATTTTGCCGATTTACGGTTCGGGATCCAATTCCCGCTCAACGAAAAGCATCGGACCTCCAATAAAAGATTTAGAGATCAAGTGTACTCTGTACAAAGCAGCTAGTATGGTCACAATTGCATTTAGGCCCCTGGAATTTTACCAAATTGCATAAAAGCATGCAATTTCACGCTAATTTCGCTCGTATTTAATTTCGGGAAGCTATTTTAACGAACCGACACCACCAGCAGGTGGCTCTTGACTTGCTGGACACCGTGCTCACCTTTTGGAAGCAACGCGAAACTCAAATAAAACTTCGGGCCAATAATTCCTATATTTCAAGGCTCAATTAGCTTAACTTCACACATACACTCGACCTCACCCAAACTTAGGGTGAGCATCATGCTTAGCAGGTCAAAATAACCTAGAGGCTCACCAATTAGGTGCTGTGAGGAAACCAGAAACATCGCTGGAGCAAAACGACTCCAAAAACATAAGCTTAAAGAGCTCAATTTACAAAATCTCTCCATTTAATCAGCCATTTGCTGAAGTAGAGTGAGCATAAAGCTCAGGAAGCTTGCAGGAATCGAAGGCTCTCTTGCTGAATGCACAGAACCAATTTGGTTCTCTCGGGCATTTCTACAAACACAAGGTGGGCAACAACTTAATACACAACCATTGAAGACACTAATGGTGGAACTGTACATAAAGGCTCTGGGTCTCAAGCTCAAGCACCAGTAGGTGCTATGTGACTCCACGAAGCTTGCTGTGCACATGTCCGGCGGCAGGGAGCATCAGCAACGGCGGCGGCGCAAGCTCGGCCGGGTCAAAACGCCATTAATGGCGGAAATGCAACAACCCAGCATGGGTTGCATGCAAAGGCCCCAATGGGTCTGTCTCGACTAGGTGAAGCAAACTGGGCAGGTGCCCGGCGACCAGCTGCGGCGGCGGCGGCGGCGGCGCAACCCCGGCCAAAAACACAAAAGCCCGAACTAGGGCATCGCCCCGCCGCGCCCACAGTGCATCAAATCACTCCAAATTTGGAGGAGATGATCAAGGTGTTCAACAGAACACAACTATCACTTTTGTTTCGAAGTTGAGCCATCGGGTGCAGCAAACGGCGCGGCGGAGCTACTTCGGTTTCCGGCGGGTGCAATTTCCCCGCCGGCGACCGGAAGCAAACCCGACTTCGGGGTTCAGCAGGGACATCCCCAAGACTTCACTACTCCACTGCACTAACCTAAGTTGCAAAGAAAACGAAAAACAAAGGACCTCACCTTTGCCGGATCCGAGGAAGAAGGTGGCTCTTCCCCGCGGCGGCGCACGACGGATCTTGGCACCGGGGTTCCTTGGCTGGGTCCCAACTTCTCAGAAGACTTCACAGGTGTTGCTTGGGGCAACCTAAACTTCCTCGGATAGCTTCCCCACCAACAACACCAAAACCGAGATTAATACTTGGTTTATCTCAGATTTTTCCGGCGACGGGGAGGCGGCCGACAGTGCAGGTGCTTGGGATGGATAGCAGAGGAAGAGGAGGGATCGTGGGTGGAGGCTTCAGTTACAGAACGAAACGGCTAGGGTTCTCCAAATGCAACCCTAACATACTAATAAACCTATGGCATAAATTGCCCACTAGCCCTTCAACACTTTGTATTTTCACTTAAGTCCGCTGCTGTAGAACCAATATGCAGAGAGATCCCTCCACTATAAGTTTGGAGCAATTCTACACATAAAATATAAGGCTTTTCTCAAAAATACTCGCTTTTTCAGTGATTTTCACGCATTTCGAGACAACCAGGTTGTCAAACTGAAAAACGGACACCACCACGACGTCCGGCTCGACGAAACCTATCAGGTAATGATTTTGGTTCGCTAAAATTCAACTCCGTAAATTTTAATTTCCATCTTATACTGTGAATTATAAAGTTCAGCACGCTTTACGAGGCTTTAGGCTCGCCAAATGCAAATTTCGTCAGCGCCACTGCGCTCAGAACGTCGAAAATAGCTAAGATTGATTACTTACACTCTTATGTTTAGGGTCTAGACAGCGAAACGGCCGACGTCGATCGACGGGAAATTTAAAACAGGAGGTTACTATTCACGACTTAAGTCATGGGACCCGCTTTTCTTTATTGATTTTTCGGACAATCCGACCGTTGGATCGAAGACATATGTATATGGATTTTTCACGTTTCGATGAGACGGTCGCAACGGTGATCTCGGATTTTCAAGAACAAGCCCCGATCAAAAGTTGATATTTTAGGGCCACTATTGCACCACTAACAGTTTAATTTTACTATTTAATAACCCAGGCAATTATTTAAACTTAAATTTCAGATTTTAAAATCACGGTTACTACATCACTCCCCCCTTAATAGAAGTTTCGTCCCCGAAACTTAACTACAGTAGGACATCAAACAGTCCACTAACACAGGGTACCACAGCGACAATCAGTCGCAGAACATCTGCACTGTCCAAACCAACACTAGTGACAATCAGTCACAAAGCACATAATAAACTGGAAAGGTCAATGGAACATCAGCACTGTCTAGAACAACTCAGGACTACTAGTTTCAACAATTTACCCGTAAAGGCCGACGTCGCTTGTATAGACGTCCATTAATCACAGTGACAACTAGTCAACTACGCGCACATGTACGGTAGAGATCTGTCTAAAATCCAATCATAGGCTACGATATCACCTGTAGGGTAATCACCCTGTGCTCAGGAGGCAACTGCAAGGCTAACTTTTAGGAAGGTACACATACAGACCCAATCATAATACTCCCATTTTTGCGGGGTAAAGTATTTCATCCACTCTTTCAACAGTACGTTGTCTGCAGCCAACGTGCTTATCAAAAGAATAGAAAAATACCCATAATCTATCGCCAACAACTAGTTGGAGACATAACTCACAGCGAACCAACAGAAGATACCAACGTACCTTACAACACCAATCTCTAAACCGATACTGAAAACCAATACCAAACACCACTAATATATCGTGGTCACGAGTGCCACTTTGGCAACTCACTAAAAATCGAAATGATATCTCAGTGCTCACTAACACTTTGAATTCCACACCAGTTGCTAACACAGCTCTAGCGACACTAGTCGCAACTTAAAACATCGACAGGGGTGATCTCAACCCCTCTAGCAGATCGCAAGCAATGAGTAAATTAAATACAAGTCGAGTCCATTAAGGACTAACCTCAGATCCTCAGGCTATCAACCAACTGAGTAAATCAGGGTCTCAAGTCCTAGTACACCACCATTACAACCTTACCAAGGCTTAGCCACAATGGCTACTATTGCTGTAAACACATAGGAGAATCTGTAACGATCCACGAAATCCAAAGCAAGAGGTGGGACCTGAATACAACACCAACCCAATCAGGGTTACCATCTAGCCCGTAGGCCACTGATATCGATCAGTAGTACAACCATGCCAGCGCCAGTGCGCTCACTGTCACCACCATCTCTGCCGGAATACTCGTGACTGCCAAGCTATATCACACTGATCAGGGATAGGACACGACTCGACCGACCATACCGTACTCGAGCTCCTAACCCCGCACTCTCACGTAAGTCACAGTCATCCTAGGGCTCAATCCTAACCATTTCCTAGGTATCTTATACCTATGCTCTGATACCATCTAATCTGTCACGCCCCGAGTTTCAAAACAGCGGTAGAAATTTTTTTTTAAATCAGAGTTCAAACTTTAAACTCAGGACGTGAACAGACCGCCACATGCATAGGAAATCCTCTGTCCACACGGACAGAGTCTCCCCTATACATGCTCGGCTAAACAGATACAGTGATACAATCAGAGAGCAGTATAATCAACAACTAAAACCAAAAACATAAACTCTACAACTAATATATCCACAACTACTCATGACATAATCCACAAATACTCCAACTAATAAAAAATACAGAGTCAACTACGATCATGATACTGTAACAAAAATACTAGCACTGGGCCACTGCGGCCAATAGCAGGGGACAACTCTAGCGCAACAGCTCACTGGATCGTCCCAATCTCCCAGCACCCGACTGACCTGAAAAATAGTCACCCAGGGGGTGTGAGATACACTCTACATGTATCCCAGTGGGCACGACGGGCCGAGAAATAGCAAGTCGTACCTACCGGATACAATGATAAGCGGATAGTAAAAGCAGGATATAACTGAAAGCTGAATACAAGATGCAGATATCAATCTAAGCATGCTGAAATGGAAACAGGGGTACTCATACAAGAAGCTAATCATGCTGCAACTAATAAATCTGTCAAGCAGGATAATCATGCTATAACCAAAGCTGGTATAAAACGATGCTGTAAACTGGAGGAGCTGAATAATGATAACTGTAAGTACCCAATCAGTGCCGTCATCGGTCACGAGGACCTAGACCAATGCCAAAGCTGGCACGTTCGGCTGACATATAACCCGGCACCATCGGTGCACGCAGGGGCACACGTGTCGCCACTCTCGTCCACTATGTGCATCCTGGGGCTCACGGGTCGCCACTATCGACCACTTTACCGGTAAAGATCGCGTTGTGGGGGATCAGGCCCACTGCGATCGTGAAATGAGCAGCTAGTGCTATGGCGATCATAAAACTGATGCTCAAACAGAATTGTCGGCAATGAGCCAGATAATCCCTGTCGGGATGCTGAAGCTGTAACAATCACAGATGCTATACAAATGAATCTGAACAATAGGAACTGAATATCTGAGCTGTAACTGAACTGAATAGCAAAAAGTACCCCTATTCTATTATGCAACATAGCACACGAAATGCTAGCATAACAAAGCTGATGACAAACAAGCCTGATAAATAAATCATGATGTATCTGTATACATACTAAATGCTGAATATGGAATCATGGCAAGAACTGAACTGCAAGATCAATGCTACATAGCTGTATATAAAGAATGCTGAAATCAAACAATTAGAAAGGCTCAAGCATAGGTTCAGGCTACACCAAAAACAGGGGTCCGACCTACCACGGCACCCTATAGGGCCAACCTGATAAAGCCCGGACCGAAGATAAACCCACCTCAATGAAGATGATCGCGGTGGCTGCTGGATGGCTCGCAAGCTGGCGACTGGCTGCTGGGACCTGAATCATATGCACGGGTCAGAAAAATAGACTCTCACACATACCCAACCCATTAACACTGTGTGCAAACAAGCTAAATAGGGAACTTCGCTTAAGTCCCGGAATTTTCCGAAATTTTCGGAAATCCGCCAATAGATCCACTATGACCCAATCTGTGCTGAACAATATCCAAAACTCGTGAAACTTCACGTGCTGCCCAAGAATGTCTAACTTAAGACAATTAAGTTCTAACATTAGTCTCTGGGTAAACTTGTGCACCGGCACAGCCATAACCACTGAAATACTCCCGAGAAGCCCATTTTGGCACCGGAAATTGCAACGAGAAACTAAAATCACCGGGCTCTTTAGAACAGCACCGGAAACAGCCATGAGTACCTGGCATCACAAATTAATCATCGCAATTTCCTGAATTGCATGATTAACACCGAATCGCCGTTAAACCGGCAATTTTGCCGATTTACGGTTCGGGATCCAATTCCCGCTCAACGAAAAGCATCGGACCTCCAATAAAAGATTTAGAGATCAAGTGTACTCTGTACAAAGCAGCTAGTATGGTCACAATTGCATTTAGGCCCTGGAATTTTACCAAATTGCATAAAAGCATGCAATTTCACGCTAATTTCGCTCGTATTTAATTTCGGGAAGCTATTTTAACGAACCGACACCACCAGCAGGTGGCTCTTGACTTGCTGGACACCGTGCTCACCTTTTGGAAGCAACGCGAAACTCAAATAAAACTTCGGGCCAATAATTCCTATATTTCAAGGCTCAATTAGCTTAACTTCACACATACACTCGACCTCACCCAAACTTAGGGTGAGCATCATGCTTAGCAGGTCAAAATAACCTAGAGGCTCACCAATTAGGTGCTGTGAGGAAACCAGAAACATCGCTGGAGCAAAACGACTCCAAAAACATAAGCTTAAAGAGCTCAATTTACAAAATCTCTCCATTTAATCAGCCATTTGCTGAAGTAGAGTGAGCATAAAGCTCAGGAAGCTTGCAGGAATCGAAGGCTCTCTTGCTGAATGCACAGAACCAATTTGGTTCTCTCGGGCATTTCTACAAACACAAGGTGGGCAACAACTTAATACACAACCATTGAAGACACTAATGGTGGAACTGTACATAAAGGCTCTGGGTCTCAAGCTCAAGCACCAGTAGGTGCTATGTGACTCCACGAAGCTTGCTGTGCACATGTCCGGCGGCAGGGAGCATCAGCAACGGCGGCGGCGCAAGCTCGGCCGGGTCAAAACGCCATTAATGGCGGAAATGCAACAACCCAGCATGGGTTGCATGCAAAGGCCCCAATGGGTCTGTCTCGACTAGGTGAAGCAAACTGGGCAGGTGCCGGCGACCAGCTGCGGCGGCGGCGGCGGCGGCGCAACCCCGGCCAAAAACACAAAAGCCCGAACTAGGGCATCGCCCCGCCGCGCCCACAGTGCATCAAATCACTCCAAATTTGGAGGAGATGATCAAGGTGTTCAACAGAACACAACTATCACTTTTGTTTCGAAGTTGAGCCATCGGGTGCAGCAAACGGCGCGGCGGAGCTACTTCGGTTTCCGGCGGGTGCAATTTCCCCGCCGGCGACCGGAAGCAAACCCGACTTCGGGGTTCAGCAGGGGACATCCCCAAGACTTCACTACTCCACTGCACTAACCTAAGTTGCAAAGAAAACGAAAAACAAAGGACCTCACCTTTGCCGGATCCGAGGAAGAAGGTGGCTCTTCCCCGCGGCGGCGCACGACGGATCTTGGCACCGGGGTTCCTTGGCTGGGTCCCAACTTCTCAGAAGACTTCACAGGTGTTGCTTGGGGCAACCTAAACTTCCTCGGATAGCTTCCCCACCAACAACACCAAAACCGAGATTAATACTTGGTTTATCTCAGATTTTTCCGGCGACGGGGAGGCGGCCGACAGTGCAGGTGCTTGGGATGGATAGCAGAGGAAGAGGAGGGATCGTGGGTGGAGGCTTCAGTTACAGAACGAAACGGCTAGGGTTCTCCCAAATGCAACCCTAACATACTAATAAACCTATGGCATAAATTGCCCACTAGCCCTTCAACACTTTGTATTTTCACTTAAGTCCGCTGCTGTAGAACCAATATGCAGAGAGATCCCTCCACTATAAGTTTGGAGCAATTCTACACATAAAATATAAGGCTTTTCTCAAAAATACTCGCTTTTTCAGTGATTTTCACGCATTTCGAGACAACCAGGTTGTCAAACTGAAAAACGGACACCACCACGACGTCCGGCTCGACGAAACCTATCAGGTAATGATTTTGGTTCGCTAAAATTCAACTCCGTAAATTTTAATTTCCATCTTATACTGTGAATTATAAAGTTCAGCACGCTTTACGAGGCTTTAGGCTCGCCAAATGCAAATTTCGTCAGCGCCACTGCGCTCAGAACGTCGAAAATAGCTAAGATTGATTACTTACACTCTTATGTTTAGGGTCTAGACAGCGAAACGGCCGACGTCGATCGACGGGAAATTTAAAACAGGAGGTTACTATTCACGACTTAAGTCATGGGACCCGCTTTTCTTTATTGATTTTTCGGACAATCCGACCGTTGGATCGAAGACATATGTATATGGATTTTTCACGTTTCGATGAGACGGTCGCAACGGTGATCTCGGATTTTCAAGAACAAGCCCCGATCAAAAGTTGATATTTTAGGGCCACTATTGCACCACTAACAGTTTAATTTTACTATTTAATAACCCAGGCAATTATTTAAACTTAAATTTCAGATTTTAAAATCACGGTTACTACACTTATTTCATCCGCATATTTTTTGTTTTGTTTTTCTTCTCCTTGGTGGTTGTGCTAATTCCAATTATATTGAGAGGACGGGTTTTTGGTAAAAATTCGATTTGACGTTTCCGCTGCGGAATCCCAACTCTAGGCGGTATCAGAGCGCATTGCGATACCGGAGCGGGTTGCGGATTCAGAGAATCTGGTACCGAGGCGAGTACCGGATTTTTCCAACAATTGGTATCGGAGCTAAAGGTTGGCGATCCTCAGGAGATATCGACATCAGAGTACTGGATTACAGATCATCACGGGAGGCGATCACAATTTGATCTCGCTAGGCGTGTTGGACTCGAAGGTATGTAATTTTTCGGCTTCAGGTGGAGCTAGAGAGTCCAAAAGCAAGATCGGAGATGCAGTCGCTCAAGGTGGAGCGGAGGAGAGCTCGATGTAGCGATTGAAGACTACAAATCAAATCAAGGTGGAGATTGTTAGGATTTGATTTTATTTGTACTTGAATCCTAGTTGGATTAAGATTAATATTTAAATCTTAAAGAGATAAGTTTGTTAAGATTTAAATATTAATTAGAAGAAAAATCTATTTAGACTAGGATTTGGATAGCTTTTGATGTAAGCTATAAATATAGCATAGATGTTATTATTTGACGGTGGTGAATATACCCACGGTGGTGTTAACGTGGTCACACCCATGGAGACGGTGGTGGTAATACCATGGAGGTGGTGGGGGCTAGCATTTAGCCACACCCATATAGTGGTATCTACACCAACGGTGGTGGTAAGACCCATGGAGGGTGGTGGGGGTTAGGATTTAGCCACACCCATAGTCTTCTAGATTTATAGAAGACGAGAGAATGGAGTCTTTTAGGTTTATAGAAGACGAGAGAAGGGTAAGAGAGATTCAGGAGGTAGAAGAAAAGAGGAGTCGGTGTAATTCTTTTCTTAATTAATGAATCTTATTTCATCCGCATATTTTTTGTTTTGTTTTTCTTCTCCTTGGTGGTTGTGCTAATTCCAATTATATTGAGAGGACGGGTTTTTGGTAAAAATCCGATTTGACGTTTTCGCTGCGGAATCCCAACTCTAGGCGGTACCAGAGCGGATTACGATACCGGAGTGGGTTGCGGATTCAGAGAATCTGGTACCGAGGCGAGTACCGGATTTTTCCAACAGTGATAAATGCGTGCGAACGACGTTGGAACTATTTTATCATCGATTTGATCGAGCGGGCGTCTTCGTGATAGGTTCGACACGCTCAAAATCGACGTTAGGTTGTTGCTATTGTCTTAAGCATGTATTCACCATCTTCGAGTCGTCGTGGTCCCGATATCGTCTCCGCTATTATCAACGTGTGCGATCTTATGTTAGTTTGATCGAGTAGTCGTCTTCGCGATAGGCTCAACACGATTAAACCCGATATCGTATCGTTACCCTCGCTGGAACCATCTTTGTGATAAGCTCGACACGGTTAAACTCCGATTTGAACCACAATAAAAATAATAATAAATATTTATCTTGGATCACCATCTTCGTGATAGGTTAGATCCAATATGACTTAAGCTGGATCGTCGTCTTCGTGATAGGCTTGACCTGGTTCATTGAACCAAATTGCCGTCTTCGTGATAGGCTTGATTTGGCTTCGGTTCATTAAACCAGGTTGTCGTCTTCACGATAGGCTTTGTCGGATCGTTGGCGCTAACCATTAATCCCAAAAGTTCGAGCTGTTAGAAATACGCAACCAATTCACTTAAAGCATACAGACACAGCGCCCACGGGTCTCGACCGGACTCAACCCACCTGGAAGTTAGATCTATTGTTGGGCCTCTTGCCATTAGGTCTATTGTGGACCGCAGCCCCACTCAACTTATTGGGCTCACCCAACTCAACTTTTTAGTCTCCTCGGCCTATTATCACAGGACAGGAAGTTGGGCCTATTTTAACCCATACATAAATAGCCAACAGGCTTGACCCGGTTCGTTAAATAAAATCGCCATTTTCGTGATAGGCTAGATTTGAGTTCCGCTAATTAAGCCTATTGCAATCCTGAACCGAAGTCATAAGGGTTCAACCTAAACCATGTTTCAATAGGTCCTGAACCAAAACATAACGATTCGGCCCAAATCAAATTCAAAAGGAACAAATCAAGCGAAAGCCTAAGCCAGCTCAACTCAAATCAAATACAAAGAGTTTAAACCAATTCAATCTGAACCCAACCTAAACAATGGTTCAAACCAAATTTTGGGGATGATCCAAATTGAGTAAATCGGCTCCACCCAAACTGATGCAGATCAAGGGTTCAAACCGAGGTGACTTCAAATTAATCGGCCGAGACAACTTAATGGACTCATAAGCTAGAATCAACTACGACTGAAAGTGCTTAAACTAAACAACCAAAATTCAAATGAAAAAGATGAGTCAACTTAATCGACTCATAACCCAAATTCAAATGACTGCAAAGTCGTTAAACTAAATTCAAACGACCGCGAAATCGTTAAGCTAAACTAAAGCCAAATCAACCGACTGCCAAGTCACTAAACTGAACAAATAAAGTTCAAATCAATTGACCGCCAAGTCGTTAAACTGAGAAAGTCAAACTCAAATCAATTGATCGCCAAGTTGTTAAACTGAGCAATTCGAGTTCAAAATTTAAACTGAATTCCAAATTTGACTGTCATATCGCTAAACTGAGCACCTCAATTTCAAGCCGATCGCCATGTCGTTAAATTAAGCACTTCAACTTCAAATCGACCGTCATGTCGTTAAACTGAGCAACTCAACTTCAATAGACCGCCAAGTCATTAAACTGAGCAGATCAAGTTCCAATCAATCGCCAAGTTATTAAACTGAGCAAATCAAATTTAAATCAGTTGACTGCCAAGTCGTTAAACTAATCAAATCAAACACAAACTAAACTCAACTTGACCATCAAGTCGTTAAACTTAGCAAACCAAATTCAACTCAACTTGATCACTAAGTCGTTAAACTGAGCAAACCAAATCAAATTCGACTCAATCTAATCGCTAAGTCGCTAAACTGAGCAATTCGAGTTCAAAATTAAACTCAACTCTATCTGACTGCCAAGTCGCTAAGCTGAATAATTCGAGTTCAAAATTAAACTCAACTCAATTTGACCGCCAAGTCGCTAAACTGAGCAACTTAATTTTGATTGACCGTCAAGTCTATAAACTGAGCACTTATGTAAAGTAGGGGTATGCCCCTAGCTACTTCAGCCATGTACACAACAAATTATATTAATAAGATTTTATTCTTACATTTTGATCTCTTTCACTATCAGCATTTATTTTTGTTCTCTTAATCAAGGGTCCTTAATACTTTAAGTGTGGGATAATTAACAGCAGATTCTTGAGTCTGCTGGAAAGTATGAGCCTACAAACTTAATTTCACATTAGAACTCAAACAAATTCAATTCTGTATTATGAATGACCATTCATCACATATCGGTTCATTCGTGGCGGCAAACAGGAGATTTTAAAAGTCACAATGAAATGTAAAAAAATAAATATTTACATTTTTGTTTGAATTTCAGCAAAATATAATATATGTATATATTATCCGGCTGGAATACTATCGATAGCACCAACCAATGGTACTATCAATTTTTTTTATCGTTAGATCTATATCTTTGATCATTTTCATCCCTTGGATTATACTATTCAACTAACCACCCACTAAATTCTAGGGAACCACTATCATCCTAATCGAATATTTTTTAATCAAACAGCTAAAAACTTGATATCACTAACGATTTGGTACTATCGATAATATAATAACATACTTATATATATATATATATATATATATATATATATATATATATATATATATATATATATATATATATATATATATATATATATATATAGTCAAACTATTATACTTGTATAAGCACCAAGCAAAATAATTAATGCTTGTAAGTTTTCTACCGTTAGATCTAGCCATTTGACTAATTTCATCGCTTAGATCATTCTATTTCACCTACCACTCACTAAATCCAGGGCACCCACTATCATCTTAGTCACACATTTTTTTTATTGAAGAGCTAAAAACTTATAAGCACGAATCACTCGGAACTTTTTAAAATATAGAAACTCAATTATATATATATATATATATATATATATATATATATATATATATATATATATATATATATATATATATCTATATATATATATATATATATATATATAGTTCGGCTCCTATACTATTTATAGTATCAAACATTTGGTGCTATCAAGTTTTCTACTCTTAGATCAACCCCTTTAATTATTTTCACCCGTTAGATTTTACTATTTTTCCAACCACCCATTAAATTCAAGAGGCCCACTATCATCTCAACCACACATCTTTTAATTCAACAGTTAAAAACTTAATAGCACTAATAACATGGTAATATTAATAATATTCTAGGCTATATATATATATATTATATATATATATATATATATATATATATATATATATATATATATATATAAAGAGATCCACATGGCGGTCTTTTTCATCTCTCTCTCTCTCTCTCTCTCTCTCACACACACACACACATTCTCTCTCTTCCTCCTCTTCTCCTCCTCTCCCATTTGTTACAAATCACTCCATAGCGCAAGAATTGTAGAGCCCTCCATTTCCCCCATCAAGTTGAGATTTTGAGACCAGAATCGGGCTTGTGCGGCGAAATCCTCAACTGGGTCTCGGCGATTTCGCCGCAATTGGCCTTTTGATCCGATTTCGAGAGGTGGGTGTCCTAATTCGATGTTCTTGATTTGGTGCATGAGGTTTTTTTTTTTTTTTTTTTGTGTGTGTGGTTAATTTAATGTGATTTTCGTTTTGCTATGTGTTGCATGTTACTTTGAGCTATGAACAATTTCTTGGAGAATAAGAAACTAGTTTAGTGTGAATTGTGTAATGTATGCACTAATATTGTAATGCTAGAACAATATTAGCTCAATTAGATTGATCTTTTGTTGTTAATTGTTGCTAATTATAATAAGTGGTGTTTGATTCCTCGGAAAAGCGCGGAAAACTGTTTCCCGCCCTTTTCATTTTTCGAATACAAAATTTCGGAAAACAAACTTTTTCAACCAGAAAACTGTTTCTTGGAATGTTTTCCGGAGAACCGAACAAACCCTAATAAGGTTATTGTAATTGGAGTAGTAGATTACTATCGTATAAATTGTATAATGGGGGGGGGGGGGGGGGGTGGGATCGATATGATGGAAATGTCTTGTTTATAATGTTAGAAGAATAGTGTTCACAATTGAGAGGCCTTTCTTATTGTTCTTGATGATTATCTTTCTTAATATTAATGCTTGTGGACTTAAAAAAGGAATTTCCTCCTTGTTATGTTGATTACTGTCTCTTTTTAGTTACAAGAACAATGATTTGTAGCTTAATTTGATTGTGCCTTTATGTTTCGTTTCGTCCTCTCCTCGAAGAATCAAGGTTAAGTATATAATTAGCAAATGAAAAAAAAATAAAGATATAGGAAGATTATGTGGAGTCTGTTGAAATTTGAGTTTCTACGTGATTTTGATACTATTATGTCGAAATTCTATGCTCTTATTGCCAAATTTGAAGCCAATTTATACCGACGAAGAAGTTCTGTTCCTGGTTTCTACGTGATTCTTATACTATTATGTCGGAATTGGGGAAATTCGCCGATAATTCATCTCCTCCGCATCATTCCAATCCTTCGGACAACCTGATGTCCCAATCTTTGTCTCCCCAGGCCCAAATACATGGAGATACAGTTGATTCAGAAGGACTGATCAAGAGGGTCGAACTCGTGCGAGTTATGACGAAAACCCTATATACTCTCGGCTATATGAACGCTGGAGCAGTTTTAGAGCAAGAATCGGGAATTCAGTTGCACTCCGATTCGGTAAACCTTTTCAGAGAGCAAGTGCTCAGCGGAAATTGGGACGGAAGCTTGGCTGCATTGCATGAGTTAGGCATTTCGGACGGCGAGATTGCGAAATCTGCAACGTTTCTGATACTGGAGCAGAAATTCTTGCAACTTTTGAGAACCGGCAAAGTTGTGGACGCATTGGAGATTTTAAAGAAGGAAATCGCTCCTCTGGGGATCAACACGAAACGAGTCCACGAGCTCCGCAGTTGTTTGATTGGTTTTGGTGAAACCGGAGGTGAGTTTTCGAGCTCACCAACGAAGGTTCTGGAAGAGCTGCAGAAGGTGTTTCCTCCAGATTTAATGGTTGCCGAGAAAAGGTTGGAGCATTTGATTGAACAAGAGCTAACCATGCAAATAAAAGATTGCCCATTTCACAACCCTTTAAATAGTTCGCTTTCGTTATATGCCGACCATCGGTGCGGAAAAGATCAGATACCTTCTCAAACTATGCAGGTGAGAATTACAGCATAACAAATCTGTCTCTTCGATTTAAAATATATTCATATACCCCTGTGGAAGTATCTCCTTACGTACGTAACCTGCGAAGTTTGAATATTTATTTTAGGCCCTTTTAGTTATGGAAATGTTCATCTTTATTGAGGTAACCGATACGGTTCTGTTTCAGGGTATATCCCTGTTTAATGATGAAGCCGATGCGGCTACTTTTTTTTTGTAGGAATTACACTTTTGAGGTGATTATATTAAAATTCAGATTTTTCAGGGATAATTTTTCAGGGTTATATACGTGAAAGCGGACTAAGCCTTTTTTTTCCCTTTTTTCGGTGAAGGTATTGCAAGGTCACACTGATGAAGTTTCATTCGTGCGATTCTCAAATAGCGGCAGGTATTTAGCATCGTCATCCATGGATAAGTCCGCCATTATTTGGGAGGTAATTCTGCTTCGTCGTCTTCTCCGATTTGCGAGAATTATTTCATTTTCCTCGAGAGTTAGAGCTGCTTTACCGCACTTTTAGTATGTAGTTTTCTTGTTCTTATCATATTTACAATGTTATTTTAGGTTAATGAAGAAGGGAAGCTGTCGCTGAAGCACACACTGCGCGGCCACAGGAGGCCGGTCTTGATGGCCGCGTGGAACCCCAACGACACGGAGCTTCTCACGTGCAGCATGGAAGATGGCCTTATACGTTGGGACGTCCAATCCGGGCAATGCATCCAAATTTACCGACACGAAAGCCACGGCAATGTTTTCTGCGGATTCTGCTCCGACGGGAAAGAGCTCTTTTCATGCTCAGCCGACACGCATTTCTACTCTATTGACTTGAATGGGTTAAATATTAGATCCTTTATACGGAACCCGATCACAAATGTCTTCGACATGGCCGTGACGAAGGACAAACAGATTGTGATATTCGCGGATACGGATTCATCTATTCAGCTGTTGGATATAGCCTTACAGAAGAAAAGGTTTCTTGAGGTGGAGCACATGATCACATCGTTCTCGTTATCGAAGGACGAGAACTTTTTGCTCGTGGATTTAGTGATTCAGGAGATTCATTTGTGGAACATAAAGGGCGAGCCCAAGCTTGTTATGAGATTCGAAGGCCTCAAGTGGAGGAACCCGTGGACCTGGTGCGTGATACGGTCGTGCTTCGGCGGGCTCGAGCAGAGTTTCATTGCCACCGGAAGTGAAGATGGACGGGTATGAATACGAAGACCTTTCTGCGAAATATAGTTATGTGACATCATATTAAAACAAAATCATTCAATTTCTCGTTTCCCTACATATGGACATAACTTTGCATGCAGACTATATTTACGACCTTTTTTTGTATCTATTTGAGCAGGTCTATATATGGCATCGAGGCACGGGAAATCTCCTCGAAGCCCTCGAGGGCCACTCAGCCGAGGTCAACTGCGTCAGCTGGAACCCCACGAACCCTCACATGCTCGCCTCCGCGAGCGACGACCGCACAATCCGCATATGGGGAACAAAAAGATGTTAATACAGGCCCTCTATCTTGCGATACTCAATCCAACGGAGTCGATCTAATGCTGATCGGAAACGGGAAATGATAGCATTCTAACAAATTCAAAAGCAGTAGAATTACTGATCACCAAATTCTTGCAGATTACTTGTACATAATTCTTTTACTTTCCTCCTTTGTTGTTGATCATCATAGCAAACTAATCTGTGCAAAGTGTCTGAATGCGCCGAATTGGTGCAGTGTAGTTTGTCTTTAATTGTGACTCCAAGTGTTCTTCCATTTAATTCTTGATGGAAGCTTGATAGAAAAATTCATTTCAGAAATTCAAAATTCTCTCCATTTCTCTTCTTTTCATCCTTTAATTTGAGTTTTATGTTATTTCAATTGTGAATTGCAAGCTCCAATACTTTCGAAAGCACTGCAGGGAAGGTATGTTTCAGAAGAGATGTACGAAAAACTTTTTCCTCAAAAAAAAAAAAAAAATAAAAAGGAAGTTTCCATAACTTTTCGAGGAACCAAACACCCCATTAACATCACATTATTCAAATTATTCTCTTCAAATGCCGTAGTTGGAACTGCTGTGTAGTTCCAGGTGCTTTAGTTGCAATAGTTGCAATAGTTGAATTCAAATGCGTCAAAACAAACGTCGGATTTGAATTTGCATACAATTACAACTACGCGCAACCAAACCATGCACGCGTGGATTATTAATTTTGTTATATTATAAAAAGGGATAATTGCCTGTGTACCCCTGAAATATGAAGAAATATGTGATTTACCCTCTTATTTTTCTCTTTCTGAATATACCTCTCATATGTTCCACCGTTATTAAAAATACCCCTACCGTTTCCCTTTGTTAAGTTAACTAGGGTTAAACTAGAGTTAAATAATAATCAGAGTTGAAAACTAAGAGGGATAGATCTGAAAACAGAGAAATTTTTAGGGGTACGTAGGAAATTGCCCCTTAAATCTTTGATACTAGCTTAAAACGTATATATATATATATATATATATATATATATATATAAAGAGCGATCCACACGCGGCTCTTCTTATTTTCTCTCCCTCTCTCTCTCTCTCTCTTTCTCTCTCTCTCACACACACACACACACACATTCTCTCACGCGCACACCACACACATTCTCTCTCTTCCTCTCATCTCTTCTCCTCCTCTCCCATTGGATACAAATCACTCCATAGCCCAAGAATTGTAGAGCCCTCCATTTCCCCCATCAAGTTGAGATTTTGACACCAGAATCGGGCTTGTGCGGCGAAATCCCCAACTGGGTCTCGGTGATTTCGCCGCAATTGACCTTTTGATCCGATTTCGACAGGTGGGTGTCCTAATTCGATGTTCTTGATTTGATTGGTTTTTTTTTTTTTTTTTTTTTTTTTTTTGTTGTGTGTGTGTGTGGTTAATTTAGTGTGATTTTCGTTTTGCTATGTGTTGCATGTTACTTGAGCTATGAACAATTTCTTGGAGAGTAAGAAACTAGTTTAGTGTGAATTGTGTAATGTATGCACTAATCTTGTAATGGTAGAACAATATTAGCTCAATTAGATTGATCTTTTGTTGTTAATTGTTGCTGATTATAATAAGTGGTGTTTGATTCCTCGGAAAAGCGCGGAAAACTGTTTCCCGCCCTTTTCATTTTTCGAATACAAAATTTCGGAAAACAAACTTTTCAGCGAGAAAACTGTTTCTTGGAATGTTTTCCGGAGAACCGAACAAACCCTAATAAGGTTATTGTAATTGGAGTAGTAGATTAGTATCGTATAAATTGTATAATTAATGCACTATTATTGCTGTAGTGGATCGATATGATGGAAATGTCTTGTTTATAATGTTAGAAGAAGTGTTCACAATTGAGAGGCCTCTTATTGTTCTTGATGATTATCTTTCTTATATTAAGCTTGTGGACTTAAAAAATTGGATTCTTTGTAACTATTGTAAAGGAATTTCCTCCTTGTTATGTCGATCACCATCTCTTTTTAGTTACAAGAACAATGATTTGTAGCTTAATTTGACTGCACCATTATGTTTCGTTTCGTCCTCTCATCGAATAATTAATGTGAAGTATATAATTAGCTAATGAAAAAAAAAAAGAAATAGGAAGATTATGTGGAGTCCGTTGAAATTCGAGTTTGTACGTGATTTCTATACTATTATGTCGAAATTCTATGCTCGTATTGCCAAAATTGAAGCAAATTTATACCGACGAAGAAGTTTTGTTCTTGGTTTTTTTCTTTTTGTCGAAAACATTCTTTGCCATCTATCGGCGCCTCTAATTTTGTTTAATTCTGTTGCATTGTGAGAAGTGTATTAAGAATTTTTCTGTGCAGGGACCTCTCTTTGCATCGAATCAATCTATTTCTTGGAACAGTCGGCTCTGATTTGATGTACGCATACCTTTTCTTGCATTAGTATGTGCTGATTTTGGCACTTCATGGAAGGTATTTCGGACGAACCGGCCGCGAAACGAATCAAACCATCTTCTCCAGAATTAGGGAAATCCGCCGATAATTCATCTCGTCCGCATCATTCCAATCCTTCGGACAACCCGACGTCCCAACCTTTGTCTCCCCAGGCCCAAATACATGGAGATACAGTTGATTCAGAAGGACTGATCAAGAGGGTCGAACTCGTGCGAGTAATGACGAAATCCCTACATACTCTCGGCTATAAGGACGCCGGAGCAGTTTTAGAGAAAGAATCGGGAATTCATTTGCACTCCGATTCGGTAAACCTATTCAGAGAGCAAGTGCTCAGCGGAAATTGGGACGGAAGCTTGGGCGCATTGCATGAATTAGGCATTTCGGACGGCGAGATCGTGAAATCTGCATCGTTTCTGATACTGGAGCAGAAATTCTTGCAACTTTTGAGAAATGGCAAAGCTGCGGACGCATTGGAGATTTTAAAGAATGAAATCGCTTCTCTGGGGATCGACAAGAAGCGAGTCGACGAGCTCAGCAGTTGTTTGGTTGGTGAAACCGGAGGTGATTTTTCGAGCTCACCAACAAAGGTTCTGGAAGAGCTGCAGAAGGTGTTTCCTCCAGATTTAATGGTCGCCGAGAAAAGGTTGGAGCATTTGATTAAACAAGCGCTAACCATGCAAATAAAAGATTGCCCATTTCACAACCCTTTAAATAGTTCGCTTTCGTTATATGCCGACCATCGGTGCGGAAAAGATCAGATACCTTCTCAAACTACGCAGGTGAGAATTACAGTATAACAAATTTGTCTCTTTGATTTTAAATATATTTATATACCCCTGTGGAAGTATCTCTTTACGTACGTTATCTGCGAAGTTTGAATATTTATTTAGTCCCTTTTAGTTATGAAAATGCTCATCTTTAAAATACTTTATCAAATATGAAGCGGATGCTGCTATTTTTTTGTAGGAATTACACTTTTGAGGTGATTATAGAAAAATTCAGATTTTTCAGGGTTAATTTTGCAGGGATATATACGTGAAAGCTGGCTAAGCCTTTTTTTTTTTCCTTTTTTTGGTTAAGGTATTGCAAGGTCACACTGATGAAGTTTGGTTCGTGCGATTCTCAAATAGCGGGAGATATTTAGCATCGTCATCCAGCGATAAATCTGCCATTATTTGGGAGGTAATTTTGCTTCGTGGTCTCCTCCGATTTGCGAGAATTATTTCGTTTTCCTCAAGAGTTAAAGCTGCTTTACCGCACTTTTAGTATGTAGTTTTCTTGTTCTTATCATATTTACAATGTTATTTTAGGTTAGTGAAGAAGGGCAGCTGTCGCTGAAGCACACACTGCGGGGCCACCAGAAGCCGGTCTTGATGGCTGCGTGGAACCCCGACGACACGCAGCTTCTCACATGCGGCTTTGAAGAAGACCTTATACGTTGGGATGTCCAATCCGGGCAATGCATCCAAATTTACCGACACGACAGCTGCGGCTATATTTCCTGCGGATTCTGCTCCGACGGGGAAGAGCTCTTTTCATGCTCAGTCGACATGCAATTCTACTTTATTGACTTGAATGGGTTAAATATTAGTA